>WAAD01025012.1:274420-519902 GCA_013389945.1 Fregata magnificens
AGGAGAGGTACTCTAATTTGCAGTAGCTTGTAACTTTCCCTCGTCTAAATTATCTTTGTGCTGACAGTTTTAATACTTGTGTTTTTTGCTCATAGGTAATTTGGGGACATAAGTTTGAAGGAGATTGACTTAGCCAGTTCAGTTATCCACATATGACTGTAACATATTTTACTCTACTTATTTTTCGGATGCTAGCACGCATACACACACGCACGCACCTGTACACATCTATACACTCTAATGGATGCACATGTGTCCAGATGCAAATATACACCGACTCTCAGTGAAACGGTTTGTGCTGAAATACTCAAACATATCATTATGGATGAAATCGCCAGATGGGGTAAATCGTGGTAGTTAACTGCTGTTAATGGAGCTATTTTGGTGCTCTCTTACTGAGACATAGCCCTGTGTTTGCTTCAGTAAGGAACACGTGCCTTACTGGGGTAGGAGAAAAAAGGAACTTAGGAAGATGTGAAAATAACACATTGTAAATGTTCTGGTCAGTGCTTTTCAGCAGTGACTTAAGTATACCCCCTCAATTTTTGTTCTGTCTTCCATACTCTGAAAAGGAATACAGCAGACCCAAAATCTGCTTCCAGAGAGAGAGGATTTACAAAGCCCCTGAACAGTTAAAACAGTGATTGTGGCCTATGACCATGTTGCTCAGCCGGCAGCTGATAACCCACCAGTTAGCTGTAGGAGAGCCAAAGTTGACCTGCCAGATAATGGTACTTAATAACAAATCATTATATGACACACACACTGATTTCTTTGCTTTCAAAGAAGGAAATGTACAAAATGGGGGAGAAAAGGGGTAATATTCAAAGTGTAATCTGCTTCCTGTTTGTAAATACGAACGATTGTGGCCACACCTCACAAGATGGTCCATAGAGTTTTTTCCAAAATGTTAGTTAATCTTTGGATTGTTTGGGGGTTTTTTTTGAGGAAGTTGGATAGTCCTTTGCTAATGATAGACTAAGGAACGCACCTTAACAAGTCTCAGTATTTCTGGAACAGATCAGTCATAGTCTGGTGACTTTGAACGGAATCAGGGGGATGGAGGAGGTGCGAGATGAGGAGGGAGGTGAGGAATTTTCAGTCACTTTCCCAAAACTTTTCTGAAGCGTGCTACTCTTTAGCATATATACTTCAAAAGTTGAAATCCTTGTGTGATTAAAGCGCTCCATCCTTGACTGTTGTGGGAGGCTTGACTGCTATTTCAAAGAATGCTGCTCCATGGCCTTCTTTTTCCCCAAAGGACCTAGAGAGCCCAGAAAATGAATTTGTCATGGCTCATAAGCAAACTGCTTGCTGAAACAGAGCAGATGTTTCTGGGTATGATGGGAAAATGTAACGATATCTCTCCTGTTTTCCAGTCACAGCAGAAGTGGAACTGGTACATCTAACAGAAAACATTAAATGAAATATCTCTTAAAGAGTGGATACAGGCTTCTTTTCTGGGGACAGGGGCTCTAGAAAAGATTTGGTGGGCAATCAGTTGAACGTGAGATCTCAGAATAATGCAGTAAGCAAAGGTGATTTAGACTGAACACTGTGTAAACCAGGGAATGTGAAGTGGAAGCAGAGAGGCTTTATTACTACTGTTTTGGACTCTAGTGGGGAAATGGCTGTTGTAATACTTGCAGTTCAAAGGCAAAACCAGTAGTAGCTTGAGAAGAGAGCCAGAGTGATTAAATGATTGGAAATTGTCCCATAGCGTGAAAAATGAGAGGAGCAAAATCTATTTCATTTCTCAAAAAGAAGCTTAAAGGAGGATTGATTGCAATCTAGCAGAAGGTGGAGTAACAGGAGTCAATGGCTGGAAGCTGAAGTTCAACAAACTCAGAACTCAAGCATGGTGCACATTTCAAATTGTGATGATGATTAGTCTTTGGGACAACTGAACAATTGTTGACAAAGATTTTAAAATCAAGACAGGTTTTTTCCTTTTTTTTTTTTTTTCCTAGAAGATAAGTTCAGGCTAAACCAGAAAAGGGTTCAGATAAACTCTTTGACCTATTCTGTGTTCAAGACCAAGCTTAATGGTTGCAACTGTCCGGCAAACTAATACTCTGTTCTGCCCCATCGATCCTCCTGCCTAACCTGGTGGTTGTAAACTGAACCTGTGGCAGGTACGTTGCTTCTGTAGAGTCCTCAACATATCTCTGATGTTGCTAGTAGCCTGCTGGGGAGGTGCCTTTCTCTCTCAGCTACATTCTCCATTTCTCCTAATTTCAAAATGTCTTCACTCCTGCTCTGAGCTAGAAATCCCTAGTGTCTGGTGCATTAGTTCTGTGCAGGTACTGTGTGGTTTTATGCATGCACAACCAGCCTGGATCCTCTCCAAACCTTAGGAAACAATACTATTCCAGCAGGTCACCTTCAATTCTCTGACTTCACTGGCGCAGCTTTCTGTTTCAGCAGGGACACAATGCAATAGTGGTTGATACAAAAATCAAACCACTGTGTTCACCTCTCTTTGAAAACTATTTTTGAAAGGACAATAAACATCAAAGAAATACGTCACTACAGAAGTATAGTTACACCTTCCTAAACACAAGGGGGAGAATCCTTAAGGCAAGGAAGAACTCTAAACAGCACTGGTGTGGATGAATATAGGATATATCTGACCCACTGCTGTGTTTTCAACGTAGCTCCATCCCTAAGGTGCTGAATGCCCTCTGCTTCAAATGAAAAAGCAAAATACTGCACAGGATATGGTCTCCAGCCTCTCAGAGTGAGACACAGGACTCCATATTTAAACACATTGGGCAGATTCCTCCCATCTGTAACTTTAGGCACTCATATATCCTAAATATTCTATATAGTCAGGGAAGAGAGGAAAGATCATCTTGTTGAGTGACTGAAGTACTTTAGAGTGTACATAGAATCCAAAGCAATTATGCTCTTAATCGTGGGTCTTATATGCCTTAAATGAGGAAAGGAGAAGAAAAGAATTTCAGTCTTTGCATTGTACAATAACATTGATTTAAAAGGATAAAAGTATTACAGGAATCTGATCACAGACCTATTTATTACTGTTCCTTATTGCTATTCTCTTCATCTTTTTCCTTCCTCCTTTTCTTTTTCATTCTATCCCTTTACTTATACTAGCTACTTGGTCCACATTTGCCTTCTGTGCCATATAAGAGAATACCTTTCACCGTAAAAACATGTACCAGCAATATTTGCATGTTGTGTCACAATCCCACACCCTTATCTGCCCTGCTTGCCAGCTTGGCAGGGCTGAACTTCCACATCAGTTTCTACATACAGCCAAGTGCTTGGTTTTGATGTCAGCCGTTGAATACCCACAGCAAGAAAGTGTGACAAAGATATCTGTCAGTGCTGTATATCCAGTTGGGATGGCCTCATCACTGGACCAACCCCAGAGACATGCTGGTGCAAGTGAGAGGGAAACCCAACTGTCAATGTAAGCGAAAGAAAAGGTGATACAGAAATTGAGTGATGTTTCTACACGTGCTCTTTCAGTCATAATGTTGCATTAACAGAGGCTTTGCACTTAATGATCATTAATCATGGACTGATCTCCACACAAATTATAGTAAAGGTGAATCTGATCTGTCACTGAATTCTTTATGCATTATACTTTATAAACCAACCCTGAAAGAACATTCAGGTTACTTGAGCTCCTATATGACTTTTTAAGAAAATCTACCCTGATAGCATCTCTATGTACATTTGGCAGTCCTGCAGTCTTCATGCTCGGATCAATTCTGCTCTGGTTTAAAAAATAAAAAAGGCTACTGCTTTGGAAAATTGAAGAGGTTTAGATAATGCCAGGGCGGCATTGTTATAAGGGTTTCCATCAGGTGGGATACAGCTGGTGCCTTCTCCCCTACCATTGTCAGCTTAACAGGAGGATCTTCAGTAAGGTTGCTATGCTATAAACCTGAAGAGTTAGGCTCTTGGCAGGGGGGGGTGGAACTAGATGGTCTTTAAGGTCCCTTCCAAGCCGAACTGTTCTATGATTCCATGATTCAATGATTCTATGATTCTATGATGATATCAAAACTTACATGAAAAAGACAATGGCATTAGTGGCAATTTAAAGACAGCATTTTAGAAAACACAATGACCGGCATGGTGTATATAAATATGTATTGATGTGTTTGTTTATACTGCATATTTATTTTGTATGTATCGTATATTATGTGTTTAGGTTTCCTTTTTAATACCATTCATCTATTCATGCTTTTGATTACATTTAAATTTTTTACCAAATATGCAACTGAAACAAAATGACTTGAAGGATTTAAGTCAAATAAAAGCTTCTGAACTCTACCAAATTAAAACATTTTGATTCCACAAGTATGCTTTCAGACTATTTTCATTTTAGAGCAGAAGTCACATTTTTAGTATCTAGTTCCTATTACAAATTACATTTTCCTCCTTGAAATGTCAACATTTCCAAAGAAAAAGCAATTTCAGTTCCTGGCTAGCTGTGCACAATGAGTTTATCAGCTTCTCTGGTTTGCAGAACTTGCTGTGTCATGAACTTGAATGAGTGATAGCTATTCTGCTTGGACACACCTCCTATTCAGGATTTTCTTCAGAACAGTGATGATCTTCAGTGTATTTGAACAGTGATACAAGATGAAAGGAAAATCCAGACTTCTGGAAGAAAAGAGAGCCTCTCAGGAACTCTTTGTCAAAACCCATAACCATGACCTTTCCTCTGCCAAGACAATCCTGCTGTGAAAGGCTTTGAGAGTTACCCTTTGCTGCAGAGATTTGCTATCCCTTGTGCTGTTTGGGATAATAGCTGAAATAAAGACATGTACGTATTTTCTTCATGTGTACAGACACCACCTGGAATTTGCTATTAAACCATTCTCCCATTACTAACCTCTTCTAGAATCTGTAGATTCAAAACCTGTGTAAGACCAAAGAATACCCAGGAAACACGGATGACTCTTTACCTTCATCTTGTAAAAAAAGGAAAAGAAAATCTTGCTGCAAATTAGTTATCCAATCCATTCCTTTTTTCCAGCTGGAGGGGAAAAAAGTCCTCTGTAAGCAGCACAGACTGAGAACTGTTACTACAGAATTAATATTCATATGGAAAATTACAGGCTTCGGATGCCAAGTTTCAAATCTTCAACATGCAGCAGGCAGAAGAAATCCTCCCATAAGTCAGAGCAAACTCAAGGTCAATAACCTGAAATTCTATCTCCAGAAATGCAACCTGTAAAATTCTGTTAAACACGCTGTACACACCAACGTAAAAACTGGCACTCATTTAAAACTAAGACAAGAATATAATAATACCGCTTTTTTTTTTCAAGATTTGTACCTTGAGTGCAAATGAATGCACACAATATTCATTACAAATGGTATCTGTAAGAACTCTGTACCCGGAATTTACAGAGATTTATAAGGGATGATCCAACGCCACACAAATTCAAGGCAGTATTCTGACGTTTAGGATAAAAACCTGGCTTTGGTGCAGTCAGTGAAGTTTTCACAACATCAGGAAAGGATCCAACATTTCATGCTTCGCATGTTTTTCAGAAGTATGTATATTCTTAAAACCTTGCCATGCTGTTCTCTGAAAATACCGGTGAACTTCTACCAGTTTCATTCTACTTATTAGGCAGCAACAGGACAGATTACTAAAGCAGTTGGTAATAAACAATTTCTAAGACTATTTGTATTTATTTTTCTAGATCCAACCCTTCTCTGCCCCCACTTTTTGATTCGGTACTTTCTTAATTTTGAAAAGCACCTAATGAATCACTAGTTAATATTAACAGTAACAAACTTCGTTCTTTTGGAAGTGACCCACTACCATGCCAGCTGCCAGCTTTGTGATTCCAAAGAGGTTTCTGCTAGCAAAGGCATTCACACATTGGCCTGCAAGAGAGAGAGAGAGGACTGCCTGATCCTCATTCATATTAAGTCCTTTTCGCAGCACACCAAAATGGGGAGATGAAATAGGATGCTGTGAGGCCTAAGAAGAAAAAGGATGAACTCATGAACTATGAAACAAAAATAAAGAGTAAAGAAAGGAGAAACTGCTGAAGAGAAGCATGGCCAGGTGCAATACTGCCATGAGGTCTCAGGGAAAGAGCTTACACAGCTATGATCATCTCAGTTCCCCTTTCCGTACATGACTGGCCCTTTTTTCATAAACCATATCTGCTCATAGGGGATTCTTCAGATGAGCTGCCTTAAAATAGAAGTCTCCCTGCCTTAGCACCATAAATTAGCTTTGAGACTTACTTGTGTGGCCTGTGAAGTGATGACTGAAATTGCAAGGGCACAGAATTGTGATTTACAAGGAGCCTACAAGCCCTCTGGTTCCTGTGTTGGTTCCTCAAGCAAGAAAACCATGTAAAAAGTGGGAAAAGAGCAGTCAGCCTATGATTAGAATATAGCAGAACTCCTGTGCTTTACAGAGACAGCACTTCAGAGGCTGAAACAGAAAAAATAAATGAGACAAGGAAGCCAAACTCTTCCATAAAGGCAAGAAGAAGGAATTCTTTGCCAAAAGTGACTGGCCACCCACCAAGGTAAACACTATCCTGCCTGCACTAGGGTCATGTGTCATATTCACTCCTGCTGTCAGTGCTACAGGAGGAACAGAGACAAACAAAGCCCAGGAGGACAGGAGCTCTCTGCTCCTTGGACTGCTGATGCTAATTCTGTGCTGAGAGAAGTAACACACACCAACCCATCACCTGGGACAGCAAACACACATATCCTGAAATGTGCTTCCAACTCAGCTGGCGAAAAAGAGAGAAGGCGCTGCTGCTGGGGCGAAGCGGGAAAGTTTTGGGAAATCGAAATATTGCTGAAGTCCAGGACATAACAGTTATGGACAAATGCCAAATGACAAGCAGAATGTTCCTCTTGTTACCGGGAGCTTGTGTCTCCCTATCCATCTCCTAGATTTCTCTATTTAATCATTCTGATAATTGCCTGCATTAGTGTATTGCTGATTTTGGCTGATATTATGGTTACAAAGGAAACAAATAGCAGTTTCGGCTCTGCAGCATGTTGTACTACTGCAGAAATTGTAAAGTGCTTCAAAGCTCCCCAGGGCTATGCTACTGCTGAAAACCTGACTACCTAGTGTGCATTTTATAAATTCAGAAGCATACACTGGATGATGTATTTCTGTTGCAAAGCAAAATGAAAAGGGGCAGAAATTGGAGAGCAGTTCCAGTTTGGTGGAGGAGACTGAGTGGCAAAAAAAAGCCTGTGGAATCAATGATGAAGTTGAGTCTCTTAAACACTCATTTACAGTCATTCATCTCTGGCAGAAGATGTGAGCTATTATTCTAAGTGTCAGGAGTAAACCAAAATACCAGGTCTGTATGGGTCTTATGTGAGCAGAATACACTTGCTGGTGAGCACCTCCTTGCATCTGCACAAATCCAGTTCCCTAAACCACGTAGCTCAGGATGGATACAGAATAACACAAATCCTCCATCATTATTTGTATTTCAGTTGAAGCCAAGACACAGAGAATTTATGGTTTTTTAACTCCAGAGAGCGAGCTTTGGTGGGTTTGGACTTAATATTTTTCTGTTAACAATTTTGAAAGAATCAAAATAAATTCTTTGTTTTGTTTCCATCAAAGTCTCTCCCTCCCACCCCCACTTCACTTTGGGAGCTTAGTTTTTTGGTGTCTTTCTAAATGTAAACTTAAGTACCTTTTGACAAAGGTACTTGCCATATTAATGACAAAGATTCTAATACCTCCAAAGGTTACTCTTCCTAAAGAAAAAAAATCAGTGGTCAGTTTTTGAACAGTTTTTCTGGAATGAATATTACTTATCATCAGCAAAGGGGGTATCACTTCAGCAGTGAAACTCCTTGGTCATATTCTAGCTTTTTGTCACCCAGACCAGAACACCTTTATTTTCTGCTTTGCACAGGGATAAAGCTGTTTTGCTGCTTCAGTTAACTATTTTTATGGACTTCAAATAAAGTCTTGAGAAAAGAACGTAAATTATTGTTATGGACTCAAAATAAGCATTTAGACATTAAGACCTGAAATACTGATTGAACCATATACTTGACTCCTGTTCAAAACACTGTATTCTTTTTCTTTCAAACATACTATGAACTGTTTTGCTGCAGATAAATTATTGTTTATATTCTCTTGCAAACATTGTTCATATAAAAAAACCCTGCTGTTTTTCTGACATGTCTCCAATATGCTTCTGGAGATGCATTAAAATATTTGTGTTATGTGCATAATTCTACATGAGAAAGCTCAACATGAACAGGAGCTCTCTGTCTGGTAAACTTCCATGTTTCATTGCTATCACCACCTCTAAGAGCTTCATTGCATGAACAGAAGTGTACCATTGACCAACAAGAAGAAACTTACGTCTATAGGAGACAAAACCCTTCACGGATCAATCATAGTTGAAGCCAGACCAACGATTACACTGCTTTCACATCTAAACATAACCATTTGCTTTTCTGCCATCCATTCCCATAGGACCATTTACATTTTCGCCATCCCAAAACCAAATCATCTCCTTTCAAGGGGAAACAAAACTGACATACTTTGACTTGAAAAGATACTTGGGCACCTGAGTGATGAGGGCCATGAAAGTACTCAAAGAAAAAGATAACAACTCAGGAATGAGAATTCGGTTGTATGGATGGGACTTAAAAATTCACATTTCTGCAGGACAACTTTTATCTTTTTGATAAAGGAATCAACCTCTTACAGCTCTTCAAAGAGATCTTGGAGTCAAAATGGCAGGAGGTTTTGCTTATTAAATTCAGTAGAGGGAGAAAGAACAAAAATACCTGAGGGAAAATCATGCTTTTCATGGCCACCTCCAAAACATGTGTTATAAATTGTGTTGAGATTTGCTTCCAGACAGCTTTATACACACTTTGAAGAAGATCCTTGTCTGGTGTAAACTGTTAAAGCTTTGTTGACTTTGGTGGCATTACAACAGCCTACAATAGCTATGGATATGTATCTGAGTATTCAAGAGCTTGCCTTTTCACGTATATACAGATATCAAGAGTCTGATTTATTTAATAAGATTTATGTAGAAGTTTTTCTTGTGGAGCAGAGGGTTAGTGACACATCATGAAATGATAGCATACACAGTATTTTAGATTTCAGAATGTATCTTCTGTGTGTTTTTATCAAATAAAAGGAGTAATGTGATAAAGAGTATTTTAACAAAACAAATTTATTGTGGTGCAAAATCAAGGGAAAATAACTTATGGTGGGTCTTTGAGAAGTTACCTACCTACTCTGTGTAGCTATAGGTATGAGACATTTATCATTTGTTATCTCAGACACTCTGCCTGCAATCCGTGCTTTAGAAATGTATTTCATCACAGAACTGCCCAGCTAAATGGATGGCATTTCTCAATGGTAAATTTATGGCTCAATTACAATCAATCTTACCCTATCAGCTTCCAAAGTGTGTATACAATTAATACAAATAAAATGGAACCCCATCATTTCTGGTGTCACAGTGTTCAAAACAGAAAAAAATATTAAATCAATGCTCTCTTTACAGGTAATGGAATTTAGCATATGTCTGTAGGCTGTGCTACTTTCACCTGAGCTGATAAAATGCAAGCAGCACTTTTCTTTCTTGCAAGTGAGTAATTTATTCCTGTTTTGTAGGTCTAGGGCTGACATCCACACAAAAGCTCACACAAATTAAAGATTTAGGAGTGGTGTTATTGGGAGGCTGTTTGGTTTACCCTCCAAAATGTGCTTATGAAGCCCATTGAAATTAAGGCTATTCAAAACCTACTGAACTCCGCTTGTTGTTGCTGTGCTTTATATGAGGCAATGAAATGATCAGGACAAGGCAGGGCCCAAGCAAACACCAGAGGCCCTGCTCTGCCTCAGTGCTGAAGGATGGAGGAGTCCAGCCATTGCCTCTGAAGATGGCCCAGGTACCAGATGGACCGTATCCTGCCCATTGCAAGAACAGCTAGATTTCTAAGGATGCTCTTATTCAGAACACAAAAACATTTTTAAATTATTTTCCTTCCTGTGGGGAAAAAAAAAATCATTGTGCCACAGATGTTATCAGACTATGGATTAGGTCTAATTATATTTTGCAAGTGTTTTCATTAAGGCTTAGGAAGAAACCATCACAAAGTTTATAACCTAAATGCTCCAGTTAATGACTCCATGGCCCGAACTTTAGCCCTCCTATTTTTATACAGATCTGTGTCAGGGAAAAAATGTGTAGCTGTAAATAAACCCTGTCAACACATTTAGTTGCTTTAAAAAAAAATCTGAATATGCGCCTGCAGGATTATAAAGGAATTACAATCTACAGAGGATATTATTATGTCTGTCCATTCTTTGGGCCTGCAAATATCTGAGCAGCATAGCCAAGGCCAAGCATTTTCTTTTTTCTTTTCTTTTTTTCTTTTTTTTTTTTAAGAACAATGGTGTGTCAGTTTATCTTGGCAGCATTCCACATTATTCAGTAATAGATGCCTCCTCGATACCTCGCCACAAGCTCATTTCCAAATGTGGTTGCTCCTAATCTATACAGTTCTGCAGAGCTGGCATCAATATGAGGTCCTATTTATAATTACATTGATAAACCTTTTCACCGTTCAGCCAATTGATTCTCTGTATTTGTGCCCACTGCTTTGTTTAACATGGTTTTCTCAATGAAATGTTAATATGCTTCACTAAAACACTGACACTCATAAGTCATAGATGAGGTCATCAAATATGCAGTCCAACATGCAGCATGTGTGCCAGAGTAGAATAACTTAATTAAATCCTTCCTCTGAGGATTAAGAGGGTTATTCTGACAGGCTTTTACAAGCCTGGGCATGCTTGTGTTGTGCAGAGGAGTATGGTGCAGAGACAGGGAGTCAGTGGAGCGGCTCGGGGCAGCATCAGCGTGGTGCAATGCCCCTGGCTGAGCTTGCTGGGAGAGAGCCGGGACTGCGGGCTGCACCATTCCGGTCTGTGCCCAAGGACTGGCTCAAGGTAACCCTCACACCCGAGCTGGGTATAGCAGGCAGGTTTGGTTAGCAGGGGCTGGAGGGGTGGCTGTGTGGGGGCAGGCTCAGGACTGACCATGCTGGAGCAGGGACACCAGCAAAGCAACTGCAGCTGTGGGTGACCCATGCTGGGGCAGGGACAACCCGAAACAAAAAGCAGCAGAGGAAAATCAGAAAGAAGCAGTTATCAGCAGAAAAAAAATCCAATATGCATGGAGCAACAGACAGAAACCATCACGCACAGAACCCCAAACCTCCTGTGCCTCACAGAGGGAGTTGGGACGGACTGAGGGTAATGTGCAGAAAAAATAAGGGGATTTGAGCATAGGGAGGGGGAAGGAGAGGTGTTTAATAAAGTGTTTGTTTAATTGTTTATGTTGTCTTTTTTTTTCCTCAATGCCTGAATGAATGATTAGAAGTTTGTGTTGTCATGAAATGAAATTATACGAAAAAAAATATGTAAAGATTGCCCAAGTCAAGACTGTTTCAACCATAACAGCACCCTGACTGTTGCTTATTTTCCTCACTTCTTAGCTCAGATTGCATGATCAAAATATTCTTTTACTTCTCTAACATTTTTACAAAATCTTCTTGTAACTCTGTTTAGTCATGGTCTCTTCACTCTTGCTCCTGCCATGATGCTTTATGCACTGGTTTATTCCCATGCCACTTCTTCCTTTCCCATCTCCTGTTGGAGGCTTTCTTCTCTTCTGAGCACCAGGGCGACTGCTGACACCCAGGCATCTACTAATCTGTGGCTGTTCAGCTTCAGCCGGGCTTCCCAGCTTCTCTTTCCAAGATATTGCCTCTCAGTTTAGGCCTGATCCCATTCAGTCTCTATGTTTCTTCCACCTACCGTGACCTGCCCGCAGCTTCAAACAGCTTCCCAGTCACACGGTGGTCTGGCAGGAGGAAGAAACCTTGGCACAGATAAATGCACATGTAGATAATTGGGTGCTGAATGCATTGAGGACAGGCCCTCAAATGCAAACTTCACGTGGCTCATGGTAAGAGGATCGAAATGGGTCAGTACATCAACATCCGAGCACAATGGCAGATGAGAATGGCCCTGAAGTATCCAGGTATAAGTTGATTTCACTATGATTCATACCAACAAACCCAGAAACAAATACAGAATCATCACTGGTAAAAGCTTCTGTACAGCAAACAGCTAGGAGGAATGATAAAGAATGAAAATGAAGGGTTAGTAGTACAGAGTCGTCTGAAATGATTGGTAAATGCAATGATATATTTCCATTCAGTTAATATAAAGAGATAGACTGATAAAGAGGAACAGCTGGGCAGATTCTGGGAAGCAGAAGTGCTGCAAAAATCTTTGGATTATCTAAGATAATCAGCTAAATACGATTTTTTTTGGTAGTTTGATGACCCTAAACACCCTACTAAGGAAGTAGCTCATGCAAAACACGTTAAACACAGAAAGAGGACAGCTGAAAGGATTAATGCTGTTCTTTCATGTGTAAACAGAAGAATATTTATCAAGAATAGAAAGGTCATATTACCTCTGTAAGTGCACTGAAGGGATTGCTGATATAACACCATTGTCTGTTCTGAAACTTAATGAATCTCTGAATCTATAAATCTGAGTGATTTTCCTTCTCTAGTCTTGTTACACAGAATCTACATAGATTGCATATTGCTATTGCTCTAGGCCCTAGCTATCCTTTATTTTCACTACATCAGTCCTCATGTTCTTGCCTGGCAGTGAGCGTGCTAGAGCTATGCCTGATCCCTGTGCATTGAAGTGAGAGAACAATCAGACTCATTGTGCTGCTTAGATCTGTAATTAAGACAGTCATTTGTTTCGTGTGTTTATTTATTTAGAATAACTGAAATTATGTGAGAATAGATTTTAAGCTGTTAAGGAATACTTGGAGACAAAATTTCAGATCCTGACAAATTATTTGTACATAAAGCAGGGTGTATTACATTTGTGTGTTCAAAATTCCACCTGATGGCTTGATAATTACATGTTAGTACAAAGGCGGCCCTGTTCATAAGTGTAGTTCTCAGTTCTGCTTGTGCAGATACGAATGTGCAGGCTTATTACCTGCAGACCTCAGGTTGGTCCTTAGGTTCTGGAAACATACTTGACAAATGAGTACATTTTCCCAGGCAAAACTCTTTCTTCTCAGGGAGTAATACTTTTCTTACTTCTTGCTCTCACCTTGGGGACAGTACTTTGTTAAAATGCATTCCGTCCAAGAAATTCTGCACTGTAATTTTACCCATACTTTGGGGAAAAAAAAATAAAAATCTTGTGTCTCAAGGTTCTACTAAGATCACCCTGATAGGCACCTACGCCACTCAAGGGATATAAGTGGTCTGCATTCATCTTCATCCAAGAGTGGAGTCCATTCATTTACTCATCCAAAAGTATATGTAAGAAATGGAAAAGACAGTCTTCCAAATGGAAACTAACAACATGTTTCAAGTCAGATACAAAGCATCTAAAATGGTACTCCACCTCCCACTTCTCTAAGTGCAGAGTTATCACTAACATAAAATGAAGATCTTTTTAATATCAGCAGTACTTTGAATTGTAAGTGTTGGGATGGAATGGGAACTGTGAATTCAGCAGCTGCAACTAGGAAGCATCTCAAGATGTAAAGAACTGCAGACTCTTACACTGACAGGAGAAGGGTGAGAAGCAAAGAAAGACAAAGGGAGCAAAGACAGAAGTCCCTGCAGTTCTACAGGGGAACGTAATCTCAGTGGGGATGATCCAGACAACCATGGTAAGATCCTGAAGGTTTAGAAGTTTGAACAATGTTTCAAAGACTCAGCTTTCCCTGTATCTTTGTGCAAACCTCCATGGAGATATCTAATCTTTGGAGGTGGCCAAGAGTCTATATTTGTGCTTCAACCATCATTAAAATTCCAAATCACGAAATTTTTTCACAACCTTGCTATGTGTAAATGTGTGTTTATAAACATGAACTAGCTTGAGCAACTCCTACCACTAGTCATGTATCCAGGAATTAATGGCAAGTCAGTTTTCATTCATGACATCCTACCAAGAGTGGCATTGAGAAACGCTTTTTCAAATGTCATCTCCTAATTTCTCGGTGTCCTAAGATACTGCTCCATAGCAACGGTATCATGCACTTTAGCATTCCACAAGTAATCCCACTGTTAAAAAAAACCCACAAAAACAAACAAAAGAAAACCCCTGCCTCAGCCTCTAATTGAGTGTTTCCTGCAACAGGTAAAAACCCCATGCATTTCATCATAATCCTCTTTGGGATAGGGAGAGTTGTGGCTAATGATTCCAATTATCAAATTATAAATCAAGTGCAAGAATAATCTTTATTTCTGTGGGTAAACAAGAAAACACTGTTAGTTCATTTTAGTGATAGCTGCTTGAGGTAAGAATAGTCTACCATGTTTTTCTAAGACTTATGGTGATTAAAACTGTCACAGATGCTAATATGGGGATAAAAAAATGATGCTAAAATATGAGAGATAGACAAGAAAAATCTAAGCGTATCCTAACATCAGGAGTGAGCAGTATTTATTCAGGCATGCCCTGTGTGCCTTCTCCCTCATAGATTCACCATAAAGAATATAGGTAAGCTAATTAGGGAGTATTTGTTGTTTTCCTTTAATTGGTTAGTAGTTGCTAGCACACTAAATCAAACACGTATCTGAAAGGCTAATTAATCCATTGTCACCAAGCTGGCAGATATCTGAACGTTCCAAGATTTTGCTATGGAGATGGCCAAAGTAACAGATTTGAACTATCAGGACAGCTCGAGCAAAGATTTGCCAGTGAATGCATTAAGTTTATGCATAGCTGCATGAATATATGTTTATGGGCTATTTCTATACTAACTGTAGTGGTGAATACATCTGCATTTTGATGAAGACAAACATTTTCACAAGCAGCTGATCTCACCTGGGTAAACAAAAGAGATTACCCAAGTAAGCTACTATAGAACACTGGATTGCTCTCTACTGCGTTTGTTGGTCTGAATAGTCTTGTGGTTGTATTTAGTTCTGCCTGTTAAGGAAATAAGTGGTTTAAAGGATAATATTATTTACTTTCCAAATGCAATGGAAAAAAAAAAAAAAGAGCATAATTTCTAACACAGGTTTCAATATCAAAGAGTTCATTTATACAAAGGTGCAAAGTACCTGCCTTTTGCAGGTCTTGCTAATTGGATGTCTCCAGTCTCACAAGATTTCTATTGTTTATCAGCTCCTCTCAAGTAAATTCACCTTAAATATGGACTATTCATATTTTTCTACCTTCCCACATGCTATTCTGGAGCATTTCCAGTTCTCTTCTCCACCACTTTTTCCTCCCTGATCCACAACTTCTGGTTTCATCTGCACTGCTTCTTTCCCGTCCATATTTCACATAGCTCCATAGCTGTTCCTCTTCCCTCTATGACCAAACACTTGCTATTTCCTTCTCTGAATTCTTTCCATCCGCTTTTTGCAAATTTTCATAATTGTGCATTTTCCCTTTTACATCCTTTTCTCCAAGTTCCCATCTCCTTTCATTTTGCTGGGCACTGGGAGCATATAATTTGCTCATGGCTCAGGCAACCAAAACCAACACGTGCTTCCTTCCCCACAACAGTCCCAGTGGGATCTCAAGGGTGGTCTTCCATCAGCTATGGGAATAGGATTTATTCTACTAAACTCATTTAGGAATTCTTCTAATGGCCTGAAAGCACATCACAGTCCTTTTGGGTTAGTATGTTTACCAGGAGCATTTCTCAATGAAAACTCTCATAATATAACTATGTGCTGGTGGAATGTCTTCCTTCAATTCTGGTCAGTAAAAATCCCATCAGGCAAGAGCTCTCCACAAGTTAAAGACTCCAGTAGGACCTTGGGTGAGACTCTAAGGAGAAGTCAATAGCTTTCAGGTGAAAAGCTTGAGTTTAAACTATAACTGGCGATCTCTCCTCTCTGAAAAAAAAAGTAAAAAAATGAGACAGAGAGAATGCTCTGTAAAAGATTTAAATCTTCATCTGGTAAGATTCAACCCATCTCATCTTGGGCATGCACACAGTTAGCAGAGCTACACTCTCTGGTAGGTCCCCCATCCAGTAATGATATTTTCCCTTCCATTTTATGAGTACTTTATTACTTCAAAAGTAGGTCAGAGCCCAATAGAAAATGCGGGAAAGTTGTTGGAAACTGAAGCATTTGCACACAGTAGAATTAATTTACTGATGTTCAGTGCCTTAGTAGTGATCTAGTGGTGCTAGGTAAGGCTACAAGGGCTACGCTCAGTTGAAATGGGCCATTGGAAATGAGGATTTGATAGGGATTAAACCTCCAGTTTGAATGAGCTCTCAATATTGAGAACAATTTCATCAAGTGAAAAGATAACTCTTCACTTTGACCCTGCCATTCTCTAGGGAATGCTGATTAACACTGCTGGATTGTCATCTGTCTAAACAAGCTTATTACTTGTATGTCAGAAACCCCCTGGAAAACTGTGTTAAAGTGCTGTTTAGGGCCTGACTTGATCTCTACAGACAGGTAGACCTCTGTATGGTGCTGTGTTACCCTACTCGATCGAAGAACAAGGCAGTAATCGCAAGATAAACTATCAGTTTTGAAAGGCTTCTGAAGTTCTGAAGCAAAATGGGATGACTTAAGAAAGGAAATGTAGGCTTAACTCTGAATTTTTCCAGCTTTTGTGCATATAAATGAAATCCTCTATTATTTTAACTGTTTGGGGTGTGCCATTTTCCTGATCTTTTGGATCTCTCTCCTTTTAGTTTTTCTATTGTACTTACAATCATAGAAAAATATTATTGTTGTATAGGATCATTGATAACACTGGGGTCTATTGATCCTGCAAGACAATATTAGTGAATCTGTTTGACCCAACCATGTTTTTCACACTGTGCTGAAGAATTCATTCAGAACTTATGCCTGCAAAGGTTTTGTAAAATACTCTTGGCATTACAGATGAGGCATCTTCAGATTTTACCACTAGCCACATTTTATAAAGGTGCAGAATACCCATACTACAAAGGAGTCTATAGCTGCTGCAAGTCCTTACCAGCTCTGCAAATTATCGGTGTACATTTGAAATGTACTAAATTTGAAATAAACACCTACATCTTTGAAAACTAAAACCTGAATTACAGTCACCAGTGGCATGAAACAAGCATGAGGTCCAGCAAAGCTGGATGTTTTCTTTTACATAACCATGTTATCTGGTTACAGTGACTGTGGAGTCAGAATAATTTGGGGCATTGTCATTGTAAATGTTTCTGTTCATCCTTGTTTACCAGTTGAAGAGGGTTCACATAAAAATCTCTGGAGCTCTCTTCCAACAGCATTTTGTAGTGTATTAACAATATACACCCTTCTTGACAGTGTTGTTGGCAGTTCCAGAAAAACAAAAATAAAAATAATCTCAGAACAAATTGAAAACAAACTTGTATTAAAAAAAAGTTTGCTGAGTTGAAAAGCAATTTCTCATTTATTTTTTAACCCATTAAAGTAATGTGTTCAACTTGAAACAGGTCTTTCCAGCTGCAATAATTTTGAAACATATACACTTTTTTCTTTTTTTTTTTTTCCCCCCAGAAAAAGAAGTGAGAGGAAAGGAAATTAAAAATGAAAAGCTTGATTGAAAACTTGAATAATTTCATTTGGAAAATGTCAAAACAAAACATCTATTTTTTTTCTCTTGTTTTCTTTCCGTGGAAAGAGCAATTCAATGAAAAGGAAATGAATCCATTAAATCTTTCAGGAAGAACGAATCTGCATTTCTGGTCCTCAAAAAATTTTAACTGACAAATGTTGCCATATGAGATTTCTCCTCTTGCTTCAAATGCTGTGCTTTTCTATGCAACACCTAGAATATGTGGGTGGTTCTTCATTTGTTAGGTGCAAAGCATTAGTGCAGAGATTCTAAAAGACATGTTCCCTTTTCTACCCTTGGCCATAATGGCTTTCCCTATTTCACTTAATGTTTTCCATCAGTTGATCTTGAGGTACTTACTTCGCAGCCTCTGCATCTTCTGCCACACCTGTTTCTTACCTTTTTTTCTCATTCATGAACCCAATGAGAGACTTCTGCCCTGCCGTCTTTCCCATGTTCTCTGATGACCTGATCTAAAGCTCACTGAAAGTTGTGGAAGAGCTCCTCTTGATTTCAGAGAGCTTTGGGTATCAGTCTAGTGGCACCCAGTTTTCACCTTAATCCTACTAAAACCAATCTCTGTGTCTGAAATGACGTGACTTTATTTGTTTTTATACAGTATATGCTTAAACAAAACTCTTTTTTTTTCTTTTTTCTCCTGAAGTATGTCTTGTGAAGATCAGTAGGGTAGATGGAAACATTAGGAATATTAATCCTATTGGATTAAAGGTACTTTCCAGGTCTAATATTCCAGATGCAGCTGCTCCATTTCTGCTTTCATCACACTTAGTGGGCTTATTCATATATTACAGTGTGGAATATTTTTGTGGCTACACTAGTAAGTATGGCAATTTATAGTGGTGTACAATTATGTTGCAGCACAAGAAACAATGTAAAAAGAAAATCAAAAGTTATAATAATACAATACGGTATGAAACTCACCCCTAAACCTTTGCAGTAGCTTCAAGTTAGTAAATCCATTTAAGTTTATTGTCTCCACTTTT
This sequence comes from Fregata magnificens, assembly GCA_013389945.1. NCBI lineage: Eukaryota > Metazoa > Chordata > Aves > Suliformes > Fregatidae > Fregata > Fregata magnificens. The sequence goes on from WAAD01025012.1 coordinate 293,066, forward strand.
AGCTAATAGTATCAGAAGACGGGGGATGGCTGAGAAACAACTCTGGAGACAGGGCAAGACTAGAGACTGGTGTCTCCTTGGAAAGCATATAAACATTTTTTCACTGGGTTTGCAAGGCTTGGCTTTGAGCGATGCAATATAGACCTGTGAAATCTGCAGCAAAATCTGTCTTGATGTCTCCTTGGAGTCAGGGTCCTGGCAGGGGAATAACTAGTGCTGTGGGGATTTTGGGGAACCTGTATTCCTGCATGAAAGGATTAGAAACAAACCAACCCAGGTCTGAAGCTGGCTGTCAGGGGAGGCCTTGGTTCATGTATCAGCACATCTTACCTAATATTGGGATACTGGGGTCTGAAGGGATCAGTTGTTACCCTTTTGCAGAAAAAGAAGAAAAAGGAAGGGAAAAAAAAGGAAGACAAAGTTATTCTTAGTTGATGCAGCTGGTATAAACATGAACATCATGAGAACAGAGGCACAGGCCACATAGGCTGCCACCTGCCAGAGAAATGTCCCAAACTTGATGGGGGAGGCAGATGAAAGTATTCAAACGCAGCATGGAGGAACACACCACAGAGTTCAGTTTGCTGCAGGAGAGGTGAAGATGGTGTGAACTCACTGCCAGGTCAGGGCACCCTGCGGAGGTGGGCTCAAGACTGTGCTGAACAGAAAGAGGAGGTTTACAACATATCACAGCTCAAAAGAGCAAAGATTAAAACCTACTGATGTTATGGACAATTTTCCCAAAGTCGTCTCATATTTGTACCTTCACAATTCAGGGACACGCCTTGCTCATATATTTTGAGGGAAATCCTGTCCAATTTCTTAATCAGGACTCCAGATTAAAAATTTTAAAGGAAGATGGTGGTATATATCTAGAAGGACAAAGTTCAGGTGATTGCATTATTCTCTCTGACTGTAATTTACAACGATTACAGTGTTTTCTGGTGTAATTTTAATTTTGTATTCCTGATGTTTAGACTATTAAACAATAAAATGCTATTAGTGTTTATCCTCTTTAAGCCACTGATACATATTAAAAACTTTAACTCAAGCCTAACAAGCATTTTTCATATCCAAGAACGCAGAAAGTGATTCATGACAACAGTATATTTGTCATGGCACAGCCGATTACTGCAGTAAGCTCAGTTCATACTTTTTTTGCTTGAGAAGAAAGCAAGGATACTAACACTTATGAAAATATGCTTCTATTATTTTTAATTTATGTATTATTGATAGTGATAAAGAAAATCTCACCAGAATTTAACAGTTTCTACCTCTGAGAGAACAATGTTCATAGAGTTTGTAAGTAAAAAGTACTCTTGTCTCTTTTTCTCTTTGAGGTTTTCTCTATTTTCTAATAAATTATTCAGTGTTTCATGTTATGATTCTTGAGCTTGCTCTCAGATCTATTAAATCCCTGTATATGTAAGTTTTATGAACGTTGTTTGTAAAGATCATATAGAGTCTAAGTGCATTAGTGACAGGGGTCATGAAATATGGAGAGATTTAACCACATCTATGAGATAAATAAGTATTTCTCCCAGAGGCCTAAGAGCTGGCCTGTTCACATAACAACACAAAGCCCTGTGCAATATTGACACATTATGTCCTGCTATTTGGAATTAATCCATAAAGGAACACTAGCTCCCGTATCAGAGTGTTAGGGTACTACAACCATCCCAGAATCTCAGGGTGATCCAGAGACGTGTCTTTTGTCACAGCAATCATAGAGAGAGGGGAAGAAAATTAAAGTGAAAAATGAAATATTCTTAAATCCACAAAAGGTTTTTTTTAGTTAAAGTCAATTGACCAGTAAAATCTCCTTTTGTGTTCTTTTTTTATTCCCCCAGTCAAGTTCACAGCAGAATATCAATGAGGTTTGTTGAAATGGAAACTTTTCACTGTGCATAATTAGAGTAAATGAAACGTGCATCCATTCTCAATGTGTTTCTTTTATTTCTGTAAAATTTAATTTCTCCAAGAACGGAGGCAGAAAAAAAATGGGGTAAATGTAAACTTAGATGAGAAGGGATTGAAAATTCCAAGGCCAACTCAAGAACAATGATTGGGATCAGAAATCTTCCTCTGCGATAGGGGCAAACACTTCCTCTCAGCCTGATTTTTGTGCCTCAGTTTTGCCTGTGAAAAGCGGGCACCGCTAACAAGAATTAAGCACGTGGAGGCGTAGACAAGCAGAGCAAATTTCCCCTCAGTATGCTGCTGGAGTAGCCTGATGTGAAAACCTACCACTGCTCCTCTGCCTTGAATTTGCTAAGCATTGAGTCCCATTAATCCAGCTAGAGCCAAACTGTACGCTGTCACGACCTTCCCAAGAGGACAGCCCATGAGGCATTGGGCTGAGCCTGCCAGAGTCGCCTTGCTCGTGATCTGTGTTGGATCTGAAAGAGAGCTGCACTTGCTCCAGATTGGTCCATACCAGAGATGGGAACTGTAAAGCACAGGATTTTGGTCAGTCTGATCCCGGGAAGTGGGGACCAGTCAGGCTAAAGCAGTGGGGCTGTAATGAACTGTAACGCTTTCCATTTCTGCAATGGCTCCATCAATGCTGTGCTGCACTGGGTGCTGTGCGTGCCAAGGGGAGGAACACAGGCCCCCGCGGCAGACAGAGAAAACAGGCAGGGAAGGAAGAAAGAAAATTATGCCATGCTCCTCTTTTGCAGATGGGGAGATGGGGCAGGTGAACGTTGGCCAAGGACATGCAGAAAGGGGGGCAGTGGCTGGGGCTGTGCTCCGAAAGTCACTCCGACGTCCTCGGGGCTGTTCTCATGAGCAGAATCGGTCTGTCCGCTCCGCTTGCCAGCTGAAGCTTCATCACCCACTGCCATGCCAGCATACCTCTTCCACCTCAGCTGTGCAGTAGCATGCCTCTGCTGAAGCCACCATACCAGTGTTTGCTGTGAACAGGTTTTCCTGTGCTTTTGCAACAGTCTGAGAATGTGCACGTGACTATAGGTACCAGAGCACAGCTGCTCTGTGGCAGCCTCTGTTGGCCGCCCTCCCTCGGATGGTATGCTGTGGGTCAGCTGTGCTCCTGGGAACACAGCCCTTGTCTCAAACCAGCCTTTTCCTGGTTTAAATACCCGTGAGGCTCAGTGGTACGGGAGGGGTGGAGCATGAGAAGCAGTTAAATGCAAAGATAAATTTCTGTTTAATTAAACTACTCCCGTAGGACTTTTCAGTGTGATTGAGCTGGCCATGAAAGCCCTCTGGATGTGCTCAGGCACACTGTACTCCTGGTGTGCTTTTGTGGATGCCATCAGGATCAACAGAGAAACCAACATAACAGAAGTCTGGAAAACTTTACCTTGTCAGATACATCACACTGGGCTTCCAACCACGAAAGGTAAAAAGAGACAAAGGGCAGTGCATATTTCACTCAGTGGGGCCAGTTTTCCTGCTTTTATTGTCACTGGATTTCTAAATTGCAGAAGTTGAGACACAAAACAATAGAGGATGCTCTGTTAGGATGGCTGTTCACACTCTGTAGTTCTCTGAATTGAGATGCCTCCTGCTATAAAACTTGAAGTTTACTAAGCCTGAAGCAACTATCTGCTGCTATTATTCACTTATTACTGCAGAATTGCTTAGCAGTCTCACAGGAGGTCCAGGGCCCTGTTATACCCGGTGCTATATGAGCGTGCAGCGAGAGACAGAGTCTGTCCTGAGGAGCTGCCAGCCTGAGCAGACAGTCGTGTCCCAGGGAGGATGGAGACCTGGCCAGTTGCCTGCTCCGTGCAGGCAGACCGCAGCGGGGGTTAGCCAGACTCTAGGCTGCAACTGCCAGATTGTCTGCTGGGCAGATCATCCCGACTTTAGGAAGTGTCTCAGATCAGTGGAATTAATTCCTTACTGGACATGCCTATATCTCTCCCTTTTAAGTATTTTAAAGGAGATGACTAACTTTTAGGTGGCTGAAGGCAGCTGGGATGAGTCTTTCCTGAAGTGACATGCTCAGTATCACACAGGAAACCTGTCAAGGATTGAGCCTGGGGGCTTTTTTGAGTCCTGGTTTACCACCTATTCCACAAAAGTACCTTTCTTCTCCAGTTCATGAGAGGCTAATATGTCACTAGTCTTTGCCTTAAACCAGACATAAATGTTCACACCTCATTTTAGGGGGAAGAGAGTTGGTACACAGCCTCTCTCTTCCTGTCCCCCAGCTCTCCCACTTCCTTGTACAAAGCGCAACCTTATTTTCTAGAAACACCATCCTCTTTCTTTCATCCTCTGAAAAATGCTACTCTTGCACTTTTATTTTTTGCATCCTATGAATAAAGATATCAATTGATGAGGTACACATAGCAGTCAGACCAGGAAATGTGAAACATATTGTTATTAATTCGGGTCTGCATAAATCTTTGTTTGTCACAGAAAAAACAGATCGACTATTTTTAGAAAACATTCATTCTTTTATTTTGTCTGCCAAGCATTTCCAATCTGAATCTCAGAGAAAAAGCAATCTGTTACACTCAGACGTTTGTGTGATGAGGGGGTCTATCAGGTGCCACGGCAAACAAGAGTGTTCTCTGTGCAGCATATTCAAATTCCTCCAGTACTACTTCACTTCCCTCCCCAAAGCACAAACAGTGGTAGCTATGCTGTAAACAAAGACTGAGCCTAGAGCTGATTTAGCTGTGCTTGAGGAGAAACTCTGTCCACGTCTTTGTGGATTTTTTTTTCTTTATAATTCCGCTGTCAGGCTTTTTACGCTGCTGACCCTGAGCAAATCTGTCAGAGCAAGATGGTCATCTAGTTCTATAGGCTTGGGCAAAGTAAGCAACACAAGACTAGAAACAGAAAAGCAGAACACTGGGCTATAAATTGCAAAATCCCAGAAGCTAAACTCAAGGAGGGGCAGAAATTGAAACACTGATGCAATATGGAAAGAGGCATGCCATTTAAATCAGCAATGTAAAGGCTCAGTCTGCCAGTTTTGCCAGCTACTCTCTTTTTTACCTTGTCATGTCTTTAAAGGGTTTTATTTCTCTGAAGATGAGGAAATTGCATGCTTTCTTGAATAGGATTCCCTGATAAGATGGTATTCCAGTTACTCCCCTGAAAGTAAAGTTTCTACCACAGGGTAGGCAAATTAAGGTGTAGAAACTGAAGCAATATGGGCTATATAGGAGGTGTATAGGAGCCATTTTCTCCTATGTAATAATACTTTTTGTCCAAGGCACATTCCAGGGCTTATGTCCACAGTAAGATAACAATGCTGCAAATTTGGTAGGTCTCATATTTAATCTCCAGCTGAAGTGACAACCAAAAACAATAAAAACTTATCCCTGACAACAGGCTGACACAACTGACACATCAGTCAGCTCTGAGATGCTGATCACAGGGTCTGCTGATCGGTTTCAATATCCTGCAAGGAGCTGATGTATTTGTACTAAAACATTTAAATATGTTCCCTTCTCTCCGTGCAGGGTGAATGCTGTTAGGCAGCAGCTTCTCTTTCCCAGTCCCCCTCCTCCTCGAGAAATATCTGACATGCAGAAGTGCACAAGGCCTGCTCTGGTTGTCGCTTCTACTTAACATCCTGGTGCTAGGGCCATCATGAGAGGAACTCATCTGGAAGAGTAATAGGGGCTACTGAAAGGGATTGCTGGGTCTTGCATTGTCTTGAATTACTAAGGTAAAAATACTTGGATAACTTTGTTCTTGCATTCTCTCTGAGCTCCACTTATCTTATTTCAGGTACCATGAGCAGCGCCGGCTAAGTAAGCAGGCAGTGCAGCATCTGCTTTGATTTCTGGAGAGGTGTAGCACTGAACGGGCTGCCCCTCCATGACAGAAAGCATTAGGGAGAGCTGGCATTGCCTGAGCTAAGAGTCCTCCTGGAGCTGCCCCGGGGCAATTGCCACTCTTCCGCATCCTTGCTGGTGAGCACTTGTGGTGGAGTTGCTTGGTAGCTCTCTATACCTAGTCCACATTGGTTAAGAAAGCTTCCTGCCCTGACAGCACACAGCAGAGCACGTATTTCATATTAGTTGTACAAGTATATGGATTTGAAATGAGAGCTTTAAAGGGCAACGAGCAGCTTGAGTATCCAAATCTGGGCAGCTTGTATAGCCAAGTCAATATATTTCAGATTATTTTTTATAAGAAGCGGAGAAGAGATAAGAAAGGGACAAGAACCATGTTTTTGAAAGTTTTTGCGAGGATTAAGGAGTGAACAAGTGTAGTCCATTTGTTTAAAAAAATATGAATTGCATGAAGGAACAAACTGGGTAACTTAGAAATCCTGCAACTTTGGCAAGCATCACATAAAACTACAGAAAACGTTCTCATCAAAGATAACCTGCTCTCCTGTATGTTATACAGAAGCCCAACATGAAGACCTTGAGGTGGATCCCCTATTCAGCATGGCACTGGAGGAAAATCAGTCCTGATCCTCTTGGGTCATCTTCTATCCCAGTTTGTTCTTTTCCTGACTCCTTCCGTTCTCTCCACCTTATGTTTTTATTTTCACCTCAGCTGTCACCCCTCCTTCATGCTTCAGGACTTCAAGTAATCTCTGTTTGACAAGAGTCAGGAGGAAATTTCGTTGGTAGGCTGATTACATCACAGGTTTTCAATAGATGGTTTTCTTGCACCGTCCTCTGAAGCATTTAATTCTGGTTTCTAGCAGAAACAAGATGCTAGGCATCAAGGGCAGTGGCTCAGATCTGCTATGACGATTCTTACATTGATGTGTGCCCTCTCACTTTTCTATTGCCCATTCCCTTGAATTCCTGTCTCCTCTGTTCTCATCCATTCTTCTGTAATTCCTCTCCTTTTTCAGCCTCCCTCAACTCAGTTCAGTTTAATTTCTTACTTTCATTTTCTCTTCCTCTGCCTCATCTTTCAAATACACTCAATGCTTACATTTTTGCTGCTATGGCCAACAGTCTAATGATGATTAATTTGGCTCCAGCAGTATCTTTGGATGCAATTTTTCATAGCCTTTCTCATGTTGTTGGGAGAAGTGAATGTACTTAGACTCATAATCTCTGTCCACGAACAGAGGAGAGCATTTCAGGAGTCAGTGCTTGTCCCAGGCATGTATTTCTCCACACATCCATTTCCTGACAGAACCCATGTTTATCAACTTTCAGGGCCTAAGTGTCTCTTCAAGCCTCCAATTGCCTGGCACGACAGTGATGGTATATCTTCAAAGTTCAATATTTCCTTAGTGCTGATGGCATACCTATATTCTGAGTTACGCCTGTGTTTTAGTGGTGCTTCAGCATATCTCCTCAGACTGCCACTGAATGAGTTAATCTGACCAAATTCAGATACTTAGAGCATAGCTGTTTATCTTTAAGCAGGTCACCCAAGGTTCCCACTGTAAAAATTTCAGCATACAAGTCACCTCATCCCGACGTAGACATCTGAATAGTCAGATGATTTGCAACCTGAAAGTGTTTTTCTGAGCTGAGATACAAGCAAGAGTAGTCCCACCCACTGAATTGGAGGGAGACAACGATGCTTATGCCCTTCACTTAAGGTAGGCATAAAACCCCGTTACTCTCCTTTATGAAGAAAGGTGACCTTCACCCCATATGTGGGCATTCAACTGCTATCCAAAATGAAGGGACATGCAAGGCACATAGCGGATGAGCTGATTTCTGCTGGTTATGGTTTTGCATATTGGTGGTAGGAGGCAATGAGAAGATGGAAGGATGCATGAGACACAGCCTGAGCAGGCACTGAGAGCATGGTCTAAGGGACGGGCATGAAGGAGAGGTACTTTGGGCTGAATGGTAGATGAGAAAATCTTGGAAATTTGGTCATGTTTCTCTGTTGCTCTACCTCTGCTTTACTGGGGGAAACAAGACTTTGTGTACCAAATACATGGGCTCACATCAAAGAACAACCTTATTCCACCTAATATTTTTCCACAAATGAAACATTACCCAGGGTTTTGACTAGCATTTTGAGCCTTCAGTGTCACCACTGAGACTGTGTAGCTCCCTTCAGTACTGATCCCAAAGCATAGACGAGCCCTGCCATTTGTCTGACACCATGGGGGTGGGTCTTCCTTTTCTGAAAAACTTACTAGCATGCTTACTTTCAGTTTGTGAACATCAGATATTTATTAACAACATTCCACTATTTCATATTGCCAGTGTTTCTTCACATGTGTTTTATACCAGTTGGTGACAAACAAAAAAGTCCTCACGATAACTATTTTGGGATACAAACTTTTTGTCTTCTAAACTGTATTTATCAGTGTTTAGGAAGTTGGAAATCATGTCACTTTTAATAAATGAAGGACACATAATTTCTCTTGTATGTTGATGTATGTGAAGGGTCCACAAGTTCTCACACCTTCTGCTGCCCAAGCTACAATAGACCTGGACCTGAGGGTCCAGTTTGTGGAAGGAAAATAGCACAAAAATATCACCAGAAGAAAGCTTTTCAGTTAACTTTTTGTTATGCCCTAGATGTCTCCAGTAAATAGGAGTGGTACAGTGGCAGACAGCTCAGGCTCATTCTGGTCAGCCAGGAGTGATACGCTACACAAAAACAGAAATTAATGGGAACTTGCTTGTGGAGTAAGGATATTGAGAAAATCACCCTGTGCATATAGGAACTGCAGAACCAAGAGAAAGGCCCTGTGTTAATACATGTCAGGTAGACTACGTATGAATCAGTCAAGGCAGAGCACGCATAGGATGTTCAAGCAGGAGGACAACATATCTGAGGAGATGGAGTTGGAAACTGTCTACTGGTAGACGGGAGCAACGGGAATATCTTGGGAATGATCCCCAGTACAGAGGCCCCAGGTATGCAGCACTGGCACACAGGGACACAAGCCAAGACAGATATTTGCAAGGATCCAAACGGTGCTCAAACAACACTGGACCTCTCAGGGGAGAAGTCTGTACATCACATAACTACAAGCTCCTACCTGAGTTGACATCCTAGCCTCTCCATGCAGTCAAATGGAGAAGATTTCTCCTGCAAAAGGCAATATATCCTAAAAAGGATACTCTGAACTTCTCCATGGGCTGTCTAGGAAGAACAGGGAAACTTGCCTCCAAATGTAGGCATCTATATAACTACAAGTAGTTTTGACGTACCCTATTCCTTACTGGGTGTTGTTTTGGGGAGCATAGGGGCACAACTGTCTGGTCTCTGGCTGCCCTACTATACTTGCTGCTTCATAAGCCAGAAGATATAGTCCTGTAGCTGCACCAGTGTCTTCTGGGGGAAGCCAGCACTGCTCTGCTGCTGTTCCACATTATACAGGGCTGTTTGCCATTTTTTTCCCAGAACTTGGCCCATCTTGTGCCATTTTCCTTCCAGTCTAAAGAATGATGTCCAGATCCAGCCAGGTTTTTTTTGTCAGACGAATATATGTGATGGCCTGCCTTCTGCTGGCAAGTTTTATGGGTCTCTTTCAGAAACACACAGAGAGCAAAAAAATATAGGTAGGTATAGTGCAATAGTCTATATCAATGGAATTAGGATTAAGATTTTTCTTCTTTACAAAAGAGAGCAGGTCTCTCTGCTCTTCTAACATACATATAAGTGAAAGAAGCTCCAGATGGCTGATGGTTAGATTTGGTTGCTAAAAAATGTCTAAGCCTTTAACATCTGAAAATTCACAATTTGCAAGCACAGTTACACTGCCTAAAGACCTGTGATAGGTTTATTTGTGGCAACATGGAAGATGAAAGAGATGCATAATAATACAGAAAACTCTCATGTGGCTGCACTATTAATTATTTAATGGTATTCTTTGGGATACTTTTATGCTTGCAAAACATGAGGATCATATAACATAAGTATTTTTTTGGCTGCAGCTTTTCAGAAAGCTTGTTACTATAACAAGCCCAGCAGTTTGCATTATGCAGCGTAAATATGTCCTGTATGCTTAAAGAATGTGGGGTCTAACATGTAAGAATGCTTTTCTTCGCATGAAAAAAAAAGGTCACCTTATGATGACCTTACTTACTAAAAACATTTTTGCCCTTCATAGTTCTTACATATTAAGTATTTTAACTAAAAACAGCAATGCCAAAGTGTGACATCTCTTTCTCTAATTATTTTACATGGAAATTCTTCTCTCACACTTCAAGGTCAAGAAAGGCATTCCAGCCAATGACTGAAAAATAATAGTGTAAAAATGCACATTGATTTAGATTTTCAAAATTGATTAGCAGTTTAAGACTGTGACAGCAATTTATGTGGTGTTTCCAGTTTACTAGAAGTTAAAATTGATTGGCACTTTTTGAAAAGTACCATGCTAATCAAGGTAAATTAAGTCATGAAATGACTTGATTACTAGACAATTTGCCCTTTCAGAGACTCTTTAAATAAAACTAGTTTGGGAAACATTTCCTGACAGCAGATCTGCTAAAACCATTACTTGCACAGGGAGAAGGTAATAATTTTTTTCTTTCATGCTTTTTCTTTTGTATTTTCTCATATCTTTTCAGTAAATAACAATCCTAGTCCATATTGCTCTACTGGATTTTTTTTTTCTCTTTCTTGCACTTTTCGCTTCAAGACTTAATTATATTCATCCTGATAAATAATTCTATGTGCTATCACCCTGCCTGCTACCCCTGTACAATTCAGCAGAATAATGCAAGGACTACAATCTGGAAACCTAAGTCTGCTGCCCCAATTACAAATAGTTCCAGCAGGACAGATAGTCTAACAAATCTATCTTCAGACTCCCTTCTGAGTGTGTGTTTTATGTTATAGAGGTATGTATATAGTTTTAATAGGAAAGACTCCTGAACATTATTTTCACTTAAGGGTGAAATTCAGATACACATAAAAAATGTATTAAGCCAAGCTAAATGGATTTTTAAATTATTCCACAAGAGGTGGTGGAGACAAAATCAAATCATCTTCATTGTCTGTGAGAGTGCTTCAACTCTGTTAACGGTGAGTGAGGTCTACCTTAAGCACTGGCCTTGCGGCCCCTTTGCCAGCTTTTTCTCCCAACCAGCCAGTATTCATTTGGTGAGGGGATCATCACAGGTCAAGGTACCTCTCAGGACACGCAGCTGCATAAATTAAGGTATCTCCTCTCACACATGCACACATGCACACACACTGGAGATGCTGAGCTGAAGTCTGCCTCTTCTTTTAATCAGTTCTTCACCCCCGGAAAAAAATTCTGGGTAAATAGAGGTACGTAATGGAGAATTGCAAGAACACACTGTATGCCAGGCCAGAGCTCTTTAAATGACAACATAAAGCCTTGTCTGCAGCCTGTGGCACCTCCAAGAACAGAGACCACAGTCCCTGCCAAACCCCTCCTAGCGATGCTGGCACCAGTGCTTTCTGCTGTTTAAGCCAGATGCTTCTTATTTAAGAAAGCGATTGGAAACATATAGCACTAAGAAACTAACATTATCTGTGTTCACATCTGGCCAAGATGTACGGAGCTCAAGGCTGGTTTACTTTATGAGTGGGCTGGAATTCCTGATTTTCTGTGGGAGATGGTATAGTGAACTCAGGGGAGTATAGTTAACTTAGGGGAGGAGATGTGGCTGTGGGGTTGTCTGTCAAGTGAAACTTTTTCAGGGTGATGTGATACTGGAGTGAAAGTCTCCTGCTGGAAGGGAGGAAGGAGAATACACAAGCAGAAGGAAGGAGAATACATATGCAGAAGAAATGAATTTAAACCCTGAAGTATTTCCATTTTCCCCTTTGTGTATGATCAGATATGCTTTTGCACAATTGTTCAGATATCACTAAACATATGTAGATCTATGCAAATCTGCAGACACCTGGCTTTTGTTCTGATGATATTGCCAGTAATGCAGATAGCTTGGTTAGAAAAGTTAAAAACTAATAGCAGTAGCTCTGTGTATCCAAGATTCCTACATTTCTGCTTTCCTTTCCTCTCCCCTCTTGTTTGTGAAAGGCTCCCTCCCTGTCTTCGGACCATTTCCATTTCCAGTAAGGAGCTGTCTTGTGTGAGAATCCTGCCTCTGCTTTCGCATCCCCTCCACCATCCACAGTATTCAACGGTGTTGGTCTGTTTTGGCAAGATATATGATTTTTTATACCTTTTCAATCTTGTTTTTTCCAGACTCTCCCTCTTTCCCTTGAGAAGCCTTCCAGCCTAAAATAAATATGTAGTCTTTAAAAAAAAAAAAACACAACAAACAACCAAACCTTGAGAATTACAGTTCAGGAAAGTAAAAAATATGTGCAGAGTGATAACTAAGCATGGGCAGCCATGCTGTGTGGCAGAGATTGCAAGCTGAATGTTTTGCTTATGCTTATATTGATTGTAGCTCTCTTTCCAGTTTCTCACACGCGCCTCATAAATTATACACCCTTGCAAACTGTGCCAGTTGGCATTTAAAATTTGCCCCTTTACCACTGGAAGAAAAGGAACAATTAATGAAGCGGTGACAACTGGTGCTTCCTCCCTTTCTGGGGAGACAGGGACAAAACCCATCCAATGTGGAGGACATATTCAGTTGCTAACACCGCCATGTGAAATTCTTTGGGTTTAGATCTGAAAGCAGAGCAACGTGTTTTAATATTCCATTTCAAAATGGGTTTACAAAAAAAGGAGGAAGAAGGAGATGGTGAGGAAGCCACACCCCTCTCCAGTTCCCCTGGGAGACAAATGCATCCAGGGGCTTTTGCTGTTCTCTGGTTTTTGTTGCAGCCATGCTCCAGAGCCACATGCTCTGCACTGCCGTAAATACACTGCTTCAAATGTCAGAACTGATTTACTCTGTCCCTTGGAAAGAGAAGAAAGCAAGTCAGTTTTTCAACCCAGTAATGACAACAAACAGCAGTAGTTGCTCGAAAATAGCCCAGATCAGGAACTAAATAAGGAGGGCGCTGTTTATGCAGTTAACCATTATCCGTGCTGTTCCTACTAGCTTTTACTCATAGTGTAAGCATTTTCCTTGGCATTAACAGTACCACAGCTTGTCAAAAAGTAGTCATATGAGCCAAGCCTTGAAGGACAAGACACTTGTGCTTCCTAAATTTCCACTATAGTGACGATAAGAAATGTGACTGTCCTCAAACACACATGGTAAAAACAAACATTAGCCGCTAACTTGGATGTCACATTTTCAAGCTGGACTTGTTTGGTGTGGAGTAACACAGGTCTGTGCAAAGGTATCCAGGCTAGTGTGTACCCTGGAAGCAGCACGGTACTGTTAAAGAGGTCTCCAGCCAGGCGAGCATACCCTCCTAATGCAGTTATGTTACTTTCAGCAACTCAATATTGCACCCTATTGGTAAACCCAAAAAGCCATATTTAGAATTTAGTAGTTTTATATATGTAGATGCCGATACAGATGCCTTTCAGAAGTCTGTGTTTGGATTCCTATTTTTTAAAACCTTACCCACAGCAGTCCTTTTGCACTAAAAATCTAATACCAACCAAACTATCCTATTTAAAAATGCTAAAGCAAATTTACTCCTGTAATTAGGCAAGACATCATGTAGCCTAATGTTTTCAAACAGATTATGTCCTATTTAAAAGGGGTGACCCTGCTCTAAAAAACATTAATAAACAGTAATAAATTAAGGTGAGAGTGAAATGCTGTCTAAATTCTTCTACTTGGAGTTACTTCACACATTTGCTTGCTGCTTCTCATTCTTCTGTGATTATTCAAAGCTTGTACCTTCCCAGCAATGAAAACATCAGCCCTGAAGCTGGAAATTTCACTAAAGCAACATTAATGGTGACACCTTCTGAATGCCCTCTTGCCACCAACAGGATACATGTTTTTTCACATGGTGTGTACATAATTTTCTACAATGTCTAAACAAGGCAGCACAGCTGACAAACTTGTTCCTGTTAATTGCCAAATCCTCCCTTTCAGGGCTGCATAAATCTTCTCAATAAAAGACCACAGCCGATGCTGTCAGGTCAAGAACCTCACAGCATGTTTGTGGTGCCAAGTCAAACAGAAATTCCCCAGGGCTCACACTGGTAACACCTTATTATATTTATTTTTTTGTTCTGGATCTGTGGAATAACAGCTTCGAATTCGTTCTGATGTGTTGGTGTTTGCTGCGTGTGTGGGGCTGTCCATTTCTGAACCACTTGACTTGAGAAATTGTGCTGTGAGTAAAGTCCCTCTTCTTGCTTCTGGTGCACCACGAGAAAAATAGTTTCTGTCTGGTCGCTCTTTCTTTGTTAAATGGTAATAGCTCTAATCCGGACGTACCACTTTTTCACACATCTTATTTTTATGCTTTCTACAAAAATTCTGTTTCCTTTAGTTCGGAGTTACCCCTCATTGCCTGGCCTAAAGCACCGAATGTCTTGGGTTCAGTTGCAGCCTGACTGTTCCAGGCAGGCATGGTGAGCCAAATCACCTCCATCCTCCACATTTCTACCCCCAGGACCCAGGATGCAAACTTTATGTGTGTCTTAGCAGTTCTGGTAATCTCACGGGTAACATCTTGCTTGCTGCAGCTCTGGAGGCATATCTGCCGTGTAAGCTAATGCCGTAGCTCTCACTTTATGCTTAATGCAGACCCCAGCCTGTGAAAAGTGATGCCTTGTTTCACCCACACCGCCAAGCCCTGTGGGATGAGGTGGGAGACAGAGAGAACAGTCACATCCTGTTCTGCTCTACAGGGTGGTCTTGGCCCCATGGAGCTGCCAGCTGCTACTGCTGCTGCTGCAAAAGGGAGCCTGCATATGGAGCGGGTCCCCACCACCACCCATGGGGAACAGATCACCCTTCAGACCCTCCTTAAGGCAATAAAATGGAAAAACCCAAATCAAGGCAAAGAGGCACAGTTTGACGCTCTCTTCAGCATTCTTCTGGCTCAGATGGATGGCTCGCCGTGCCACAGAACTGAGGTCTTCTGCCCTATGGCAGCTTGTGTTAGCATCATTCCTAGCTGGGCCAGTTCTCTCCCACTGTAAAGCCACCCGACCCTTGGTGAGACGCTGCCCCTGGCTCTTGGTGTGGGTGTGCTGTCACTCACACCCAGCCTTCCCAGATTCTGGCTTCAGCAGTCTCTGGGGGCCTGATGCGTATAAAACAGTACCAGGGACTTGGCAAGACATTAGACTGATGGTTCAGCTGCACAAAGCTGATCTCACCTTGCCATGTGCCAGTCTGCCAAATGAACAAATGGTGCCAAAAGTACCTCATATTGCTTGGCTATAACACTGATTTTTTGTTGTTGTTTTTTGGGGTTTTTTTAATGCTCAAGCTTATCCCCTCGATTTTTTGAATTATAAAGCAATTGTGGAGCTCTACTGAACTGTACTCATCTTGGAGCCATTAATGGTGTCCTTCCAGGCACCCTCCATAGTAGTCTGTCTAGAGACAAAGCCCCACACCAAGATCCATTTTCAAGTAACAGGTATTCCCAGGCTTGCTATCAGGATGCTTCAGTGAACCTGGCTGGGCTTCTGCTGCTGGAGAAATCTGCCAAGGGAAAAATGGGCTTGAAGAAGCTGCCACTCCTATTTACTGTTCTTTCGTTTGAGGCAGGGGGAGGAAAACCGTGCTTGTGTGCACCTCTCTCTATCTCTGTGGAACATCTGTTCCCATAGATGATCTTGGCTAAGGATTTTTTGCAGTTGTTTTCCAAAGCCTAACAAATTAGATAGACTTTGGTCCTTTCCCTCTGATAAATTTCATATGAACATGGCTCAACTACCTTTGCTAGATTTGGCCCTCGAGTGTGTAAATATCTTTCTGAAAAGCATTATTTTATTTTATTATTTTATTTTACTTTATTTTGTTTTATTCAGTTCATCATTTCATTTCAGAATTGATCAAGTTATTTTAGCTGCAGGCTTATCACAGGAAGTTTTTTTCTCACCTGTGCTGAGAGACAGATCTGATGTTGGCTTGGTTGCTTGGACAGATTGGCCTCCATTGAGTCGTGGATAGAGAGTGTCTGGGGATAGCCCCAATACAGTAGTTAATGAAAGGGAACACATAGATTTGAACTACTCAAACTAACAGTTATGCAGGCAACTGGGCATTATCTGTACTCCATGTTCAAATGAGTGGTGTTGGCACCACAGGATCACAGGTAAAGGTGGCAGGGTTTTTCTCTTAGGTTCCCTTAAAGATTCTTTTTTTCTTTTTTTTTCTTTTTCTTTTTTTATGAGAGTAGAAGGTTCTGATTTGCTTGCCCATGGATGTCTTCCAGTCTGATCTCTCCTGTTATCATCACCAATGTGTTCATATGATGATATTGTAGCTGGAACAAGGGGAGTGGACAAAGCTTGTGAGTGTCATATACCAGTGTGCCACTCTGGTTCTAAATGTATCCTGCACTAAATACAGAGGGATTGTTTGCTGTGGGAAAGAAAGTAAAAGAATCATTCTGTCACTGAAAATAAACTGAGAGTTTCCATACATTGCTTTAGCCCAGGGTCACTTTCTGTCACGTGCTCATTTTTTTTTCCAGTTGGACAATTTTCACCCTTCTTTGTTCATTCTAAGATGAACCTTTTCCAGCCTTCTTCAAACAACCAAAAAGCAACCTAAAGTTTGGCTGAAAATCCAGATGGAAGATTACGGAATCTACATATCTTAAATGAGACGGATGAGTAATGCAGCTTACTTGTCTAAATCACTCAGAAATCCAAATTACATGCCACATGTTACTCCTTAAGCTAGTCAAGAGCAGTTTTCTTTTTTTTTTTTTTTAATTAATTCAGACTAAATGCCTTTAATAACTGCAGAGCTGAGAAGAAAGAGCGTTGCTGTAAACAGTGTTTTGATTTCATCTGACCCTTGCATTATGAGATCAGATCTCAAGATACATTATCAGGAAATGTGATGGTCCTTAATTTTTTCCTTTGAATGTCCCTGGTTTAAGAGGACTTCATAAGGCTGGCATTTCATGCAATCTATAAGCAGTAGCTGGTCACTCTGGTATGCTCTCAGTTGCTAGTTGTTAAAAATGAAAAATGAGAGCTGTACTGACATACAGGTGTTGTGTGTTTCTGGGGGAACAGCTTTGGAACACAGCTGTAGAGTGGGTACTTCCAGACATAGCTATATATATGTTTATGCTGACACTTTGCCGAACCAAAATCACAACACTGAATATCTTAAGATAAGATTAAATCCAGATTTAAACCAGGCAGGCTTAGCCAACTCTAATA
Organism: Fregata magnificens; assembly: GCA_013389945.1. Lineage (NCBI taxonomy): Eukaryota > Metazoa > Chordata > Aves > Suliformes > Fregatidae > Fregata > Fregata magnificens. Next base: position 310,167 of record WAAD01025012.1, read on the forward strand.
AATAACATACTCATTACAGAGATGTAGAGTTGCTTGCTTAGAAGTCCATGTATAGCTGGGTGGATTAGTTGCATATTAGGAGGAGTAAGCCTTCTGCCTCCCAATAGCTGTGTTCATGCAAACTTGGACTCATATGCCTGCATCCGTGACCACAAGTGAAATGTATGTGATTTGTGCTTGAGGAGAGAGCGGAATCTGTTAGCTAAAATGGACACCATCTTTATAGGCATTGTCCTTCCCTGGAAGCGTTCCAAAAATTGAACAGATGGCAAAAGCCTGATGACTTTTCAGATATTTTATCTGGAGCACAATGCAAGTGACGCACTACCATGATGCACGTTCTCCCCTCCCTTCACTAGCCTGTTCCCAACCCTGCTCCTGTCCAGATATCCCACTGCTAGCCAAAGAAAATATCAGTTTTGTTTTAATATAGTCCCAACCCTAAGCCAAGAGAATCACATCTTAGTGAGGAAGGACATTGAAGTGCCCTTATTCTTTGCCTTTTAGCTTGCTTTTATTAACAAGCCACTTCTGGGGGGAGGCCAAGCTGAAAACCACGGCAGCTAGCTGAATAACAGAGGTGCTGAGCTCTGACCTCAAACACACCTGGCAGCAGGATATTGAGCTAGAAAAATATGCTTAGAGAATTCAAAGGGGATCTGTGGTGAAAGTAAGGCAGTACCTCACATCTGTATTGCTATCTGTAGTGCCTTGGAAAGCATAATCCAATGGTGCTTCCCAACGAGCAAAGCAGAATGAATGCTTGCCTGCTTTGCATGCCATTGTCATGAAGAAATAAATTTTTCATTTTCGTTTCATTTCATTTTTAAATATAACATTGCACCTACTTACAATTTTGAAGTCTAAGAATGTACTGCAATTTGCTGGCACAAACAACGGATCCTATAAACTTCAGCAACATCAGGTAACATCTGTGGGGAGTTCAATCAATAAATAAGCTCTCTTTCCTCTGTTGCTGAGTGATTTCACGACAAAATGACTTTGTTTAATGCTGTGAAAGTGGCCAACCATACTGTGTCACTTGAGACAAAAAGAAATTTGGAATCTGAAAGCATGGGGAGCAGAGAACCACGCACTATAATTATTTCCCTGGAGCTCCATCAGTGGGTTTGTGGATAACCATAGAGGTAGGAACTGCTGCCTCCCAGGATCTAATCTCAGAGACACTGAACAGGGACATTTGGACTCTGCAACAGGAAGCAACGTGACACTAGCAGTGCCCCAAAAAGAGAATCAGAGCTGCAATCTCAACACATGGGGCTGCCAGGTTTGCCAACTGTACGGAAAAGACATGAGTGTCTTTTTCTGAGCCACAGTCAGGGTGCTTGCTCTGATAATAAGCTCTAAGGAGACAATTAAATCTCTAGAAAGAAGAGAGCAGCTTGGAGAGAAAGGTCTTGGGAGTTTTCCTCTTCTGTGCTGAGTCTTGGCTTGAGTCACCTTGTTGACCTCTGGTTGAATGCAGCTAAAGGACAACGGGTCTATGAGAGGGGCAGATCTGGCTTTATCTGAAGGCAGTTTACAACAATTCAGTTTAAAAACAATGAAAGAGATCTTTTTGCATCTAACTATTTGATTTTTCTATTTAAGACTGTTACAAGAAATCAGGTTTTTAGTTGGGCTAGAGATGTGGTTGGCTTTATTCTGTCTTTCTCAAGAAGAACAACATAAAAAATAATTCTCCATAAAATCTTTTGCTGGTTTTTTGGACCAATATTTTAACTCTTCTCCCTGTCCTGTGCTGTGTTGCTGTAACTTGTATCCTCTTCCCAGTGATCCCAGTGGAGCAGTGAGACAGACAAGGACCTAGAACAGCTGCTCTGTACAGGCTCCCTGCCCCCTGAAACAGCCCTTGTCTATTCTGTTCTGTCCCTACAGCCAGGTTTAACCCCTCTGAAGTGGATGAAATTAATCAAGGATCAATTCACTAAATGCTTTTTACTTCAGCTGAGAGATGGTTTGTTGCTTTTTAAAGGGGGCAGAGAACACCCTTCAAATTTTGTTAAAATATATTTTAATATAAAGTATACTAAATAGAAAGATAAAAGCAGGCAGTCCTCCAAAATCTGCTCCTGTTACACATAGCCTGTTCCAGCCAAATGCACCAAGTTAGGCTTGGGACATAGATGCATCAGTAAGATGGGCTGCTGTTGTTTTGATTGTTTTGTGCTGAATTTTACTGAAGGTGACAGCTGTTGGTGACACGAGTGGGTTTCTGGTCAGAAAGAAAATGCTGCAAGAATATACCTTGCTAGGGCACCTATCAGCTCCCCGTGGATTCACCTTATCTAGTCAACTGTCAGAAACAAACACTTACTGTAGTGAGTTCTGTGGAGCTGATGTAACTGTCAAAGAAATTGGTATTTCTAAGTATCCTTGATGTAATTGCCACATCCTTTCCCAGACACTGCTTCCAGAAATGGAATGCTAAGTCTCTTCTTCAAACACTTGGGTGAGGAGATTTTGTTATTTATTAAGAGGGTCAAAGTAGTGGACGGGGGAACTGAAGCCCTCTGGGACCACAGTGCCAGTCCTGGAAGTGGTTTGAAGCCCGCAGGTGCTTCTAGGCTCAGTACTCTGGAGGGAAACGCTGTCGGCGTCATTGGCACCATCCAGTCATCTGGATACTAAGAATATCAATTAGTGGTATGTGGGGAAAATTATTTTACAGGAGCACCTACAGGCTGCAGCCAAGAACTGTGTAGGTGCTGACTGTGTAGGTATTGTGCGCAGTCTCTGCCCTCGGTATGCAGTATAAGCAAAGAAGACAGATGAAGGGTATATACATGGAGGGGGAGGAAGAAATATCATCTCTTTTGCAGATGAGGAACCATACAATCTTAAGGTCTGAACCCTAGCAGCTGAACATCAGGGTCAGATTCCCATAAAAGGAATTGTTTACCAATGTTTGTCATTTGCAAGTAGCATCTTTTAAGACATTCAGGAAGAGAAAGGAGTAGCATTGCATCTGAATGAAAATCCTTAGGTGTTATGACAATGTATTAAAACATACCACATCTGAGTGTTTGTCAAGTACAATATGCAAGTAGCTAATGCTGCAGTCAAATGCATTTTTCCAAGGAATCAACTGCTTTCTTATTGCATTTATCAAATATATCTCCATGGAATGATATTTTCTAAGTCATGAATCAACACAACATATGTTATAGTGCTTCAGCTTTGTTTTCATAATGGAAAGAAGCTGCTTTAATAGCATCTGTTGTAGTGCTGGGAACATATCCTGCCACAGTTTCTCAGTGAAAAAACTCCAATTTCAAGTCAAAGAACTTGGATTCAGGTTTAAAGGAATGGGCAGGCTACTTGTGATCATGCCTGCTATTACCTAGTTATCTGTTCTGCTCTCTTCTCCTTAATTATTTAGCAGACTTAACAGAAAAAACATAGTAAAAGAAACGCTCAGACTCAGTGTATCATTTCTGGATGCAGGTATTCTTGTTTAAGCCAGCAAGGAATTTTGACTACAAAGTCCTATTGAAGTCATCATTTTTTTTCATTGAGGGTTGTATCATCTCCCCTGTGCTGCACTTGTCTTCCAAAATATACATTGTAGATTATCTTCCTTTGAGAGAACAGTAAAATGAAAACTTGCTGTACTGGGACTTGGTAAACTGCCTCTAATCTAATTTATATTATGGGGCACCAATTACTGGGGAATTCATATGCTACTAAATGTCAGTTCCACTCTTGTCCTAGCAATGACAAAAACAATTTGTAAGTCATTCTAATCACAAGAATGCCACACCGAAAAAACTCCGTATTGTTCCTTCACAATTCCCCTGATAACTACAAGAGTATGGCTTTTCAAGGTCCTTCCACCCTTACCACTGCCCTGCAGTAGAAGAAAGTAGCAGATGTTTGGATTTTGAGTCCTTTCTCCAGGGGCAGTAAAAAAAAGATTTGAATTTTTGAAAAAAAAGGTTTGAATAGGTTTCTCTCCTTTTGCCCCTACTAAGCTACAAAGAGTTACAGAAAAAGGAGCAATTATGATCAGGAAATTGCATTAGGTTTTTATCCACTCTAAATACTCTAGTTGTGGTTAATATTTCATATTTCCATGCAGTGTGATAGACATGAAGGTGTGCAATGAGTGGAGGTGTGGTACCTGTTCCAAAGAGCTTTGATCTAAATCAGACCCACAGGGGTTTCACAGGAAATGGGGAAAGGAGGAAGATGTCTGAGGAAAACAGGGAGGGCTTTTAGGGCAATAATGCATGAATTACAGCAGTCTCTGCTTCCTTGGTTTGGCTTTGCAATTCTTACAAGCAGAACTGTAGACAAGTTATGCAAACAAAAGCTACCCCTGGCACAGGGAATGCCCTTTGAAAATCCCTGTTTATTCAGTAGACGAGGATATATAGACCCTTATGCTTCAGTGATGGGTATTGAAATGCCTGGATTTATACATTTTGCTATATATAAAAATAGAGAGGGGAAATAGAAAACTTTGACATATAAAAGGATGATAAACTAGAAACATAATTTAAAAGAACTCTGCCAGTGCTTGAATGTCTGGCATTTTCTGCTTCATGAATTGTAATCTTTGATGGGGGGCAGGGAGGAGAGCTCATTTCAAGTCACAGAAGCAACAGAGAGAATTTCTGATGAAAACCCCGGCTGGTTTGAAGGTATGTTTAGATCTCTGTGGCTCATGCTAGCAAGGTCTGAAGACTTTTTGTATCAGTGAGAACTTAGGCCCGTGCCTGGACATCCTCCAGAAATAACTCCGCTGGGGCTGATAGGGTGGATGAAGCAAGCCACTGCCTGGAGACATATGCTGACTACATGCTAACACAGTTGGATCAGCCCAAACACAGGCAACATCTCCTGCCCACCGCTCACTATCTACTATATGGATGCGTGGGTACGTGATCACAGGTAGGGCGGTCTTGCCTGTCAGGTGCACGTAGTCCCTTCTATAGGAAGAGACAAATGGTTCCTGCCTCATCACATTCCTGTGAGAAGGGAGGGGAGGCAGGTCCCTTGTGCCATGGATGAGGCTCTGCAGAGCATACACTGGCCATGACAAACACAGATTTTGCCTATCAGCCAAGACACTTTCCTAGTGCCTTTTTCTTGTGCTGGGTTGCATCATCCTCACAGAGCACAACACTTTCAGTGGGCAGAACGGTCATGATATCTGGCCCCCGGTGAACAGCCCCCAGCATTTTTCTACCATCCTGACCTGGTATTAAGTTGCTTTGAGAACATCCTGCCATGCTGATAGCAAACAGATGACAGCAGAGTCCGCTTAATAAAATGAGTGTGGTCAAGGCAGAATTTGATACAAGGATGTGGCACAGAGCTGAATAGAGCTGCCTGTTCCTGCCCCCCTTCACACCTGAATTCTTCTCATTGAGGTGTTTCTGCTCTTTCATACATCCATGCAGATGAAGAAAGCAAAACAAGCTTAGAAAAGGCAGTGTGCAGTTGCATTCAAGAGTATTCTACCAACAAGCTTATGCAGTTGATGGGCACAAATACAAAAAAACCCCAAACATGTTCTTTGTTTATAGCTTCTTTTTTTTTTTTTTTTTTCCTCCTGTAGATTATTATTCTCTGTATTGTACCCCAGTATTCTATTTAATGCACTAAGCATCCCAGGTAATGGTGTAATTTTGACAACATTTTAATTTACTGATGAAGTAATGCTGCCTCTGAAAACCTGGAACATGAGGCGTATTCCTACTTGTAATCTCCATTGCATGATGTTATATAAGCTCACCCATGAATCCCCTAGTCATCTGCACCCCTTATCATGATTCCCCTATCGATATAATGTAAAATGACTGAGTTTCAGGAAGCAATACCTATTCTGTGCTTGGCTGTAAGTCTGAGCTCTGTTTTAATATTAGCTTATAAAAGTTGTCCCTTAATAAACACTGATGTCTTCTAAAAGGGGGAAAAAATGTCAGTCTGGTCCTTTTGACCTGTAGAAGAGAAGTAAATTTACTCACACTAACTGGAAAACAACCATTGCAGACCCAAAACCTAATCCTTTGAGCTATCATGTTTGCTCAGTGGCAAAGAAAATGATGTCTAGGGACATTAAGCAGCGGTTTCAAATCACGAGCGTATGTTTTCTAAATATAAGGAGCAGCTTTCCCCCTCATAGTTATAAATACGGCTGTGTCACCTATATGATCCAATGGGCAGCTGTAGCCAACAGAGGTCTGGACTGGACTGACAGTAACAGATGGGCCAGTGGTCCCATGCCCTGCTAGTCAGGCAGCTGGCTCTTCCAGATTAGATTTATCCATCAGGGGAGTAGATGTGGGTTCAGTTAGGAGGCAGTCATTCTGTTAATGCTCTGTATTGCTAGACAATAACCTCCGGCCTGTCCCTGGAGTAACTCGTTCATACTTTTCAAATCAAAATGCAGCCAGCTCCAGGGTACTGGGACCCTCAGATAACGGCACCATTCCAGCCTCTCGTTTCAAATGCCATTGCTCAGCTGGGGCAAGGAGAGTTGTGACCTGACCTCTCCGATGGCCTCTATCATTTTCTGTTGACCCAATGAACTTGATTCATCGGATCAAGGTAAAGAAGAAGAGTGCCTGCCTGGGAGTGCTTTTTGCTACATATACTGAAAGGAGCTACCTGGAGACTGCCACTTGTCAGGCGGATGACTAATAAAACATGTGATACTAGCACATTTAACAAGCACAAACATTGGCATCTTGAGCAGTAAATGTGCATCTCCTGGATTTTTGGACTTTTCCTGAGCAGGGTAAATCTATACAATCAACACCAGAAACATGGATGAGAATGTACATGCAAATAAAAAGCACACACACCTCCTCACATATCTTCAGCTCCCATCCCTCTCCTAATAAAAGTTCTACATTTCAAAAGCCATCAATCAGCAGCAAAACATAGCTGCTTCTTTCTGAGCCTATTAACATGTTCAACACAATAAAGGGGGAGAGGAAAACAAGAGGAAAATGATAGGGGGAAACAAAACCAAACGAAACCACTCTTCTCACAGTTCTGAGAAGCATTTACCCATCGCATCTCCCGTAGAAAAATTCTGCTCTGTTTCAGGCACTCCTGAACGTACTTAGCATTGCTCTTGAGCACACAAAACATTCCTCGGAATTGCCTTCGCATCCCAGCAATCCACAGAAGATCCTACACATTTATTGCAGAAAATCTTTGAAATCTAATAGATCTTAAGCCGCACACAGGCTCTGAGTGCCCCCACGGCTCCCTGCCACCCCCCTCCTGCCTTTTGCTGAGTTAATCCGCAGCTCTCCCGGCTAAGGGGACTTACCAAGGGCTTTTCGATGGGAGAATGCAGTTAGGCGCTCTCACACACTGGAATAGCTGCTACCCAGTAATGAAGCAGGAACTGAGAAGTCTCACTCTTTCAATAGCTATTCAGGTAGTGCTGCCAGCTTTCTCTAGCTCTCTGCATACACACACATGGAGGGGGGGAGAGGAGGGGGGGCGAGAGAGGGAGAGACGCAATAAACTCTGACTATAATTAAGAGAGCTCCTTTCTACAAATTACAGCAGAAAGAGATCCCTTTAGCAGCCTTTTTAGCATGGTCTCTTCAAAAAGGAGTCCCTTACAAGAAACACTGCATCCTTCCTACTCTCTTTCTCTCTTTGTTTTTTTCCCCCCAGAAGAAAAATTAAAGCCAGCTCTCTCGGATATTTAGTCATTGATGTATCATAAGGAGGTTATTGTTGGTTAGAGTTTTGATTTTTTTTTTCTTTTTATGATGAAAGTTTTATTATGAAATTCAGCCTAGTTTGCAGCCAAAAAGAGACCTGACTCTGCTCTTTATAAGGAGCAACCTCTCAGGAAAACAGTTTAGATCAATAATTTCCTGCATTTAATGACAGTACTTATGAAAGAAAGCATCTGTGCTAAGCAATTAACTAACTGGGAGGGTAACAGTTTAGTAAATACATATCACTGCCTTTTTGTACCTACATACACCACTAAGGGAAAAAAACAATACCACATGTGAGTTAACAGGAGGATTTATAATGGAACTCCTGAACTTGGAAATATTTTACAGACAGCAAATGTATGGTCCCCCAATGTGCCAGTTCCACAAGAAACGAGTGTCCAGTCTGTCAGTTAGTGATGATGGTACTTGCTCCTAATACACACGAAGTAGAAACTGTCATAAAATTTTGGAATATTATTGCATTTGGCAAAGGGATTTGAAGGATTTAAGAAAGTTAAATCTCCAAGACAGATCCTTTCTTTATTAAAGAATCCTCTTTCTCTGAAGCTTTAAAATTATTTATCCTTTCATTACTTCTGATGTCACCTTTGATAAAAATCAGATAAAGTATATCCTCTCCCTAACTAAAAGAGGAAAGTGTTCTGGAAGATTTCCCTCCATCAGTCCATCTCTCTTTCTCAAACATAATCACCCATACACCCACCTACACACATGCACAATGCGATAGCGAAAGTAACAACTGGGGGAAAAATCATCAATTTTCTTTAATTTACTAGCAGCCTTGTTCCCCAGATAGCAAATGGCTTTGTTCAGGTCTTGGTACAACCTCAGTAACCACAGGGTCATCTGTAAAACAGATGAAAAAAAGGGTGAAAAAATTAAGCAGGGCATATGACTGTGACTTTGCCACCGTGAGCGGTGCAGGCAGCACCACAGAGCCTGCTCTGCAGAGCCCCAGTGTGACAATGACTTTAAGGACTGTTGCTTGGTACCACCATTCAGAGGCATGAGGAAACTTCGTAATAAGGATGGAAATGGGGAGAACAGAAGAGAAAATAATTAACAGAAGCCTATTAAAAAAGCAGTCACAACTGAGAGTTGCCTTATTGACAGCTCTATCTAAAACACGTTAATGCTCTGCAACGCTCCATGACACTCTTGTTCAGCCTGCTAACCTTTTTGCAGGGGATGTTTTCACACACAGCTGTCCAGTTGTTAATCTCCAAAGCATGTACTTAGTATTTAATTACTGTTCATCACAGACAAATAATTCTGGGGTCTTGCCAGGTTTATTAGGAAGTCATAAAACATGAAGTGTTCAGGCACAGGCTACTTCTGAGGCTTTGACTTGTCTCAGAAGCAGGAGAAGTCTTGAAAAGATGGAAATTTCCGGTCTTCTTGCTCAGAGTGGACGAGGCAGCGGGTGGTGGATATGACCTTGTGTTTAAGCCACAGACCAGCCCTGCCTGGCACGTCTCATTCCTAAAAGGGGCCCAACGCGGATGGGCTCAGGAGGCATCTGGATTCATTGGAGGGCATGGAGAGTAGCAGCCATGACTTCCAAGTCTTTGTTTTTCCTGGCATAAAAAGGAAGGTGTTGCCTACAGCCCGTACATTGCAGCATCTCACTGTTAGCATCATTTGTTGTGGAAGTTCACCCTTATGAAATGTATGCTCAGTCTCCCTATTCGTCCTCTGGAGAGGTCAGCCAGAAGACGGGCAAGCTGTGATGCTTCCAATGCCAGAGAGCGGCTCCCAAGGTCAGATCTGCTCTGTCAGCGCTATCGGGGCTTCCTGTCAGTACACCAAAGAGAGGCCCAGCTCTTCCCCATCACAAGCACCCTTGTTGCAGGGCCATGAGGGTCTTAAATCCCCTTGCCACACTCCCATAGCTGGCACGTCTGTACTACCACAGCAGGATAGAGCATGGCTTGGGGAAGAGCTGCAGGTATCTGAGATAGGTAGAGCATCCCTGACTTGCAAGCTGTACTAGCTGAAGTTGTTATTTGTGAAAAGCTTTTTTCTAGAAATTACAAGTAGGCAGTGGAAATGTGTTTTGCATCATGAGGGCAACCTGAATAGCTAACATTTGACATGTTTTTGCATTAAAAACAAACTTTCCAGCCCTCTAGCTACTCCTCCATCTGGGCTTGCTAAAAGAAGGCTTCACAGAGAAGAATGGAAACAAAGGGTTCAAAGAATGTGTATTACCTTTAGAATGATAGGAGGGCTCTGTTCTTAGGGGATTATATTAATTCAGTCAGATCTGTGGGTTGTCACTTGTGAGGACATGCAGCTTACACTTTAATAAAAACGATTCCTTTCTGTAGTGCAGGTAAAGAGGCCGGGAGAGCTCTCCCATAAATTACTGCTCTACAACTTGGAAAGAACTAACAAATCATCTGTGACCTGTGAATCTAATTTTACTGTGCAAAGAACTTTTCCTCTAGGGCTCTTTTCCTGATACATGTATCTATTTGCCATTCTTCATTGACATAAACCAATTTCTGTGGTTTGCCTGTCAATAACTGTACTTAACTTTTAATGTGTAATAGTAAAGCCATTGACCTCCAGTAGAAGCAGGTTCTTAAAGAAACAGCTCTCATCTTCCCTGGCATGTGCAATATTTTGCTTTAAATACGCCTCTGAACTGAAATGTGTATTTAATATACTAGAGGATAGAGGTGATATAAGGTTTTTTTGTATTTCTTGTGTGGATGCTACTTTCCATCATTATCAACTAGGAGTTTTATGCACTGATATCTTGCTTACTGTCTGAAAATAATAAGACGTATCTAATATGGCGCATGATACTTTGGCAGTCAGTGTGGAGTGGGTACTGACTGGTGCTAGCACGTCCTAATGATGTTTTTTCCTCTGTCTCTTCATCTTCCTCCAAACAGTCTCCATGCATGACTGATTGGCCAGAAAGATTACACTAAGGGAGTAGGTATCAGCACACATTTTACAATGATGTCAGAATTATTCCAGCATCAGTATTACTAACACAGGAGAACTGGTATTACTTTTACAATTAAAAGAAATCTAAATTGTATGAGATATGGAAATAACTCATGCATGCAAACAACCTCTGCCCTGCGAGTGACACCGCAGACATACTGTCCTAATGAAAGCATTTCACTTTTTGTGGTGATAGCTTAGATAAAACTGATTTCTGAAGAAATAGGCATCCCCTTTCCCTCCTTTCTCACAAAACTCTGATCTTTTTACAGTGCAAAGATACAGACACAGCCTGTCTTTCAGACAGTAATTTTTATGTGTGTTAGACTTTGCCAAAATTAAGCATGTACATGTTAATGTCACAAGTGTAAGATTTTACCCCATTGATTAAAGGCAATTTGTGGAAGGGAGGTGGGGAATTTTCATGGTAATGCTTCTGTTCTCATTTATATCCGGGTAAACCTAATTTCAGTGCACTTACTATTGATTTGCACCCATATCAACTCTGGTCCACAACACAAAATTAATCAAGTTAGTGTTGTCAAATCTAGGATAGTATGTAAAAAACCCACAAATGCTACCTGACACACCAAGCTCTTGTACCTATAAATATTGACTTGTGGCTTTTTTAAGTCCATATGCCACCAGCAGGAACTTCTGCAATGTCATTGCAGAACCCAAACCTCAGGGTCAAGCTGTATCACTCTCAAGGTATCCAGGCCACACTTTGTGCCACTTGAAGCTGTTATTCTGAACAAGCTGTTTTTCCATAAGTGGAAGAAGTTGATGGCAAATAACAATTTTTTGAATTGTGTATCAGTATTAATGCACTGCTTGTGTCAGCTGAAGAGAAACATAATTCACAATAATGTTTATTAACTAATTAGAATTATATAAAGTTTTGTAATCCAGGAGGAACCGGACAGGGAGAAAACTCTTTATAAAGCCTTTGTATTTCTTTTTTCTGGGTTTAAAATAAAACACACATATTTATCTTGATGTATTTCAATAAAACCTGAGCTATTGAGTTGAAAAGATGTTCTGTTGTGGGTTTTTCTGAGGTGTTCATGGTAAGGAAAATTCTAGGCAGATCCATTCAGAAGCTCTGGCTGACTCAGGGTCCCGTTGCGGTGGGCTTCTATCCTTACGTTGCCTGACCTAGCAGATTGAAAGACAAACTAAGTCTGACACTGGACAGGCCCTCAGCACATGTAAAGCTGCCTGTTTCTGCTACAAAGACTCAAAGCTGAGTTATGGAAACCCAACTGGTAGCTCACCCGTTACTGAAAGCAAACCCTAAACTGGGTTTCTACTTTCTTATTTGCATTTGGGGAGTTTTAATGGCTCTCACCGTCTATTGAAATCTGAGGAGGCAGAAAAGCAGTTTGCATGGTGATTGCCATTGAGTGGACATATTAAAATACCTGAGAAGTAGAAAAGAAGGACATTAGGAAAGGAAGCACTAAACTAACACCAGGAGCACAGCTGTCCTGGGGAGGTGACAGCTAGCAAAAAGCCTCTGTGAAGCATGCAGAAACAGCAGCACAAACAAGTGAGGTGTGCGTAGAAGTGGTCAACTGCTAAGTCCAGTGTTTTTCCGGCAAGTCCTTATCTCCCCATGCTTTGCTCTGGCAGGCAGCCACCACACAGCATGGCTTGCTTTACTATTCCATGCATTTTGAATGTACTGGCAAATTTCATTCTCGTCCATTAGAGCACTTGGGCTAGCACCCGCGTTAACTGATCTGGCAATGGGTCTGTCTGTTTAGGTTCCACCTCTGTCTCCATCAAGCTGCTGTGGCAGTAAGTCCTAAGTGATCTAAAGGAGATTGTTCCCCTCTCCTGACTCCGGATGGCTGTGGTGGTGGCTAACGAGCATATGTGGTTGTTGCTGCTGTGCTTGATGGAGAAGAGTCATGTAAGCATGACAGGAAAAGAAAGCTGCAAACATGGGTTGTACTGTTTGCTTTGGAAGTGCTGAAATGTGTGGTTGTCCTGATGTCTTCCAGACCTGAGTGCCATAACTGTGGGGCAATCGCTAAAATGCTGGGATTTGCCTAATAGTGGATAGTTTCATAATACGACATGAGATGAATTATCAGCTTGCCTCTGCCAAAAGGGACGGTCTGATCACCCCCTTCCACCTCCTCGACCCTGCTGAGACTTTTCTGGCATACCTTGAGCCAGAGCTGGGTCTCATCTGATTGCACAATAAGAGAGGTTCAACAGATTAAACGGCAGAAAATTCACCCAGCGCATAAAGTGGATGATATGTCTCCGAGTTAGAGGTCAGAATGGGTTTACTCCGAGTACAGCAGTGTCAGAGCCAGCACCAGACTGGGTAAGGGAGGAGCGGAGGATGGGGAGGGGTGTGAGAATTCTCCTTTTCAGCAGGAGGGAAATGTTAGCTCAGCACAACCTATCATAAAATCATACATGATCATACCTGTGAGGTAGTGTACTGCATTGCAACTCCCTGCAGTCACAAATGCCTTTAAGATTGTTTTTACCTTAAACATTGTCCTATATAAAGTTTAATCAGCAAGGAACAAGGTACTTCACCATCAGGAAATGGAGTACCTCTACAACAAACCAGATTTGAAACATTCCAGGGCTGTTCCCTTAGATTATCGGAGAAGAAAGCGCTGGAGAAAAAAATCAACAATCTTCTAAGTGTTAATTTTTCTGTTTCCTAGAGAAAGGTAACACCAGGATGTCACTGTTGCTCCTTTTATGTGAAGGGCCACTGATTATCCCAGTTCTTGCCAAAGATGATGGAGCTGACAACATGAAGGAGGGGAAAAGGGACAGAAGTCCTCACTTCAGTCTGAGTCTGAGTCTAAGCTCACACGAAAACAACACAAAGACATGGTTTAAGCACAGAGCAGTGCCCACCGTATCACCCAGGTGCAGATGAGTAAACCAAGGAAAGCAGAGCACATGTAATGCAGGGGGCAGAAGGTTATTTGGCATGTTCATGCAGTGGTGGTGCTTGGAGGCAGAGGTTATCTACCACTTGGGTAATGTTGCAGCTTCTGTCCATGTGCTTGGCCCACCTTTGTGCGGAAAGTAGGGCATGAAGGAAGAGGAGTCTCACCCTGAAGGGATGTTGGGATGTAGCCTGGATTTGCACATGTGCACAGGAACTCGGTTGTTCTCCCAGACACAGAAGTATGTGCACAGCCAGCATGAATGCAATCCGGCTGAGAAAACGGTGGTTGAAAAAAGAAGACAACATAGACTAGATCAGGGTCATACCAAACAACAACTTTTTTTTTAGGCAAAGTACAAATAAACTTCCTACAATTAACCCAACATCCCAGGCTGACTTTCTTGCAGGACACAAATCCAGGCTGGCGTCTGCTAATGTCCTATGACCATCCACTTCCTTCTCAGGCATACCAAACTTTGCTGGGCCATAACTGATCCCCTGTGTTGCTTCTGCCCCATAACACTACAGCACGCTGCAAGGAGCTTAGGGGAAGGAATACCAGGAGGAGGTGAAGGGTAGTTGAGGGAGTCAGTCTCTTTCAGTACCACTGGAGCGGTAGTTGCATCTTGCCACGCCTTGGTAAACAGCTGTCCCAATGAAGAGACGCCTTTGTCTTTGAACCAAGCCTTGTATTGTCAGCCAGGACACAAACAGTGGTGGCTCAAGGCCGTGTGATGAGACCTACAGCAATGGAGAGAGTATGATTAGTAGCCTCCAGAAAGAGAGATAATAGGCTTCAAAATCATACTCTGACTACCATGGAAGCTGGATTGCTAGATAAAAGTTGAACAGAAAAAGTGGAAGCAAGAACTGGGGAAGAAAATGNGATGAGAAGAAATAATGCCAAAAGCACAAGAACAGATGATAAAGGTTTACTCAGCTTAGAAAATCCTACTCTTTAACATTTTTTATTCTATGAAATATAAATTAAGCCATTAGTACTTGAGGGGGTTTTGGTTTCTGAATAAGTACAAATCTAAATACATTCTGCTTGGTGTCTGAAAAGCTTGAAAGCCTGAGAAGACTTGAGATTATCCTAACTACACAGATAGGGCATTGTAGGAAATGTCCCCCTTTATCGCTCACTCAGTCCTAGGTAAAATAGTGCAAAGTTACTCCTTGTATGAAGAGAATATACACAGCAGTCGAAATATTTGGAGTAGAACTTCAGCTGAAAATGATAAAAATGGAATTAGTCAAGTTTACACCAGCAGAGCATCTATGTATCTGAGAAAAGTGTAACAGAGGAACAAAATACTGCTACATCAGTTTGTTCCTTTTGTTTTCAGTTAATTCCCCCAACACTGCCTGTGCATGCTTTAGGCATTTTTGTAAAGATTTGGTTTAAATTCACCATGTTGCTATGCACTTAACTATGGGTTTATATTTCTGCTCAAAGAATTCATGCGTAGGGTTGTTGTTTTTGTCAGACATGAGTCCACAGAGGAGTAAAAGGCATAGAAAGATCAGATAATAGGAGCATTTAGAAAACAATGATAAATCCCCAGCAACATAATTGAATATGTTGTAAATTTTAAATATAATTTATGGTTGATCCTTTCCTCCTTCTTCTCTATATAAGCCCACAGCACTGGAGAAGTAGTAATGCCCTCTGCTACTAGCCCAGCGTAAGAAGAATATGGCTAAATCTCCTGGGTGCTCAGCACCTCCAGAGATGCATCAAAGCTTAACGTGAGGCATGCCAGAAAGCCAAATTTAAATTCCTGAATGCAAACCTTCCGCTTAACATTTTTCACAGTGAGCCCACTGAGGGAAGACAGGGCAGGATTTTGCTTCAGGATAAGCAGTGGCACAGAGAAGGAGAAAAAGCCTGCCAGCAGCAGTAGATGTGGTCTGGATATGTCTGTGCTGTCTTTTGTGCGGCACAAGAGCACTCTGGTAAAGACAGACGTCTCCTGTGGTAGAGTGCACGTTCTGCTGCAGTGGGCATGACAGGGAAGGTTGGTATCTATAGGCATCTCCCTTGAGGATATCAGCCTAAAGGGGCATGAAATGTGATGATCAGGGTAATCCAACTACACGGAATTTATGAATTCTGGATGACATGCTGAAGTTGTTGCTTTGAAAAGGCTGCTGCAGGGGGTTGGACTCCTCTGCTTGCTGAGCAGCCAGGGAGAATAGAGGGCTGACCTTCATAATTTGGGCCAGACAAGCCAGCGGGCTGACTGAAGCCTGGGAAGAGTAGCTGACTTTAAACATCATTACCAGCAAATTCATTTTTCCGCCCTATAGGCTGTGTGTGTGCGCGTGTGCATGTGCTATTGGCTCCAGATTTTAAACGCCCCTGAAGTTATACCTAATGGACTGAGAGTGCCCATTAGTTGAAGATAACATTGAACTTACAGATGGCAATGGGAAAGGGCTGTGCTATCCTAGGGCAGGGAACTCATGTGCTCCAGAATTTCATTTCCCTGAAGAAGTAACGAAAAACCAGCCTGTGCCCAGGAAATGTGCTAAAAAATATAGAAAATGAAAAGCAGGGCACAAGTAATGGGAAACCTGAGAAACTACAAGCTGAGCAGGTTGGTATCCAGTGCAGTAGCATGGACAGTGTCCATGTAGGAGTTGGGGAGTTGGCCTCTTAAGCCAGTGGCATTTCCCTTATAGGCATCAGCCAAAACGGGGCTGGATGCTGATGGAGAACTTTTGGATGACACCCAGACCAAGCAACATGCATGTTGCTCTAATGTCAGCAATGGCTCATGCGTGAAGGTCTTGCTGAAAAGAAGGGTGGAGAAGTGGCTGATCTGGCCCAAGGGGAGGCATCTTTCAAAGGACAACCATGGCGAGACATCCTTAAACTGCATGTGTGGTTCTGCCATCACTGATCCGACTTTTCATGTATACCCTACTAGTAAAAGAGTAGTCTGCTACAGCTATGACTATGAGGTTTTCCTATGATTCATCTTTATACCTTG
The DNA here is from genome assembly GCA_013389945.1 of Fregata magnificens. NCBI lineage: Eukaryota > Metazoa > Chordata > Aves > Suliformes > Fregatidae > Fregata > Fregata magnificens. The sequence continues at coordinate 326,801 of WAAD01025012.1, forward strand.
GAGACTGAGAGACATCGTTCGGACCAACTGTTCTCACTTTGTAACACAGATCTCAGTGGGTCAAAACACTAACTCCATGAGATCAAGCAGTATTTATCAGATGGTACATTATGTTACTTTCTAATCACCACTGTTTAAAGACATCAAAATCCAGCACTATGAAATTATTTTGTCTTGCATCTAGTGATTCTTACTATATTTACAGAAGTAATTTTCTCAAGACAGAATGCTTCTTGACTGTATTACTCCCAGTATTTATTGCTCAATGGAGTAATAGAAAGTCTACTTTCAAAAGAAAGTAGATAAAGAGATTTTGAAGAAAGGAAATACAAAAAAATAAGAGCTAACAGCTATTAATTATTTCATCTTTATGTATGTAACACACCATTTTAAATGCACTTACTTGTAAAGTTATTATACAGTTGTTATGGAAGCGTCAACCTGTTCACCAAGCCGATGCAAAGCATTTTAAGCAGTACTAAGTGTAAAACCAAAAGAATTAATGTGTTTTTCACGGGGTTTCTTTGTTTGTTTGCTTGTATTTTACTCCCAGGAGAAAATCAAAAGGAAAACCAGAGGCCTGTTCCTGCCACCTTTTGGTCAGCTACACTATCCCATGGATTTCAACTGAACGGTGGAAATCTCTAAGAATTATCCACATGAGCAAAGCTTAGGAATGCCAGCTACCACAATTGATTGCAATGCTGTCTTCAGTGCGGTGTTGACTGTATAAAGAAAATGCTTTGATTTTAAGACATAAAAAAATCAATTTCAGTTTTATTATTATGTGTCTTGTACCTAAAGCAGACTGGGACAGATTCCCTGTTACCTTGCATGCTATACAAGCATTAGCACTCCGTGTAGCAATTTTCACCCAGCTTGAACGTCATGTCAATGACCAAGTGAGAAAGACCACCAAGAATATGGCTCTGGCTATTACATCATGATGATAAAAAATAATGAGTAGCTTCATTTTTAGGGATCTCCATTCATTTTTACCTTTCTGTGGGAGATCAAGGTATTATTTGGAAACATTGGACTAAAACAGTGTGAGCTTAGTTCTTTCACAGAGAAAAAAACTGGTTTCCTGAACAGCGGGATAACTAGATTGCTACAAGTGGTATCCAGGTCTGTTCAGATCCTGTGAGGAAACAGAGGTAGAGCTCATGGCTTTCTGTACTTTACTGTCCAGGTACAAAGGCCAGCCCACCAACAACACACTGCAAGTGTATAGTCCTTCACACACCATCTTGGAAATCAGCCTTGCAGCATAGGACATGAGAAAAACCTATTCCTCACTTTTAAAAATTCTAATTGAAAGTAATGGTGACATTTCCCTCTGAAGTCAATAGTTTGTCCTTTTTATTCCTAAGGGCCTCAAGAGAAGGTTAAAGCAAGATTAGAGCAACCAAGGGAAGTTGTTTCCACCTTCAACAGCTCTACTGAAGTCACACGACGAAAATACATTTCCTTTTTGAGAAATTGTTACTAATTCAAGTCAGTGAGACTGCATGTCTGGCTATTGCTCCACAAAGAGAGCCAGCAGACAATTGTTAATAATTATCATCATCATGTTTACAGTACGGACAGATTGCAGATTAATTAGACAATGTATAGACAGAAGGGAGAACAAAAAGCCAGTGGCTAAAGGATGATGTTTAGTTTGGCTCTTGCGAATTTTTATTGGGTATTTATTACTTCCACTTAGTGATGACTTGTTTTCTGAAAGAGGGTTTGGGCCACTCCTGGGGAGGACACTGCATGTCAGAAGGGTGAAGTGGGAGGAGGAAGATAGGTCAGTCACGTGTAGGGGGGATCCCAGGTCACGCAGCAGAGCATCTCACTTGGTCAAAGAAGCCTGTGTTTAGGCACCTGAATCTCACCTGCAGTGTTTTAGAATCAAGAGAAGCACCTCTGGTAAGGCCAATGCCTTCTTACAAAGAAATAAATTCGCAGACTAACGACCATGACAATTAAAGTGAGGAACAAACCAGTGAACAGCTTCACATCCTCAGCCTTATATCATCTAAGCATACAAGGTGGTATGTCTCTATTCAGAGATAGGATGAGTCCAGATGATCTATGAAACCACTGCATGATATGCAGTTGTTCACAAGCGATGATAGCTCACTTAGCAACCACCATCCTTCAGCAAAACACCAGGTGCAAGGAAAGGATCCGTCTCCTTCATTAACATGATAGTGTCATATATGTACCTGTGTTTTATCCCAGAGTTAATCTCTTTAATTAAACTGTGCTACGAAAAGCTTTCTTCATAGTATGTGTGACATTCCCATGGAAACATTCACATTGATCCTGGATTTCGCCTTTAGCACACTTAACTTTTGGGTCTGTAGTAATCTGACACACTTTCTTTAACTATGAGAAAAATCTGTCTTTTTTGACTACAGCAGCACTGATTGATTCCATGCTTACAGATGGATTTTTTTTTATGGGCTCTTATTCACTGATGCTTCAGAAGCCTATTGGTTGCTTGTATTCCCACAGCTGAAATAAACTGGTAGCACAGGAGAAAACTGCCACATTTGCTGAAACGCCACAGACAAATTGCTATTCCTTTAGCTAACCTTATTTTTTTTTTATTTTCCAAGAAATGTGCTACATTTCTAAAGAGACCAATTTCAAGGAAGCTGAACACTCTGCCTTTATAAAGAAAAATGAGATAATATGGGGGTGGGGAGAGAGTAGAAATATTTCTGGTTATTCTGAAAGTTTTTGTTCTTTCCCAGTAAAATGTTATTTAAAAAGTATCTAAAGTTCAGTGCTGTTGGGTTTTTCTAAAAGACCTGCAGACTTAACTCATTATTCAGGTGAGTGGTCCAGAGAGGTCAGCAGGCCTGTTCCAATGAGTGATGACATTTAGCAAACTCTTGCAGGATGAAAAATTAAAACGCCAGTTCTGTAGGTTGCCTCATGCTGGCAGGTGCCCCCGTGTCTGGTGTGTCTTTCAGAATGGGCACAGGATTCCATTCAGGTGCTGACATTTTAGATAAATAAGTAATTTTTAAAATGCCATAACATACTGGCTGTGCTTTGAGGTACGTTCATGTGAATGAGGAAAAGAATGGTAAGGCTGAGTGTGTACATAAGCCAATGAAAAACAGTCTAACTTGAGCCCTGTTCATTTGGGGAAAAGGTCTTTACACTTTTGCTCTTTTCACTTAAATTGCTTTGCCATTATCTGGATCTCTAATTTTCTTGCAGGCTTCCCCTGGGAACAGAGAAAGAAATGGACATATTAGAGGGATCAGACAGCTGTGAGTACAGAATCTATTGTGCAGTTAGAGTCAAATTATTACGGGTCTGATCCTGGGGCATGCCCAGAATCCACAACCCTTACTAAAGTCAGAATCAGAAGCCCTCTGTATCTCACAGATACAGGCTATGGCAAAATAAGGACTCATCCAGGCTGTTGTTAACATCGACAGAATTTTTAGACCTAAATCCATAAGAGATTTAACCCCCTAAACCCAAGATTCCCAAAGCACCTTGCCAGCTGTGTATCCCGACAGATATCTATACTAATTCATATGCCTACACATCCACCACTGCACACACAACTGTCGCTGAACTGTTTGGCGCTTTCTACAGTATCTTGACTTCAGAGCAAGGCTTTTCCTCAATACAACCTCATCAGGCAAATAGCTGTTTTCACAAATGTGGGCTCCACGCAACAGGGATGAGATTTGGTATAAGTAAGCTCGAATGCAGTTGCTAGCAAAGAAGCTGCAAAGCTTGTAATTAAATTGTTAACTAGCCTTAATTTGAGCAGAATTCAGATCTGGTTCAGGTCCACTTCTGCAGGTGGTGAAGGGTCTGCTCACCTTTTTAAAGTTCATGATGCCCTCGTTGGAACAGCAATACCGATCACAACACAAAAAATTTCTGAGACTTGAGGATTACCTGGGTTTGGTTACACTGTTGGTGCATTGTGGAGGGTAAGAGTAATACTAATGCAATAATAAGAAGATGACTGTGATATTAACATAATTGGTTATTCCAGATATAGGTAAATTGTTTTCTTCTGCATATTTCTGGTCCTCAATTTAAAATCAATGGACCGGTGTATTATGCCGCCAAATTTACCAGGAGATGTCAGGCACCCGGCATGGTAAGTGAATGATTACACAACATGAAGGAAACAAGGACAGATACCAGCAATAGCAAAAAGAGGTTTCCTGGGATGGTAAGGAAACCACACAAACACTGTGAGGGTAAAAGCTCTAGTCCTTGTTGTACATACATGTGTGACAGGCCCTACTTTTAGTTTTCAGAGTTACCAACATGCAGACTGCTCTAAACATGAGGTATAACAGCATGTAGGAGGATTTATGTTTTAGTCAGCCCTGTAAAAATGCTGACAAAGGTCGGAGATGCGACTGACATTAAGGGGGTTGTATGTATAAGGTGTCAGGGCATGTCTTATCAGCAGATGGGCAACTAAACAGTGTTGAGTCTTGAGGGCAATGCTGTCTTCAAGTACTAATGAGGAATTTGTCTTAGCCTGAATTATGAGGAGCAGTGAATTGTGGTATGTGGTCGATGTGGATCTCATCTGAAGCTGAAGGGGGCCTTTCCTCCCAGGAGGAATCTCTTTTGCCTATTTCCAAATTAACATACCAGTCCTGGAAATTTTCTTGTTTCTTCATCTTTCTTCCTCCCATCAGTGACTGTAATGTGAGGTGATGGTTGTAAATAATTATTCCTTCTCCCTCACTTCCTTGTGGGCCATCTGCTTTTTACCCTTTTTTTTTTGATTTTGTAGTTGGCAGCAGAAGTAAACTAATACCTAATAATTTTTGCAAGATAAATTCAGAAAAATTAACAGTAACTATGTAATTAACACAGCATCACAGCAGTTTAAACCTGAAAAAATCCATTTTTTATTTGCTTCTTTTACTATTGCTCCCAATGGCACCTCTCATACTCTTTTTCTACAATTGTTTTCCCATCTAGAAGTTCAATTTTTTTCTCTCTCCTTTCTCATGTTTTGCTTCCCCTTCCTCATGCTCTCTTCCACCTCTTTGTTGCACAGCCCTTGCCCAAGTTCCCATACTCTAAACCCTCTTCTGCTTTCATTCCCAGATGTCTCCCTCCCTCTCCCTCTCCCTCTCCCTCTCCCTCCCATTTTTTCCAATTTCCTTTTTCTCTCACCCCCTTAAGTTCTCTTTTCGCAGCCTTTGTCTGGCTGTGGCTGCCACGGTATGAGGGGGAACTGGTGCTCCACCTATTGCACTTCAGGCCCTCACACACTCAGGCATGGACTCTCCAGGGTCACCACGCTTTTTGCTGCTGGGAACAGACACATCCCACCAGCACAGCACATCAATATTTACTGATACAGAAAAGTACTCTGGGAACAGTAGCCTGGGAGCTGTTCTTCCAGTGGTTGGCTACTGATAATGAATGATGATCACTTTTAGTTCTAGAGTGAAAGATGTTTTCACAGATACGTTTTCATTTGCCACCCTGTTTCTCGTAGTGCCGACTTCACAGAGTCATGGTGATGACTGGTATAATAAACCAATAATTGAGCTATTTAAACTTGAAGATCGATCTCCTGCCATCATCGTTAAAGAAAAAAATACCATGTTAAGTTTTGTTCTGATTGATTTTTTTCTAAACATGTCATTTTACATCACTACATTTTAAGACAGCATTGATTTGAGCAAACAAACAGACGCAGAAATATTAGTGAAGGTGTAATTAGCATGCTTTTCCCCCTTTTCAAGACTGACTTAAGATACCTCAGTGACAGTAGGTTTTTTCAGTTGATAACCAAACATTGCCTTAGGGAGTATGCCCTCTTATGACATTTATCCCATCCTACTTAAATAGAGATGGGTGTTTTTAATGCAATTCATTTTATAGCAGACACACTGTTACTGCTGAAGTAGGACATTTCCTGGTTGGATTTGCAAAGCTGTGACAACAATTTCCCTGAATCACTTAATTAGATGCTATCTGTGAAACATTTATAAATGCAATTGCCTTCTAACAATATATTCTTTTTCCACCCCTATGCCTGACTTACTTAATTTTGTGTATTAGTTTGCTTGTAGATACAAAGATTGAGGTCTTGCCATCGCTTGAAATGAAACAGATTGATTTATCCCTGACTATCGTAATTATGCCACAATAGTCACTTTGCCCCACCAACGACCTCCACCTTGGTTCCCAGGCTGGAGTTGTAATTTGGTTTCTTTGCCAACCGAGATCCTCATTCATCTCATCAGGTTACTCTAAGCACTTTCTGCAGGGGGATTTTTGTGTCGCTTTTGACTGCAGGCTGGACAGAAACAGCCATTGTCTGTAGTATTCACCTAGGGCATTATTAAGGATGAAAATCAGAGTTCACCTAAATGGGAAGATAAGTCTCCCTAAAATTTCCACTCCTCACAGCAAAATACTGTGTCATTTACAAAGAGGGGAGTGGTTATGGAATGGCAGTTAAATTTATCAGGAGTATGTGGAATAGAACATTAACCAGTGCAATTAATTGTGGATAGTAGACTTGCTGGAAAATGGATTTCAATTTGTTAAAAGTTTGACATTGACACAGGGTTTATGTATACACATACATCTTAAGTGAAAGCTCAGTAAAAACTTCTCCTTTCCCAAGTAAGCACCCTTCTGGCAAAAAGAAGAAGTATTTAAGTGTATGGCCCTTTCCACAAATGAGGATGCTGTGAGCGCATAAAGGTTTGCCCTTGGCTTTGTAGAGACTCTGTCTTTATTTTTAGTAATCTACCTTGAGTTACTGCTTTTCCCTTTTTATTATTTCTGTAATGTTTTCATTTCTTCCCCAGCTACCTCAGTTTGAATGTTTTCATTGAAATGTTTTCAATAGTCACCTGCAGTATCATTTCCACAATATTTATTGCTTATTTAGATGTCGCTAATAGTACAATATTTCAACTCTCAGGAAACCTGATGTCTAGACTTTCTCCCACTTCCTTTGGTTTGAATGACAAATAAGTTGCACCTTCTGAATATATTTCTTAATGCTAATAGTAACTAGCTCACTAGCTTTGTAGACCTAACACAGAGGAAGAACTAAGTTTTGCAGAAGGAACAACCTGTTTCTAACAATTGTACAAAGGTTGTCATGTAGGTATTCTGTCAGATCCTCAATTCAAGCATTTTTTGTTACAAAGTAGTAGGAGTATATGAATTACTCCCTAAACGCAAATCTTGAAAGTTTCAAACTTGACTGGAAGCACCTACATTTCCATTTCCTCTTGTCCTTCAGAGCAATGACCTTTAACAGTTTTTCTCCAGTGAAGAGCCCAGTGAAGTCAAGCTTAAATCTCCCACAAGCTTCTGTAGTGTCAAGTCTCAGCTGAAGCTGTAAATGAATTGATCAAATAAAAATATTAAAAGATCAACTCAACTTTCACGGAAAAAATTTTTGTAGGTCAAACACTTCTCTTATAGTCAACTATTGTTGCAGAAGACCTCAACCTTTACAGCAACCAAAGCAACTATACTGTTCACTTTACTCACTGCAAGTAGACTTTGTCTTCTGTATAAGCCTCTGTTTTTTCATTTTAATTCTGAAAACATAAGTAGCATCAAGACTTCTCACTGGCAACATATGTTCTGCCAGTCATTGTCTACAGACCACTGTATTCTGGCTTCCCATTTCAAATGAAGTCCACAAGTGCTCCGGAGAAAGCATGATACAGTACTGAAGTAATGTTCTTGCTTCAACTACATTTCAAAATGGCCCAATATGACTCTTGGAAAAATTGTTATAGGACAGTCTGCAAATACATTGCATTGCTCCTTATGGGTTTTAAAAATGGTTGACTTCTCAGGGGTGTAGTAAAAGTGTCCTCTGTTGACTTGGGATCTAAAGGAACTCATCTAATCAAGAGGTCATGAAAACCTCCAAAATGACCAAACCAGAGAATCCACTCTCCAATGGCTCTTAATTTATTGTGCAATACAGGAAGCCTAGACAAGAGAGGCCTGTTATGAATGATACAGTGTTCAATGGTTCTCCTGCGAACTTAAGCTTCTCTAGACATTAACTCTATATTCCAGGATGATTTTCTTGCTGTGGAAATACCAGATAACTTCAATGCAAAACTTATCTGCTGACACACTAAAAGACCAGAAAATTATTGCACTGTATCATAGCTCATCCTAATTAAATTGACTCAGATTTTTAAAGTTCTCTTGATAGATTTTGCCAGCTCTTGTTCCTTGTCATCAGTTAAGTTTTGCTACTCAATAAATGTATCTTCCTTCATAAGAAATAACAGCAACAGTTTGTTACTTTGCTTGAAATGGCCATTTTCTCTCTCAAAATTTCCATTTAAGGTGGAAGGCTAAATTATAGCTACATATCTCAGGCTGTGTTTCCTACAGCAAGCCTTTGCAATTACATTTTTACTCCTCTAGAATCTCTTTTTAGAAATGAGTGCTTTTAGGCTTAGATAACAAGGAATTTGGCAAAAAAAGATCTGGTTATGATCTTGAACATATATATGAAATTATGACTGTACATACATATACATATATAGAGAGAGAAAGAGAGATGATTTAGGATTCAAAGACAATTCTGTATATGCATATATGTATTGCACGTATGTATGCCTGTTACATGGAGAGAGAGAGAGAGAGAGGTNTCTTCTCATTTGCTTTACATGTTACATAAGTCAATATTTCAAAGAAAAAATATGCAAAAAAAAAAGAGACAGCTTGGTCAGAAAGTAGTGCCGGACAGTGGGCAAAGTGTAAAGACAAACACTTTTTTGTTGCAAGCACATTGCTGTACATGAAAACAGAAAAATTTGCCAATAACATCTTGTTCTGAACATATGGTGATGCAAGCAGTGTTTCTTGGAGGTTTACAATGTCACCTCTGAGAATTTGCATGAATGAAATAAATTAGATGTTGTACAGAAATGCTATGAATGCTTTCCCAGAAGAAAGTACATTACAGCTGAAATGTGTCAGTCTTTTGTTTTCAGCAATAATATAGAACATTAAGTAAGACGGGTTCCTTACCATAAAGCTTTACTCACATATGTTCAGTTAAATACTGGGCAACCTCCTTGGTTAACAGTTGTGGGTTCTTATCACAATCGTTTACTATTCAAATAATATTATTATCAATATTAGTAAAAACATGATATCTTTATTGTGCATAATTTTATTCTTCAATGTATTTGTTATGATTCTGACATCATTTTGAAACAGGCCAGAGACACTGTTGGTGGCATAATCACCTAAAAGAGATGACCATGCCCTGTAGATGCAGAGGGATTATGTGTATTGTCAAAGTCACAGGTATCAAATCAAAGAAGCTGCAGCAGCAGTCATGAAAAGGTTGTACGGATGTTCTGCAAATTGTCCTTGGGTGACAAGAATATGCCCATCCTGTCACCCACTATGTAGCCAATCCAGTTTGGCCACTCAGGAACTGTGATTTGAGTTGCAGGGAGATGAGGGAATTGACATTAGTTATTTCTTTGAGGCACAACTTTAGTTCATATATTTCTACAAGACAGTTATTTTTTTCAGTAGCCTTTTTCCCCAAAGGTTTTAATTGCAACAAAAATGACTTTTCATCCCATTTTCTCATAGCTTTTATGACTGAAGGAAATATGACAGACTAGCTTTCCTGTCAGGATTTGTCTTGATGCTTTCCATATACCCTTTTAGTCCAAAAGATTATTGAAGTTGCCTTAAAATCCAATAAAATTAACCCCTACTTACTGATTTGAGCTTAAAAGACCAATGCTTAAAAGAATGTCTGAATACTTGCTGTTCTTATGGGACCTAATTAAGAAAATGTAAATTTCATTCTTCAAGCCCTAATTTCAAAATTACTATAAATAAAATCATTGCTGCTAATCCCAGACTGTTGGGCTGTGAAATAGGAGCAGTGTTTTGGGTATTTATGAATGTGTACGCATTTGTGTACACACAACTATACTTATTGCTAAACTTGGAGTCTTCATGTTCACAAATAATCTTTCTAGGTTGAGCTGAGAAAGCACAGTCATTCTTGCGGGACTAATTTTGGGTTAAATATTAAAAATATATTCTGTTGCATTTCTTTCTGCCATCTCATGACAATTCCCACCATATATTTAAAAATAGTTTTAGAAGTCATTGCAAGAATAAAGCATAAATCAAACTGTACATTAATTGCTAAGAGTGAAGAGGCCTTTTTCTACCCTTCATTGTCCCAGGCAGGCAGCCATCCTCTTTTCCTTCCAGCCTAAACTACCTAGGTGCACACTCAAGAGGCATTGCAGAAAAGTGCTGCTCTTTGACACCGTCTGCTCTGAGCCTCTTCTTACCGCAACTGTCAATATGTGAACACATTAAAGACTTGTCTTCTTTTGATATGTGAGCATTGCCTTGGGACATGCTGGTCACATCATTTTCTCTCAGTAGATAATAATTTCCCATCCTCTACCTTGTCCTGAATTGGAGTTTGTGGGGAAGGGAAAGGCTTGTCCTATTGCCTTTAAAGCCCAGTTTTCTGGGACTTATGATGTATCTTTTATCAAAAGGGAAATATGACAAGCCTATTGAATATCATCTAAAATCTCTCTCCTGTCTTTCAAGGACCTCCAACCCACACAGCCTCTCTTCATGTGAAATGTATCTGCTGTTCTCAAGCTCATTTTCAGCACGCTTTTGAAACTTATTTTTCTGCAATCTTCCTATTTCACCATGAAATAATGCTTTATCATTGGCAGGAGACTGTGAAAATGAGCACACAAGTGTTACAAACTTCCAGATAGCCAAAATCTTATGGTAATTCAAGACATCAAATCAAGGTAGTACTGGAGGCAACAAGAAGGAAGGAGTTCACAGCAGAAGTCCCGAGTAACTCTCCCACAACAGCCTGAATCAATTGACTTCCACCAAGGGATGTGGCTGACAATTTGGTGCTGTGACAAGATGTGGCCAGATCCTGCAACCCCAGGCATACCTCAGTATGAGACATTCTTGAGTACTTATCTATAACGACCCCAAAAAAGTTGGCATGACCAGCTGTCCGGCATTGCAGGAGCTGTATGCCACTGTGAAGTATTTCTCCTTGTCAGGTTATGAGCTCTTTAAACTGATGTTTAAATTGCATTCAGGAACAATTTCTCCTAAATCTAGTCCAGACAGGGTTTTGAAGAGGTATCTGTTGGACAGGCCTACACTGACCTCCTATAAAAGTCAAACCCATTCTGTTCAGTGCAACTTTTGACAGAGAAGAGAGAGAACAGAGCCCAAGCCTGTGAAGGAGGAGCTGTTGGCTGAAATGCGGCCAAGAGGTTTCAGGAAACCTCCTGTAAAATGCAGTACCCCAGAGCAAGCACACTATTTGCCCTGCCTAGGGTTAGCCTGGCTTCTCCCAAATAGGCACTGGGGTGCAAATCGTGATAAATGTCCTCAGGAGCCTAAAAGGGTACTTCAGGGATGAGAAAAGGAGAACTGGCATGCTGCGTTCCCTAGTTAGGGCTACCTGCAAGTATTTTACCTCTCGTGTCTCAGTTTTATTAGTCAACTAATTTATTGGGAAAAAAATTGGATGACTGTGAAGTCTAGTTGACAGCCTCAATGTTTTCGTATAACTCAGACTATGGAAGGACAAAAAAATATCAGGAACTATTGACCTTCTTGTTGCTCAAACAGTTTCTTCAGTCTGCACGTTTTGCAGCCATGGAGGGGAGAAGCAGCAAAACCTGTGTTTCTGATCTCACTGTAGCAGTACAGTAACCGTACCTCATATATTTGCCTGCCGAGAAAATATTCTGCTGTTCTTCATGGAAGGACTGAAGATTTATATGTCTTGTCTTTGTGCTGTACACATCAATTCCAGCTCATGGCTTCAACAGCTACATCAGTTAGGACTCTTTGAAACAGTCAGCTGGAGGCAGCAGATATTCCCAAGTTCAATCAGAAAGGAGCCAATCACAGGCATTTTGGGTCTCCAAAGTCAGTGTGACTTCCTCGGTCTATGCTGTGCCGCTAAACCAATTCATTTATGAATTGGACATAGCTGATCCTCCCCAGCTCCACACTAGCTATGCTTTCAGTCCATCGAGGAATCAGGTGTCTCACAAGAAACTGCAAGCTGACTTGTAGATAGACACCGTCCATGGTGTGATGTAAGTGCTGCCATCTAATTCTGATCAAACTGTGCCATTTGAAAGGAGAACAGAAACAATTTAGCTAGGAAAAATCAAGTTCTTCACTGAAGACTCCATCGTCTGCATTCCCATTTTTATGCCGATGATTTGATAATCGGGCTTTTTGTTCTAAAACACTTTCTCACGCAAAAATGTACGATCAATCATTTTTGCTCACATTGCACACTGACATTTATTGGTACCTTTAATATGCAGTTTCCATGAATAGTGTTATAGCCAGACGAAGGGAATAGCTGACTTGAACTTCTAGGTCACTAATTCTTCACAGATTAGCGCTGTCAGCACTGACGGATGAAAGGGGAGATCTATCAGAATAGATGTGAGGGGTTTCACTCCTGCTTTGTAAATCATGCAGGAAATCCCAGTGTAAACTAAGCCTCTGCCTGTCACAAAAGTTAAAACATCACAAGCAGAGCAGTAACCCCCCAGTTAAATTGGCTTTTTGTTGCTGTTGATCAAATTTCTTATAATCCTTCCCACTTGTTTTGTCTAGTGCTGCATTAGTGATGAAAGGCCTTGGGATTTATTAAAAGAACATAAAAGCAGAACAGAACAAAATAGAACAGCCCAGAAATTCATGAGCAGGGAGAAGTATGTAATGCCCTTCTGTGTGATCTTGTCGGTGATCACAGTTCCCATGGAAGTGGTGCCGGTGCAGAGCTGTGCGAAACTCTCCAGGAATGACCCTGGTTTTTCCACTGGACACCAACAAACTGAGAAGTGGTATAAAGCAGTTTGGAGTTTCTTTCCTGGGAAACAAAAAAACCATGCCCATCAATTTCCAAACAATCTGTCTGAGTTTCCCATTCCGTATTTCAAAAAAAAAAAAAAAATCCCTCTCCTTCCTCACTAAAGTAAAAAGAAAGGTTTTATTTCATGTCTTTGGTATAGGGGCAAAAACCTTAAAGCACCAAGTGCGGCAGTGGTGGTTTGTGGAATGGGAGTATGTTGTCTTTTTTTTTTTTTTTTAAATTAAGTCATCCTTTTTAATTCTCATGGTTGCAGACTTGCCTCCTTACAGGATTTTCTACTCAATACTGGATTTTCCTCTCAGTTGCAGACCTGCCTCCTTACAGGATTTTCACCTCAGTATTCCTTCAGGGTGTGCCCCTTACGTTGGGCAGAGATACACAGCTCCAGCCTTCAACTTAAAGCTGGCTGATGTATTTTTTGAGACTACCTGTATAGCTTTTTTTTTTTTTTACCTGCTATAGGAGGTAGTTTCACCTTCTGAGAGGTTTTCTTGTTCTCATCCCTGAGACAGTAATGCCTTCGCATACACTGAAGCAGCTGGGTCAGGCTGAAATCCAGTAACAATTTGTCATTTAAAAAATGTAGAGATGTATTAAAAAATATCCTTGAGTTCTCTTCATCCATTAGAGGAAATCACAGAGACTCTGGCCTCTCATTCAGTAGATCCTAAGCACTGCCAGACACATTCCAATTTAACTTTAAAGAAACTATCAAATGCTGATTGTTAGCATTTATGCCTTGTAGTTTCAGTAATTTATAGTGAGATTGATAAAAGAAGGCAAAGAAGAGGTGACAGAAAGATCTTGGTTATTTAAGCCAACCAGGGAAGGCTTGGAGGAGAGACAATTTCCTTCTGTGAATAAGATCTGAGTAAATAAGGGAACACAGGTCACTGAATAAGCTTCCCCTTGAGAGGAAGAAAAGCTCTTTAAGCACAACAACTGGCTCTGAATAAATTTAGACTGGAAATCATAAGTCTCCTACCACTAGGGCAGTGATGTTGTAGAATAACCTTCCAGCTGGAGCTGAAGGAATAAGTGAGCCAAGTAATTCCTAGGACAGAGCGAGATGATTACTTTACAAAGGCATTATCTATTGCATGGCTAGTGGTGATCCAGGGAGTGGCATTAAAGAAGGTCCTTCCAGTCCCATGTTCTTAGGAGCAGTGCCCTAAGACAAGAGCTGTCTCTATCCAGGAGGGCATGTCTCATTTTACTTTTAGGACAGAGTAGTCAGTACTAAAGTATAACTGTTAAGTCTAAAACACTCTCAGGGTAGAATAAGACAGGAGGAGAGCTGCACTTTCTCTTACTAATGATAACTTTGTGCCAGAGAGATATTACTGATTTTGATGGAATCCCTCCTTGTCTGAGGATGTATGACTGAAAAAAAAATATACTAAAGGGTATTAGAGCTTTACTATTGTCCTAAAAACATCTGGAAAGGAGACAATGGGAGAAGCAAGATCTAAGTTCTCTCATTTCTAATAGTTGACTCCTTTTATAACTTTCCTGAATGACTTCCCAAGTATTTCTGGCTTAGGCCTCTCCTAATTGGCCCTTGGAAATTCAGGGACACGTGGCTGAATCAACTTTTTAAATATAACTGGTCCTGTATTACGTGCTTGTAGCTCGAGCTGCAATGAGAGAATGAAATTTCAGAGTGTCTTTTGACTCTGTGCACTATTATGTCTTGTCTTGATGATCCATTGATATGGTTTGCTACTGGTTGAATGGTTTATTAGATGCCTTTCAACCTGTGTTGTATCGGCACATCTCTCATTACAGACACTTCAGGAGCCATCAGCCCTGCAAACAGGGTCTGAGTAATGAAGACCCTTCTTTTTCTGGTGTGAATACAGAGAAATGGAAATCATCATTCAGGCTCTTGTTCCAGCAAGAGGGTGGCACTTGAATTGCTCATAATCATGGTTACTGAGAGCCATTAGACAAGAAGCTTATTATTTAGCTTTGTCTTACAACATGGGTTTCGATGGCTCTGGTTAAACTGTGGGGCAAAAAGCTCCATGGGCAGAAAGACATCTGTCCCAATTCCACAGTCATCATCTGACAAAGAGAGTCAATGGAGTACATCATAGTTCTGCAAACCCGGTTTTCCTCCCAAAGGACACAGAGATGGTGCATACGAAAGTACCCCCAGGTCAGTGTCAGGCTGGGACCAAGGTGTGCAGCCTCGACGCACAGGCTGAAGGGTACAGAATAGTTAGTGTAGTATCACCATGGAGATCTCACAGTTGTTTCCGTGACATTTATTGGTATTTTCAATTCTTCACGAGTGGTGAACAGGAGTGAAAAAGACAGGCCTGCTACTTTACAGAAAGTGAAAAAGAAAACATGCAGCACACTTTAAATTCACTGTTTAAGTGATTATTTTTAAATCTTTACATTAGCTGTATAATAGCTTTTTGTCAAGCAGTAAATCTCCTCTGTTATGTATTTTTGTATCATTTTGTTACTGTCCTGTCACTGTATCTAAAAATAAATATTAGCAGGAGTTTTATTCAGGCATTAGTTAGATACTAAATAGAGGCAATTGGACTTAAACATAAGAAAAATCTGTTTTACTGTGAAAGTGATGAACCACTGGAGCATCTTGCCCAGAAAGGTAGTGGAGCAGCTGTCCCTGGACATGTTCAAACCCTGACTGGATATAGCCCTGGGTAACCGGCTCTAGTTGACCCTGCTTGATCGCGGGGTTGGACTAGAAGATCTCCAGAAGTGCCTTCCAGCCCCAGCAATTCTGTGATTTTGTGATATCAAAGCAGATACATAAGAAGCCATACCACCAGATGCTAACCTGCACAGTACCAGGATTTCATTTTGCTGATGTGAGTGGGAATTGAACAAGATCATGGGTGGTGTGCAGCCTTGCCAGGAAATCTAAGATGTGCTTTGTTAGAAGTGTAGTGTTAATAAAAGCATCTTTTCTGTGAGATCTATTTTTATTTTCAATAACTGAGAGGCACTTCCCACTTTTTCTATTGAACTGCACATATTTTCTCTTACTGCTGTTCTCCATATTTTTCTGTGACACCAATATATACCAATAAATATTGTTCTCTAAGGCAGACCACAGAGAATAGTAACTTACTGTAAGAGAAACAACGGCTTTTATCACTTAGAGGAAAAGCAAGTGCAAGAGAGAGTGGTACATCATACATGATATGTTGATTTTATAAAATAATTAATAGAAGACTCGGAACATACATTTGTGACAATGTATCAGTATTAGAGTTTTACATTTTCCAGACTTCTTTATTTCTCAGTGGATTTTCCACTGCAGCAGCAAATAAAAATAAAAACTGCTTAAATAAATAACTAATGAAAACTTAGCAGTCTTAAAAGAAATATTGGTTTGTTGGGGTTTTTTTTGCCAGAAAGCTGAATTGTAGGACATCTGTTGGTCTACTCTCTGCTACCTAAGAATGAAAAGTTTTTTATTGTTTACTAGTCTGATCTTAGAAACTATTCACAAAACATGCTTGATAAATAATGATAGCTTCTGGGGAAAAAAATATATTCAGGGCATTGCTTGTTTTAAAATCACATTGTGTTAGAACAAGGCTGAGATCATTGCTCTGTCAGACTGGTTTCCTTCTATTTTGGAGCTCTCCTCATGTATTTTAGCTGGTCTTAAACTGTTCTTTATAGAATTCATAGCAAATTTCAAAGATATGTAGACCAAGCCCAGGTCATGGCTATTAGCTCTGTTTCACACCTTTCAAACATCATAATAGCTAGTATTGAGTGGTTCTTGCAAAGGTGGAGCACGGATTTGAGAGATATCTGAACTCCTACGGGTTCCTATTGAAGTCTCATATTTTTGATAGGCTGTCCAAGGTCAAAGAATAGGCAAAAAAGTTGTGAATGTATTTTAAGTTCTTATATTAATAACTATGACATTAAAACCCAACAGCAGTAAAATGTTTACATATAGATAGATTAATTTACAGCAATGCTTATGAGTACTGAGGTATTCTGGGCAGAACAGTACAAGAAAGTTCTGCACATAGACGTTACCATGGCTTGATATTTCTTTGTATTGTTTCCAGGTTTAAAAACTTTTCCAAGTTTCTGTGCACTGGTACACCACCACGCTGTATTGCAGTCTCTAGCATATTGTGCCACTTTACTCCAGCCAAACGTGTAGTGTACATCACCATAGCAACTGGAAGTCCAATTAGAGATACTTTGCATATGACTTTGAGTTTGT
Source organism: Fregata magnificens (assembly GCA_013389945.1). Classification (NCBI taxonomy): domain Eukaryota; kingdom Metazoa; phylum Chordata; class Aves; order Suliformes; family Fregatidae; genus Fregata; species Fregata magnificens. The sequence continues at coordinate 343,981 of WAAD01025012.1, forward strand.
TATGTTAGTGCTGTGCCAATGTCTTAAATTTCTCTAGTTTTACACCGTGACAAATTCATTGTCTGCACCATGTATTTCACACTGTAAGGGCAGAGTCAGGCCCTGTGTTTTTAAGTTCCAGTAGGGTGTTTTCGAGAAATGATGGCCACACCTCAGAAGTTTGATGGGCCGGGAAGGTTTAAGTAAACGTCCCAATGATTTCTTGAACCATCTGAATCTCTCAAGCCTACAAAACCGGACTGGAAAGTTTTCAGAGTATAACTTGATTTGTAAAGTTTGCATCATTTCTGCCTCTTCTTAAAAATTCTGCCCACATTTCCTTACTCATAAAACATCTTCCCAAAGTCACTGGAATGGCAAAGGTACAAGCAAGGAATGATTTTGAGGCACAGACTTGATCTGCAACTGGAAGTTCCAATAAGTGATGTTTAAAATTTCTTTTTGACATTTAAAAAGTTTCTGGTGGACTCAGTTCTAGATTGTGCAAGGCTTTTCTCCTCTGAGGCACTCAGTGATTAGACAGCAGTGGAGTGCAGTGTAAAGAAATGGCAGAATGGACGATTGAAGGATATCACTGTATTTGTTTCTATCTTTTGACTAGGACAAGCCAAAGAGGAATCTAGCTCAGGACAAAGAACCGAGGGGCTCTTGTCCTTGTTTCCCACGCACATAAGTATCACTCCGAGACTCCAAATACAGCCACGTCATTACTTTCATAGAATCATAGAATCATAGAATCATTAAGGTTGGAAAAGACCTCTAAGATCATCAAGTCCAACCATCAACTAACACCACCATGACTCCTAAACTAGGCCCTGGAGTGCCACGTCTACACCTTTTTTGAACGCCTCCAGGGTTGACGACTCCACCACCTCTCTGGGCAGCCTGTTCCAATGCCTAACCACTCTTTCGGTAAAGAAATTCTTCCTGATGTCCAGTCTAAACCTCCCCTGACGCAACTTGAGGCCATTCCCTCTCGTCCTATCGCTAGTTTCTTGGGAGAAGAGTCCAGCACCCGCTTCACTACAACCTCCTTTCAGGTAGTTGTAGAGAGCGATGAGGTCTCCCCTCAGCCTCCTCTTCTCCAGACTAAACAACCCCAGTTCTCTCAGCCGCTCCTCATAAGACTTGTTTTCTAGACCCTTCACCAGCCTCGTTGCCCTTCTCTGGACACGCTCCAGCACCTCAGTGTCCTTCTTGTACTGAGGGGCCCAAAACTGAACACAGTATTCGAGGTGCGGCCTCACCAGTGCCAAGTACAGGGGCACGATCACTTCCCTTTGCCGCTTTTGAAAACACATGCACCAACAACTTGCAGATGATTTGCTAAAACTCTAGATTTTGCATATGTGCAGATATTCTCCCTCCCCCCGAAAATGGCAAAGGTCAGTCATGTACTGCATTTCTGCTCCATCGGTACTTTCAGATCTCAAACACTCAGATAAAGCAGCATTGTGTTTTGCTCAGACAGACCCCAAGCCAGCAACTTCCAGAAGAAAATGTGCTTACTAGAATTCACACAATGTTTATAAGTTACATGTTGGGTTTGATGCAGTCTGTGTCAAAGGCTCCTGCTGATACCTGTGCACAGAACTGTGGCATTACTGTCTTTCCAAAACTATGGACCACAGCCAAGATTAACTAAAAAAATACCTGTTACGTGATTTCCCCAAAGAAAAGAAAACCACAAAAACGTTAACATTAGAGGTTACCCAGCAATACAAAAGCTTGAAGAATGAAATAATACTTTGAATGGTGGTCGGTACAGGATATATGTAGAGGTCTAGGAAGTTGGGCAACTTCCATTCTAATTATTTCTTCATTGACATAATTAACCACAGATCAATATCTTTGGGACCTTTTTTGGTAAATAAATCAAGTGGTAAAGTACCCAGCTGAAGCTGTATTCAAAAAGGTAGGTAAATTTCACACTCATTACATGAAGCTTTTAAGCTCCTGTAAATAGTTTCTTGAAAAATCTGAGTGACGTCACCCAATAATTTTTCTGGGAAATAATGTGTTTTTTGTTCCCTGCGCATACTTTGCATGCAGAGACTGATACTATACATCAATTTCACCTCTTTTAGGAGAAAAGCTTATTACCTCCTATTATAGCCATTATTAATACATTATGAAAATAATAGCAGGTTAGCTGTTACAGTCATTTAAAAAGCACCTGCTAGAAAAGCAGCATAAAGCTATGACAAATATTTTAAGAAGTGTCTTCAACTTACTTGCAAGGTTCTGCTAAAGTGTTACTAAATGCCTAAAACTAAAGAATTTAAAGTAAAAATTCTAGTGCTCTGCACCACCAGCTCATCTCTCCGAGTGATTATCTAGCAATTTCACTCTTTGTTTCATCAGCTGAAAGAGCCACCCAGAGCTCCCTGAATACTGACTCCTTGCAAATTATCCCATTCTGTGGCAGGTGACAGGAGAAATAAAACCACAATCGCCTTTGTCTCATCTTTATTATCCCAATCAGATCATTCTCTTATTTTCTTCTATAATCACTACAGAGTGCCAATAAAAGAATATTCTGACGTCAGCAAATGGTTCCTAAATGGGGATCTGATAAGTACTCTATTGGTATTCGATTTGTACATAAATGGTGCCGTTTTTCAAGTACTGTACAGTGCACTCCACTTAATCGGGATGTGCTTAATCAGAAAAATCACTTAATGGGACATTGTTCAGGGATCCATTTTAAGCCCAGTGATAATTAATAGCAATGAGTGTTGATTAATGGTAAGAGTAATTCTGCATATTGGAACGCTCTCAAATTATTTTGTCTTGGTGATGCCTTTTGTGTCTCACTCTCCTGGTGATTTATTCAGTTTGCTTCTCTAAGAACAGTTTTCAGTCTCTGCACTGGAAACAGGAGGATCAGTGACCAGCTCACTGCTACCTGATCCCAGTATTCAGTGGGCTCCTTAGAAGTAATGTTTCAGATTTCTCACTACTGGAGCAGGTAACACTGCTAATCCCAGGTCTGAAGTTGTTTGAAAAAGCATGCTTGCTAAATGATACTTGTTTTTACCTCTTGCTGATTAGTGGTGGTCTAAAATGATAAGTGGTGCAATGTTTGTTGGGAAAAAGATTATTTTTGTAAGAACTATTTACATATCCTGCAATAAGGAGGATACTGAAATTTGACATTTATGGCAGGGATGCTATGACTTAAAAACAGACAAAACTGAGACATCTACATCCATCCACTTACTAAAAGGTAGCACCCCTCCCTACAAATCCTGCATCGCTTTCTGATTAGTACGGCTCTGCAAGGAAAAGATCAAACCTTGCAGAAACACAGGACGGCTGGGCTGGGCTTTCCTTTGTTCTGTGCTATTCTAGCTGATCACCAGTGATCACCGTAGTATTTTCCAACGTGGGAAAGCCGCCCCAGAGAGCCCAAAAGGCTACCTGAAAAGTTCATCATGTGCACAGTGAAATACAGGTGTGGGACAGTGGTGATCACATCGGCATGATAATATATGTTTTATTGGAGCCCCCTGATTTTCTTCCAAAGAAAGCATTTACGAGGCTTTTTTTATGAAACGGTTCTATCACAACACAGGCTTTGATTTCCTTCCACATTTCTAATTGAAAAAAACCCCCAAAATTCACTTATTTAAAAATACCTTACTTTAGGTATTACTTACTGCAACTTCAGGAACTGCATGAGAAAAAAGACCTCTCTCCACGCTGTGTGTTGCTGTGGGTTTCCTCAGCTCATCTGCACAGTTCACTTCTGATCTTCAGCACCCACTGTGCAGTTTCACAATCACAGAACACTCAGAAAGAACAATCTCCAATGTTCCATCCATCAACCAATTAATGCAAGATGCTCTTAAGACGTTGTCCTGTATATGCAGAATATTAAAAAATACACAAATTTTAAGCATAACCTGGAAAGGGAAACAAAGTGTTGGATTCATTTTATTAAATAAAGATGCCAACAGTGTAGACATTTACATACGAACTAATCATTACAGGCACCTTGTATAGCCAGTGGAGAGAAGGAGGCAGTGGCATGCTGTTCATTATATGAATAATTAAGAAAACAAGACTAATTTTTTTCTCTCTCTATTGTGTTATCTCAATGCTTTGCACAGCGTGAAAATTCATCTGAGAAAAGAGGCTCTGGTGTAGCACCTACAGACAGCAAAATAAATCCTATTTGCCATGTTTCAACTATACTGACTGTAACATGGTGATAGAATTTGGGGTCCACACTAAAAGATGCCTGCTCATTTTGTCAGCTCCTACAGCAGAAGTTTTCATAACACAGCAGCCACTAATCAGCACCTAAGTTGGTCAAACCTTCTAAAAGATACCCATACCAGCTGCCTCTAGGGTAAAATCCCAAGCTAACAAAAATGAAGTTAAGGAACACACTAAAAAATAATTTCACATAACAGGGGTGCCAAAGCTAACTGTGACTCTACGCCGCCAAAAAGCCTCGTTTCACGGTTTAATTCTGGGTTCTGGTCTTCTGATTGCTTACAGTGCAGGGAAGTTAGTTCATTTCCAGGCTCTTATTTGAATCTCTGTCCAAAACAAACCCTGATACGGTTCTGGGAATAGCTCCATCCAGGAACGCCTCCTACCAGGCATTATGGCTGAGACTGCTCTGTGTTTGGCTATCTCAGCTGTGTCTGGGTATGCAATTCAGGTTCATGCCAAAAACTACTTGTCTGTTGGGCTGCAACGCATTCCTCATGTTATTAGTTGAAAGGGCCCTTAAGAGTAATATTTATATCGATGGGAAGTAAAGGTCTTGGAGGAGACACAGGGTTGAATGTTATGTAGTGAGGCAGTTGAATGAGGCCAGCCTGCTCTAGAGAAGTAGGACCCAAGCCATCCTGCACATCTGCGTCTGGGGTCCAGAGGTAATGTCCCAGAAAATCTGCACTTAGTCCTGCATTGCAATACTTTCTTCAGACATCTGATAAACTGACAGTAACCTACACAAGATTATGGGCTTCGGTGAAGATGCTAGAATTAGATTATTGGTTTTGCAAATATTTTTTTTCCCCCAAGACAACTGATGTGAGCCTGCATTACCTGTTTTGGTGACTTTTTAAGCATGGTAACAGAAAGTCACCAGGCTTCAAGAAGCCTCTCCTGAAGAACTCCAAAATGCAGATTCCTGAGAGAGAGAGATAATGAGAACACGTGTTGATCCTGAAAAATTATTTAGAGAAAATACAAACAGTATTTTTCTTTTAGTTAAGGTGAGTAGTAGGAAAAATCAGTAGTCATTAAGGGTTTGTTGATGTTGATTTATTAATTTTGGGTAAAATATTGGCTTTAGTAAAATGAAAGGAATTTTTGCAGTTGACTTCAAGGGATGCAGGACTTCATCCTTTCTATTCTTCAGCAATAAGCAAGATTTTAAATGGTGAGAATCATCTTACTTAACCAATATTTATGTTTGAGCTAATTTCCCTCTGCTGTTAAGTCACAGAAATAAGCATTTCTAGGATGAAATCAATCTGACCTATTTTAGGTATCATCTGCTTTTTAGATGTCTATCTTTAAAAAGGATTAATTGCATTCTAGAAATGTCCATTTCTTTCCATTTACAATAAAGGAAGGATAAACTGCTAGCACATATATAAACATCTACATGTATGATGAATCCCGCTCCAGTGTGTCTGCCTAAACACATTTCCAGTTTCCTTACTGTGAGTATGCAGTAAAGGAAATTCTGGTCAAATTAACCTCTACATTTTTTTCCTTGCCTATACACATCTTTTGGAGTGATATTCTAATTTTGTCTTATTAGTCACAAACAGAATGTGAAAAACATTTTTAATGTGTTTTGTTAATTATGCATAGAAGCTGTATTTTCAATAAACCAATACAGTAACAGAAAACACTGTTAAAATTGTGGGAATATATGTAAACACTAATATATAAATATTAATGTGTTTACTGGTGTCAGGATGTGCATTCGTAGTTACTACATTTTCCATGCAATCGCTTGAATGCCTGTGGTTTACAGACCCAGCTCACCTACTGTTTATGCTGTCAGAAGCTGTGTAGCCTTCATGAAATATTTTAACGGCTTTAAAGTTCTGCTAAATGTATACTTAATGAAGACTGTACAGATGAACAAAGGCAGAAAGTTTAGCTTTGCTTTCTGATAGATAGGAAGTGCCATTAGAGGTGTGCTTGACTCGCTGAACCACCCTTCTGTTTTCTATAGTTTTGGTACAGAAATGTTCCACACTTGCAGGGAGGGAAGCAAAGAAGGAAGGACTGACTTGTTGCTGGAAGAGGTACGTTTTCCTTACTGGACTGTAAGATAGGCTTCCAGTTCAATATATTGCAAATTACTAATACATCACTTGCATTACTGAGTGCAATTGATTGCACTGCCTCTTTTGGCCGCCTCTTACATACATAATGCTGGCCCTGGTGCATTCCTAATGAATTGGTGGAGTTACTTCTCATTTATGTTGTCTCCAAACAAAAGTCAATCAGGAATTCTGTTCTTGCTTTCACTTGGGAGTTTCAATCAAATTCTTTACAGCAAAAATCCATTTTGGAAAAACCATGTGCACATACCTTATCAGTAGTTTCTTTCAGCAATGCTTACCAGTTGTATTCTTTTTAGTAAAAGAGCAAAAAATCTGTTGTTAGAAGGAAGATTAGAGAAAGTGCTTGCTCTTTAACATATTCACATTCGAAATTTCATCATTCTCCAAGTTATTCATTTGTTTGATTCAGTTTCGCATGGCCTCACAGCAAGATTTTCCATACAAAAATTACCAGCTTGGAAGGAATGATTTTAAGGTCTCCAGTACTTTATGTGACAAACTCTAAATGCAGTGTAAATTCAGATGATTGACAAAGAGAAGAGGGAGCGAAGAGAAGCACTGCTGTTTTACAGTGCTGCCAAAGCCTCTCTCAAATACAAAGGCAAAAGTGTTTTTGAAAAACTCTTTAAAATTCTCTTGGAAGGCTCTTTTGTTTCTGAAAGCTGTCAGGACTGCTAAAAAGATATTTCTGGAGCAATAACCAAAAAAGAGTTTTTTAAGGTTGGAGCTTTGTAAACTTTTAAAAAATGAGACCTGAAAATTTTCCATTTCGAATGCTATTTCATTTTAACCACCGTCTTTATACACAGCCTTATACAGAACGTAGCAGCAGCAAATTGCCCTGCCCGCAGTTTGGCCTTGATTGCCCAGTGGAAGAGGAGAGGTTGGAGGAATGGTGGTTGCAAGAGAAGGACTGTGCAAGGCCAGGAGACCACATCCATGTTGACTTCTGGGAGGGGGCCTTGAAGACCAGGCTTGTCTGCTGTGCGTTGGGGAGTATGCAGGTATGTAACACAGCAGAAGCACTCCATCAGGAGAGCCAGCAGCCCTAGCACCACCCGTAGCTCATCGTTTGCCCAGCTTATTACCTTCTGGAGAATCTTCTTTCAGAGCGATAAAGACGAAGACTGTGAGTTTCTCATGCATCTAGGCATGCAGTAAAATACCAAGAGAATTTGATACACATCCCCCTTTCTAATAAAAAATAATTTTTATTGTTTGGGTCTTGCAAAACTGAATCCTGCTACCTCTTAAGTACTGGCAAAGGGAGCCTTCCTTCCAAGCCAGCCTGAGTCTCTCCGATGGTAGCAGGACATCTGTCCGTCACCCAGGTGGAGCCACAGGAACACATGAGGCAGCACAGAGGCCTCTTACTGCCCCATTAATTGGTCTGCACTAGTGTAGTTCTGGTGGGAGCAGAAGTAGGAAAAAAAAGCCCTCATCAGTCCAATGGAAGGGGTGGCCAGACCCCCAGTAATAAAAAATGTGTGATGACAGAGTTTACGCTGTTGCTGAAGCATGTAACGGTGCATCACAGCTTTATTGGCTATGCTAAAAATAGCAGGGAGGAGTTGATGCATTTTATATTAAGCCACTGTGCGGTTACCAGCTGAGTATAACTCCCTGAGGATCAAATACAGTTTTGGGGTTTTTTATATGGAATTAACCATTCTTTTAATTGTTAACCTTGTTAACTTTTAACTGTTAACCAGTGAAATGCTTCCATATTCAGAGATTTAGTTGTGTAACTCACACCTTGACTACCAAAACAGATCTTTCACTATAAAGCTTGCAGTATGGGATAAGACAAAGCAAAAAAAAAAAAAAAAAAAAGAATATAAAGCAAGAAGGTCGGATTTTTAATCTGCAGGCATCATTTGTCTCCCAGTCTAGGTGAAAAGCAAAACTCCAACTTTGTGTTAATGAGAGGTTGATCTATAACAGAGTCTTGCAGAAGGGCAAAAACTCATGCCCTAATTATTGCCAAAGCACTTGGCTCCTCTAAAGCAAGTGAGGCTCTCTGTATCATCTCAAGTAATCAATCTGAGTAACAAGAAGTAGGTGCCTTCCTCAGCTCAGCCCTATCCAGGGTGTCCTCTCGTCTCCTCTATAAGGTTAATGGCATCACAAATCTGCATCTCCAAAGCAGTCAAGCAGCTGGTAAGCCATTTGGCTACTCGGCTCAAGGAAGATGTCCTCAAGGCAGCCTCGGATGCATCCAGAACAGCGAGCTCTTCCCTGCTGAGGAGCAGCAGAGGTGAGCAGCTAAGACCCAGCACCACACAGATTTTCTTGACTGGAAGGTTTTTACGATGATGGAAGATAGGAAGCTCATCAAAGGCTGAGCGCATATTTTACTTGCCTCCCTTTGGAGACAGGGAATGTGTTAGTGTGGCAATTTGCCTGTTCCTGTATCTAAACTGTTCCATAAAAATATTGGATTTATTCTCTTTGAGCTTACTGTAATATATGGCACTCAGCAGAGCTCAAGTCTCCCTGGAAACACTCTGGATTTTCCTGGCCCACAGCCAAGAACGGTGTGTGTGCTGGAGCACAAATTATTAGAAGATATTGAAAAAAAAAACCCATTCAGAATTACCTGTGTCTGTTTGGAAGCTTGACGGATAGATACCCCTTCTTCGGTAGCTAAGTAGCATGGGCAGAGTTCAGGAGCAGAGATAAGCAGCAGGAGGGAGAAAGTTACAACAAAACATCCAATGAGAGTCCCTGTTCTTTTTCAGAAACCTTTTAGATTGCCCCCCTGAGATTTAACGACAGGCTTTTATAATGTTCTTTGTCCCTGCAGCCAGTGCTTTACAGCCCATAATCTGGAAAGTGAAAGTTGTCTGAGGTCCCTGGAAAAGCCCAAGCCCCATTTCTCAACTCGATGAGGCCAGTGAAATCTATGTGGGCATCTTTTTTTTTGCATTTCAAACCATGCCACATTTTTTGCAGCTTATCAAGCCTTTAAGGGGCAGGAGATCATATTATTCAGAACCACACCACAGTCATCTTGGTACAGCTGATGCCCATGTCAGGAAAATGTTTACTTTTCACTCCCCCTGTTTACCTGTCAAGAAGGAACAGAAGAAAAAAAATCTTGGCAGAGTATGGGGCACTCAGGCCCTGAAAGGGAGAGTCATGCCCTGGCTCAGCCTGTGAACATAACCCAGCCCCATAGAGAGGTAATTACATTTTGGGAGCTCAGCAGACTGTGCATAATTATACTCTGAGGAGGATTACTGCCTTGTATGAATAATACCATGATGCAATGGTAAGTGCATAGTGTATGCCTCAAACCTACAACCCAGGCTGGATGACAGACCCCTCTTGGACCACCCTGCCTGCTGCACAGATTAGCTGTCCCCATGGGAAGAATGTCCTGCATGAATCAGTTTCCCATAGAGATCTCACTTGTTCAGAGATAGGTTGACAAATTCCCTGACTCTTCCTGTTCCCTTCCCGCTTCTCAGGGAAATTCAGTAAAAACTCTTGTACCACCTGCCCACTTGCCAAGGAGCACACAGAAACCTGTCAAGAAGGAGATCTTTCTGTGCACTATGGAAATGGGCTGTTGGTAGAGATGACCCCAGCCTGCAGGAGATCCATTTGACTCAATTAAATCGAGCAGTAAGGCACTAATGGGCTTGTTTGCCCTGTTTAGCTACTGGCTTGCTTTGGACGATGACTCTGGCCCCCCTATGCAGCCAGGTTTCTCTGTTGTTGAGGTTACCAACACCTAGTTACCCATCCTACTTCTGCTTGTCAGTTGGCTTTTGAAACCTTCAAGCTTATAGCATATAAAGACACTGACAAGTAGCTGTGACTTTCATGCCATGGTAGAGAGCAGGCAGCTGTGGGGAGACAACCTCAACTGCCATCCCAACCTCAGCTATCCTGGTGGCCCATTGTCTGTTGGTGCCCACAATATTCTTTCTTATATCATAAAAACTACCCATTGCGCACAAAGTCTTCTCAGCATCACAAAAGCATGGTGGTGCTTGAAGTGCTTTTGGGAGCAGATGTGAGGTCTAAGCACAGAGCTATGGGAATGGCATTTCCTCTCTTTAACAATTCCACCTTCTATCAGTTTGTCCTTTGCCTCCTAGCAATTTATTAGGATTTAGTCATATGGTTTACTTTTAGGTAGTCCTGCAACGAGCAGGGAGTTGGACTCAATGATCTTTATGGGTCCCTTCCACTTGAGATATTCTATGATTCTATGATTCCTTACCTACTCTACTGGACTTGAGGGAAAAGGACCCAAAAGAGGGAAGAGTAAAGTACAGAAGATCTTTCCCTTCCCTTAGCAAACAAACAAGCAAACAAAAAAAACCTGAAAAACCTCACACATCATGAAGACAGGATATGAGGTATGTGATCCTTTGCTTGTGCTCTGGCAATCTGTGTAAAACTAGAAGTTTGAACTGAGAAAGACAGGAAGATTGTGAGTGATGTGTCTAAATCACAGAGGAGATAGCACAGAATTGCAGAATCATTGGGTTTGGAAGGCACTTGTGGAAATCATCTAGTCCAGGCCCCTGCTCAAGCCAGGGTCAACTATAGCAGGTTTCCAAGGACTCTTGCCAGTCAGGTTTTGAATATCTCCAAGACTGTACAACATCTTTTGGCAGTCTGTTCCAGTCTTCCCTCACAGTAAAAAAGTTTTCTCTTACGTTTGGAGGGGATTACCTGTATTGTAATTTGTGCCCATTGCCTCCTGTCCTGTCGCTGGGCTCCGTTGAGAAGAGCCTGGCTCCATCTTCTTTACACCCTCTGTGCTGGTTTTGGCTGGGATAGAGTTAATTTTCTTCATAGTAGCTAGTATGGGGCTCTGTTTTGGATTTGTGCTAAAAACAGTGTTGATAATGTGGAGATGTTTTAGTTGTTGCTAAGCAGTGCCTACACTAGTCAAGGACGTTTTCAGGTTCCCATGCTCTGCCAGGTGCACAAGAAGCTGGGAGGGGGCACAGCTGGGACAGCTGACCCCAGCCACCCGGAGGGATATTCCATACCATAGGATGTCATGCTCAGCATATAAAGCTGGGGGAAGAAGAAGGAAGTGGGGGGACGTTTGGAGTGATGGCGTTTGTCTTCCCAAGCAACCGTTACACGTGATGGAGCCCTGCTTTCCTGGAGATGGCTGAACACCTGCCTGCTGATGGGAAGTAGTGAATGAATTCCTTGTTTAGCTTTGCTTGCACACACAGCTTTTGCTTTACTTATTAAATTGTCTTTATCTGAACCTACAAGTTTTCTCACTTCTACTCTTCCGATTCTCTCCCCCATCCAACCGGGGGGGAGTGAGCGAGCGGCTGTGTGGTGTTTAGTTGCTGGCTGGGGTTAAACCACAACACTCTCCCATCAGATATTTGCGTGCACTGCTAAGGTACCCCTGAGCCTTTTCTTCTCCAGGCTGAACAGTCCCAGCTCTCTCAGCCTCTCCTCATATGAGAGATGTTGCAATCCTCTCATCACCTTAGTGGCCCTTTGCCTGACTCACTCCAGTATGGCCATGTCTCTCTTGTACTGGTAAGCCCAGAACTTTACCCAGCACTCCAGATGTGCCTCACCAGTGCTGAGTAAAGAGGAAGGATCACCTCCCTGGACCTGCTGGTGATGATCTTCCTAATGCAGCCCAGGATACTGTTGACCTTTGCCATGAAGGTGCAATGCTGGCTCATGGTCGGTTTACCTATCAGGACTCCCAAGGCCTCCTCTGCAAAGCTGCTTTCTAACCAGTCAGTCCATAGCCTGTACCGGTGCATGGGGTTGTTTCTCCCTAGGTGCAGGGTTTAGCATTTCCCTTTGCTGGTCTTCACGAGGTTTCTCTTGGCCCATTTCTCCAGCCTGTCAAGGGCCCTCTAGATAGCAGATGGTGCAGTTGAAAATGCCAGAGCCTGCTCTTTCACAGCAATAACTTTTGCCATGTGAGAAAAGAGAGGTGACAGAGCAGGAAGAAAGGCACCTGGGGAGCCACAGGTAATAGGTGGATACAGTGGGGATGGAGCTACAAGGCGAGAGTGAACAAGCAGTAGGAGAGTAGAGGAAAAACCCTTCTGGCACAGGAGTATGAAATGTCAGCTAGGACAGACACAGCTTCCCTGTCAGATATACAGGAGTAATGAGGAGCAAGGAGGAAGTAACCCCTTCCACTGGTGGGGCTAGATGTAGAAAAATAAATACTGTTTCTTGACAGCCTTATTAAAGCCAGCTAAATCTATATAAACTCATTTAAGGGTCTCCATTTAAATATACTGGCATTATTTGTGTGTACACGGGCCTTCAGAATTAACTTTGGTTAAATACATCAGTTAGACTGGAGTTCTAGCCTCTGCCGGGGGTGTTTGTATAAAATACTGGCTTAGTTTTCAATAAGTATGCTTTCAGGGAGAAGTTGTGGGCAAGCTTTCGACTGAAAAAATAGAAAGTGCAGCCCTTTGACAGATGAGTTGGATAATTAAAGGTGGCAGGGGCCTAAAGTGGAAGGGTGGGGGCTAAGTGTCAAAAAGTAAATAGAAATCTGAATGGCAAAGTGTAGGTGACATATAAGCTTTAATGAATGCTGTGTTGAGTAAAGCATCTAGATGGACATCAAGAAAAAACACTCTTTGCCCAGTCAGCATGGATCACATGCCCTATAGCAGTCTTAGGTGTCACAGACCATGGACAAAACAAAAACCAACCAACCAACCAACCAAAAAAAATGTTGTCAATTATTCAGGTTTATCTTGATAAACATGATAAAAGTTTTATCTTACAGAGAAAAGTTTTGTTTCTAAAAAGAAAAAGAAATAAGAGGAACCATTAGAGTTCTTGGCATGTCTCAGCAAAATGATTAAACCAATAGGTATAATACCACTCACACACTGCATTTTAGACATTTGTTGCAACCACAAGGATTTCAGGATACAGAGCTTCACTGTTGTTTAGGGTCTGCTTGGGAAGCATAGACTTAGGCCACTTGTGTCTATAAACATTTTAAAATGTAATAGTTTGCATATGTTGTGATGATAGACTGCAGCAACTGCTGGACAAGTATTCGAAAGGTTTTTTACTCTGAATAATACCACACTGTAAAAAGATTCAGAAAGAAGTCATTACTGAAAGAGAGAAGCAAGCAGAAATTGTAAGTGCCGGATGCACACACATTGCAATCAGCCATTAATGGACGAATAAGTCCCTATGATGGCTGAAGTGGATTTAAGCATAATGACATGTTACCGTGGTGATTTGTGGTGAATTCTCTGATGCTTTTAAATTAATAAGTCACCAGAAATAAATATATGCTCCAATTTCTAAAAAAAATGTAAAGCTTACCTGGTTTATCCTGGCTTGTGTGTGTGAGCAAAAGAAAAACAAAAATGGATCTATACAAATACATATTGCAACTGGTGACTCTACAAGTAATGCAACAGCTCCATAGTATTCAAAAAGAAGAAGAATGTAAAAAAATAGCAAGGAAATGGCTTATCACTTCACACTGTATTGTAATAGAAGTATTGATCCATACTACAGTATCAGTCAGTACCTCCCAACAGGGGTTGAAGGATTTCCATTAAATATGAGGTACGTTTCCTGTTACTTAGTTCAGATAAAGCATGCACAGGAGTTTTGTCAAATACATTTTCAAAGAACCAAAATTAAATTGAAAACTGGAAATTTAGAGAAAGTCACTGAACTATGGCTTTCTTCAACACTGAAAAGTTTCTTGGAGAAAAATGAAGACATCCCTTCAAACAGCTATTTGGGAAATTAAGGCTAGAACCTGGAAGTTACTGTAGACTCATCTTGTTTCAGTGGGTTTCACAGGTACGTAACACCTCTGAGGCCTGAGCCCAAAAGAGTGGCTGGTCCCTTAGCTTATGTTCAGGAATCAGAGAGGTAGCTTTCCATGAGTGCTTGCTTGGTATTTGACATCAAATTTTCTTTTTAACATGAAGTCTGTGCACTTGCATTTTATCTGCAGTAAGCCTTAAAGCCCTCTCAAAGCATAAGGTCGAGTGAAGGGAGAGTTAAGAGGGAAAAAGGAATTAGATTAAGAGGAAAATCTTTTGTTAGTTATGCAAGGAAGAATTCAGTGTGCTATGCCCTCAGCCAGAGTAAACCATTGTCGTTCCAGTGGTGACAAGGGAGCTGTCAAATTTAAGTTGTTCAGAGTCCAGCCCTTTCTTTTCATGGCATCTTTTCTCCCTTAAAAAAGTGATACTGTGCCTGAGAGAGCTGCAGAGATGATGCTTGGGTTTTACTGTTACAATGTACCTACTTTGTGCTACAACCCAGTCAAATTTCCCATGTAAAGTCTGTTTATTTGGCCCGGAAAGATCACCGTAGTGTAAGGGGAAATTGTGGCAGTTCAACAGAGCTGGAAGTGCCTGTATTCCTGCCCTTCTGCTCACTGCTGGCATGTGGGGTGGGAAATGGCCAAAGGGAAAGGGGAATGTTTGTACCGGGCATATGCTGCAGCAATCACCAGCCTGTGTTTCTGTAAGCGTAAGGCTACCAGCCAGCAAAGCAAAGCAAATCCAAAGCACCTCTTTTTATCACAGGCTCCTGCCTTGCAAAGGTGCTCCTCATGCCTGGAGGATTTCTAGAGGAGAATTTCATGTCCATTCCCCTAATACATCCTGTACGGTGAATGTATGAGGCTTTCACTCAAGAGATTCATATGCAGCCACAAGTAGTGTTTTACCAATTAGCGTTATAGTGCTGGGTTTAAATAGCTTCTGTTGTTTACAGATGGGCTGTCATGACTGTCACTGGTGTATGACTATTTTTAATAGGAGCATAATCAATTAAATTGACTACATGTGTTCAAAACTGCCATGAGAAGCCTATTATACAAATATAGTACATTAGAAAAAATCCCTTTACAGGAGTTACTCATTGAGAACCAAAATAAAATGCAGAGTACCATGTGCCATGAGGACATTACTCATTCATGACGACATGACTTTGCCTTTGATGAACTCTACACTGTACAAAGGGAGCCACTGAAAAGTTACATGTGGCGGCACAGTAGGGACTGGTGCCGACAGTGAAAATATAGTAACCACTAAAAAGTATCTCAACTGTAACTGCATCTGTCACACACAGCCTTAGCGGGGTTGGCGGAAACTCTAGGAGAAAGAAAATACTTTGGCTTTACTAGACTATCTGTGGGAGCCATGTGTTTTGCAATAGCTGATTTTTAGTCAGAGTAAGAAATCTCTGTCAAGTACAAATGCAAAGGCAGCCAACACAGAGACAGGGCAGCAACTT
Organism: Fregata magnificens; assembly: GCA_013389945.1. Classification (NCBI taxonomy): domain Eukaryota; kingdom Metazoa; phylum Chordata; class Aves; order Suliformes; family Fregatidae; genus Fregata; species Fregata magnificens. Next base: position 359,571 of record WAAD01025012.1, read on the forward strand.
TGGGATTTGCATCGTGGGGTAATGTGGTGCAGCTGGAATATGGTCTGCTGAGACTCCTAATGCCCAGACATGTGAGATGTTATCAGGTGTTATCAGGGTCCCTTTCTTCCCCACCATGACCAGACATTTTAGCGATTGATTTAGATCCTGGTGGCCTTTTTCCTCCAAACAGGTGGATGTATTAGGATGATTAACTAAAAGAAACCATAAATATGAATATGAGAGAGAGAGATCGCACTAGTGGACATTGCAAAACCTCAGTTTAAACCCTGATTAGACAAAAGTTATGTGTTGTCTCACTCACTGTGGGGCAGGAGCCGACCAGGGGACCGACCGAAATGTCCCTATTATAATATTCCCTTCCAAAGGAAGGGTAGACGTGGGGAGGAAGGATGGAGAAAGAGGAATAGTGCACATGAAGAGTTTGTCATGACATTCCACTGGGACTCATTATTCTTTGTAGACCTGAGAGCTGGAAAATGCTCCTTGGCTCCAGGATGTATTGGTATCTAGAGTCAAGCCTATATTCCACTGCTGCAGAGATCTTCCAGTCTATACACAAGACCCTCTCACTCAGCACCAAGCCCGCTACACTGTGACTGACTGGGCAGACCATGATTTCCCACATGCCTGACTCTCCTTTTCTCTTCCTGGAGAGCGAGGAGTTTATAATGAACACATCATTTGTCATGAATTGCCGCTGTGAAGGTACCTAGCAGATACTTCCTCTGCAGGCTGGAGAATGCTGAAAGCGCACACTGTGATTTTCCTCAGTATGCTGTCATTCAAAACCAGCTGAGCAATCTGAGAGCTCTGTGTCTGTGGCAGATTTATGAGTAGTTCACAGTGAATATTCTAAATCCAGCCCATTTTTATTTCATATATAGGTGTCTACCCATGGCTTGATATTTTCTGGTCCTTGTTTGATCAAGCAGGGCTCTTCAAAGCTCTTTGCCTGCATCAGACCTTATTAATATGAAGTTCCTTTTTCTTTATTAGGCTGCAATGCTCACTTAGAACATGGCAGTTCTGGACTCACTCCTGCCATTAATTTAAATCACTGGAATATCAGAGAGACATACAAACACTTACAGCCTGCAAAAATAATGGAAGTGAACATGCCTCAAAAGCTAAACAAATCTTCACAGGGACTGTGTCTCAAGTTTCCCCTCAGATGTGGCTGCAAATGTGTTCTCCAAGGTTCAGTGTTCTCCAGAGTATTGCACGGATCGTGCACCTGCTCTGCTATCACATAAGCCACACCAAAAGGGCTGTGAGAGAATATCTAGAGATTAGTCACCAGGGAGGTCCCAGACTCCGTGCTCAGACAAAAATGGATCTTGCATCATGTGCTAAAAATGGCCAAAGCTTTACCTTCAGGAAATCAAGCTAAGGGAAGACATTAATAAAGTATATTGATTCTGCCATATATATGCACCTGCCAGTAATCACCACCTCTGTTTTACTTGGATGTAGCCCAAGACATCTAGCTTTCATCCAGAATATAATGGTAATGGAATGGAAATTAGGAAAACTCCCTTAATATAGTTTAGAGCAATTTTTGTAATGTGTTCCTTTGCACCTAATGTAGGGAGATATAAAATGCCAGAATAATTGTTTAATTGTAAGACAGGAGTCCAGACTTCATTCCAGACAGGATAATAACTAAATCTTGTAGACACATGTGAATGCAGAAAGGAGATTATATCAGTTATGCATATGAGTAATTTAATAGGGATCAAAATATGTGAGCAAGCAATTGTGGGGAAGATGAAAAGCCACATTGCATGAAAGTGCCCCACATTACTTTGTGAATTAGCAATGCTGTGTGTCATTCAACTGTCGGAAAGAATCAAGAATGTCACTGTGACAAATTCTTCATATGGCATTACAGAAGGTTCTGCTGTGCTTGAGATTAATTCAGCTGGCTTCTAGTGAGCATTAGCAATATAGCAGCAAGAGGTTTGCAGGGAAAGACCCATTCAAAATTTACCTTTAACATGAAATAGCTATTCCAAGGCAGAATCCTGGACATGAATGATATCAAACTTATGTCTGCAAGCCTGGATTTGATGGCAAAAAACTAGCATGTGCAGAATTCATACATTTAAAATTCTGTGTTGCCTTTTGTTTTCAAAAGCACTATTCAATGGTAGGAGAAATAAAATCAAAACATCCCACTGCTTACTAGTAGGAGAGAAGCAAATGCACTTTCTTCTTGAGGTTATGAAATGTGTACAAGTGGGCGCACATATGAAACAGGTTAAATTTCGCTCCTGAAGACTTTCCTTCATATCATATAAAGAATGAAACCCAAAAGCATTGCTGTAGTACTACAACAGAGAATATTGTTACAATTAAAAATACACCATCCAAAATGTATAAACATGGAAAAATCTCAATTGCATTCAACTGTTGATGAAAGAAGGAGAGGAATTATCAAGGTGGGTTTTTTTTTCCCAACCATTTCTACTTTAAGTGTTTTCAGCCATGGATGAAAATTGAAGCTCACAGAACTCCTGTAAAAACATTATTAATAAAATTCAGTTTCTATGTGGAGGACATCTTTCTGAAATGGAGTGAGCCACATTCTGCTCTCAGCTTCCTCCTTGTAATTTCAAGATAATGTTGCTGAAAATGGTAATTTTTTCTGGATTTAAATGAATGGACATATAATAACAGAGCAAACCTTGACCCGGGAGATTTGAATGACTGTATAAGTATTCTGGGAAGCAAGATATTGGAAACATCGGCTGTCAACATTAAGACATGACTTTTGGCATCATAGTACATCATTATTCAGTGCCTCTGAGACAGTCCAGAAATGAAAGTTATGATAATGCATTAAAATAAACTGACAAAGCTATACAAAACTGTGGTAAATATTTTGCAGCAAATGCACTCTCTTAAAGTTGTTCAGCTCAATTTGTCCATGGTAAATAGAAGGGTCAAGGGGCAGCTGAAACACTTCCACTTACTGGGAGTATTTTCTGCTGTATGTAGTCTCACTGCTTATCAAATATGAATAGAGGTGGTAGATTCCAGCTGAGGTGATATTCTTTCTCTGGAGTGATTGCCACTGCATCTATTCCCTAAAGGAAATCAATCAATTTTTTAAATGTCAGTGACTTTTTATCTCAAATTTATTAGTTGTCTGTTTAGGCACAAGGACAGAAGAATGTCTTTATTTTTATTTGTTCTGTTATCTAGCTAATGCCTTTATTCACTTGTAAATGTCAGTCATGACCCTTTCTTTCACTGAAGAGACTAATCAAGGATACAGCCACTAATGAAGATGATCTTTTATTATCTGAGCTGTCTGGTTACATTACAGCTCAAAATGTAGTTTCAGGTTTAGAATTTGTGTTGGGGATAAATCACAAAACAAAACAGCAGCTGTCATTTTGAACTATAGTTTTAAAAGAGGTCTTTATCCAGCCTTTGTTTTAATAGGCATAATAATTAAAGTCACGGAGTTGCCAGTACAGTCGGGTACTGCTGAGTCTACAAAAATAGAAACTGGGGTGTGTGTGTGTGGGTGTGGTATTAATTAGACAGTGTTTTTCCCTGAACTGTCCAAGGCAGAATGAGATATTTCCTTAATAACCACCTATATTTTTCATAAAGCTTTTCCTACTGTGTTTTAGGGCTCTGTCAGGCCTGTGTCCACTCATAAAATCCTACCTCAGCTAGAACTAATTTCATTCTAAACTCTCTGAAATGTACTCGTCTTACTGAGCACAATATCTTTCGTGAAATACAGAAGGGTGCTTGAAATAAATCCATTCTAGCAGCTAGGGTTTTGTCTACTAATGGTGAAGATTATGACCATATGGTGCATCCGGATTGTATGTGGAAATAGTATTAATTCCAGAAAATCAGTGTTATGCTCCTGAGCACTGTAACTGTAAGAAATATATATATATATATGCATAGATTTACAGTAGCTGGAGGTAGCAGCTTCCCAGTTGTTGAATAACAGATATAATGTGCTTATTTCAGTAATGGGAAGATGCAGAGTCCTCTTGTCAAACAAAAGTGAAGTCAGGGTGTTTCCATCCACTTGCTAATCTGAATCACGGATCAAGTAGAATTATGCCTGGTTTCAATATTCTGCGGGAGCGGTCAAAACTGCTAACTTTTAAAAGTCTCCCTGTTAATTGTTACGATGACAAGCTTTACGTGGTAATACTGGGTTGAACTGCGTGTTGGTAAGAAATGATCCCTTTTTAGAGTTGCAGCAGGTAGGCAAGACCCTTATTCTACTGATGATATGAGGATAGAGTCTACTAGGTGGACATATGAGCATGTAACGTCCATTTCATTGACAGGGCTACTGTACGTACTGAAGAAGAAGCGATATAGGACTCAGCTTTGTGAAACTTCTGTGCATACAGAAGCACCTCAGAATGTGCCTTTTGACCATCATGGGTAGGCCTTTTGGATCTGTCTGAAAGAAAGGCCAGGTGAAGATGTCACGCAGTTGCTGTGGTGTATACCTGAGCCATTGGTATCATGCAGACAACTCTGCTGAATACTTAGTGGATTCATTAGCATCAGAATGAACCCTGTGTCCCTAAATAGGAGAGTGTTTCCTGGCAAAGCTGCTAGCAACATTGTTCTAAGTTGTTGGTACATTCACGTCTGCAGGCTGACTTAATGGGGCCAGACACAGAGACAAAAGCTAGCTAATGTTAGAATTAATTTTCCACTATTTTCCTCCTCATGTTGCCAGACAGAAAGTGTAGAAATTGAGTGGAAAGGAGAGGGAGAGTTTGAAGGGACCATCTGGCTCAGAGTCTTGGCCTCCAAAATTGCTGTACAGAAGATATTTAATGCAAAACTGCCTGAAGTTTATTCCATATTCCCCTACTTGTAGCTATCTATTTTAATTTTGTTTTAAAGTCCCACCTCAGTTTCTCTTACATTTTCCTTTTCTGTACACTTTAACAATAAAAACATAATTTTCTTGCTAATCCATTCCTTTTCTATATTTTTCCAGGGGAATTTTGTTTCTTCTTTGCTATTTTTTCCCTCTTACTTAGTAAAAACTCAAAGTATTGCACTGCAGACCTAAAGCAATTGTACCCCCTTCCCAATGAAATCCTTGAATTTAATTCCCATGAGCCTTACAAACTAACTTCCCATGTTTCTTTACATTTACCATTAGAAAGTGGTACACTACTTTGTCCTATTTTTTCTGTCTTTCAGTTCAAAAAATTAAAAATCTGTCACATTTAGTCAATTCAGGATTATTTTCTATGAGCATTTATTCTATGAGTTTTTTGCTGCTCATGAAATCCAAATCTAAAATAGCATTACTGTTTCACTGACTATTTGTCAAAGTTTGCTAAATATAATATCCCGGATGTCTGGGCCTTATCATGTTTGGTGCTTTGTGTGGTTTGGATTTTTTTGTGGTTTTTTTTTTTCTCCAGTATTTATTTGAGAAGCTGAAATGTCATCTAATGATACAATTTCTTTGTATGCATTTCTCTCATTGATAGCTAGATCCATATCGAGCTCTGAAAAGTCTGTAATACTGTTTTTAGCACCCTTCTTAGGGATAATCTTTATCAGAAAAGATTTCATTTTATCATTGTTGCTACAGTGCAGTTCATTCCATCAGCTACTTAACTGACACCCAGCAGAACCACCTCCCTCATTTCTCTTTTATGAATGTATCAATGCTTTCATTCCAGTTAGGCCTGCCTTTCCTCCATTTTCTCACTTTTTCTGCAATGTCTGGTTTCACGACCTTTCCAGGAACCTCAGTCTCTTTGCAAGCATAAAACCTTTCAGTGGTTTCCACCAACCCAGACCTGAGCTCCCAGCTAGAATATGTACGTCTTGCATGTTCCTTTACTCACAGCTGAATCTTTGATATAGAGTCATAGGATGACAGCGTATAGATTGTTTCAACTTCTCATGGTATTTGTACAGGGAGTAGAGGTTATCTGAGACTCTCTCAACTTTCTCTGGCAAATTACCTGGCTTATATCCATTTTGAAAAGTAATGTCAAACTCAGTCTCATTTAGGAAAAGGTACTGTACCTGTGAATGTTTGGGTATGCCATAATCATCAGGAAATCACCTATTGCTGTTCAAAATCTTGAATCCTTTTTGTCCTTCTTTCAGGACAGGAATAATGCCCAAGCCTTCCGTTCTTTCACTACATTTCCCCAACAGATTAAACAGTCTATTGTCTATGGCAAGAACCTGGCTGCCTGCTTTGACCTGAAGAGTGATCAGTGGCCTTTTTCCCCTTTGTGTCAGCTTCTTCTTCAGTTCTGAGTCTACTTAATGTGCCCTTGCTCCCCAGGAGACAGAACCTTTTTGATTTTCTTTCATAACATGCCTACTTACTCCTCTCGGTAATGAGGCTCTAGTGATGCACTGGCACTAACAAGAGACATGTCTATTCCTCTTTGGTATTCTTTCTTTTGCTCATATTTCTTTCTGTACTTTATCCTGTCTTTGAACATCTCTGGAGCATTCTTCTACCTCTCCTGGATGCTGTCTCTGAAGGCCTCTATTGTCTTGTTTTCTGTTCACTGCAGACTAGTTCTTTTCTTCTTTCTTGCTATCCCATTATATCATGCTGCTGGCTTTTTTCCTTAACAGAGTGAGCCTACTCCAGTGCTTGGGTTCTCTTGCACACAGCCAGGTGTTTTCCTCATAGTCGCATAATGTCAGTGGTCTCCTTTCTTCTATACAAATTTTTCTTTTGGATCCTCTTGTATGCCAGGTATCTCCAAATCATCTCAGCTTTCTATCATATCCCTAAAACTCTGTCTGAGGTCTATTGTTGTCTTCATTTACACTTCCAGGACCTGAAACTTCTCTTCCAGCAGCTCTGTCAGGAAATATCTTGTATGAGGAACCAGCTTTAAAATGATGCTAATCTCACAACTTTGACATCCAGCCACCTCCGTGGTCTGTGCCATATTTGGTTCTTCCATCGCTGGTGCTGTAGCTGCCCCCTCCATCTACTTTAACATTTCCTAATATAAGAAAGAAACAAATCCCATCTCTCTCATATGGCTCTCCTAACTCATAAGCAAACTGATGGTTGCTGCCCTGTTGACCGATCACTCTGCATGCATTTTTTTTTAAAGCTGTCTAGTGGAGCCAGTCCTGCCTTTAATTTGGCTGAGGTAGGATGAGCTTCTTATTCCTTCAGACTATTCAAGCTAAAAAAAAAAAAAATTTCACTTTCTCTCCCATGATCATCACCAAAATTTTCTACAAAATTAAATCATATTAAATCAAATGGCAAATTAATTGACTGCTCCACTAAACAAAACCTTCCCCAATAACAAGATTAGAGGCTCTGCCTTAGCTGACAAAATTTGTGGCAACTAGCCATGATTTTTTAGAATTAGCAAAACAACTGTGTACTCCAGGTTGAAGAGAAAGCATACAGCAGATTAGCTGTTCTTGCAATATGGCACAGTAACAAAAAACTGAGTATGATCTGAGGCTCAACTCAGAAGCTTTACCTTATGGAACAAAGGCAAATTTTTTTATCCTCTGGATGTGTTAATGCAGTATCATCTTGTGTGCTTCTGAGAGCATCTTTACTAGGCAGATATTCATAGTAGGAAGACATTTTTTTAAGGAGGAGAAGCAAATTATCCGAAATTAGAGGAATTCTTACACAGCAAAAGATCTTAAAGTACCTAAATATGTACTTCCCTACCCAATGATGACAACCGTTGAAGGTTGCATAACAGCAGGTTATCCATTTAATAAGAAGACTTTGCCTTTATTTCACTCTGATAGTAGTTACATGTTGTGGGAACACTAACGCCAAATATAAAAAATAGTAGGCATATATTGATTTAGAGTTTAATAGTATTTCATCAGTGTAACAGTAGGAAAATTATTCCTTTAGAGTCGATGCTTCAGTAAGATACTGGATATCAAGCCTTTGTCTTTCAAGATTTAATGGGGAAAATCCACTTATCCCTTTGATCAATCATGGATGACTTAGTTCTTTTCTGTTGAAGTCTTTGAAAATCCATCTGTATAACTTCCATTATGCTGTTAATACCTTTCGGACTTTAAACAGATTGTGGAAAAAAAGAAGGAAGAAGTCTTTCTGTTCTCAGTACCATCAAGTGCACTGTGCTGTTTAGTAATAGCTTAAGAAAATTAATTGGGAGGACTTTGTGAATCACAGTCAAATAACATAGCAATAATTTAATTTAAAATGATAATACTAAGTTAAATATTTGTCATCTTGCAATTTTCATAAGACTGTTTTAGAATAATGTAGGAAGATCTCTTCTCTCCTAAGATGATTAGAGCTTTAAATGTTCTTCCTTACTACAGTGATCCAAGGAAAGTTATGATGACAACACAGCTGGCTTTGCAGACCTCCAGTTTATTTTTTTCCCTCTGACACTTGAGACAGGGAATTTGTTATCAAATTTTGACAAAAAAAAAACCCCCTCTTAAACCTAAGAGTTTTTTTCTAAACAAGAGAAAAGTACGAGGTAACCAGAAACAAGAAATGGAAAATAATCTTTATGAAATAGTCAGCATCTTTAGGACAGCTGAAAATAAGAGAGAACTTCAAAAAGGAGGAATTAGGCAGTAAACCTCATCACAAACAAGTGGACATGACCAACCCACTGCCATTTTTCAAGCATAAGAAATTGCAAAACATGCACTTTACTGCCTGTGTCTGTATGCAGTCCTGAGACACTGCGCATAGACTCTGTGAAAAACTGCCTGGGCTGTGCTGTTAGTGATATTGAAACGTAAGTATATACTGATGTGCTAGATAAGTAAATTAAAGCTAACTCAGATACATCTGAACATGATACCAGGAGTCCTCAAATGATAGTGGTGATATGTCCTAGATTAAGAGATGAAACAAGTGGGATTAATTCAATATTATGTGAGTGCAACTATATTTGGACGTTTCAGCCCTGTTGGTGGAAGCCAGCACAGTGACCTGGCAAAAGCAGAATTCCATAAAAAAGTGCATCTGGAAAATACCAGACCAGACAACATGCCTTAAGAATAATAAGCTGACTAAATGGTGGCCATGAAAAGTGTAAGAGCTGAAGACCACAGCCTTTAAAGCACATGTTAAAACAAAGATGAAAAAGAAAATACCTGAGCAGGAAGACGTATTTCTTTAATGGTGATGTGGGACAACACTAATAGCCCCTAACTGCCTTAAACTCACTCCTCTCCTTCTTTGTTTTCACAGGGAATTTGTCAATGTGGGAACTAAGCAGGAACTTGAGTAAAGGCCTTGAGGTTTGGCCCCTGGAAAAGACAGTATCAGTGCTAGCAGACATGAGTGAATTATCCACTGCTAAACAGAGATGAAGGACTTTATCTGCTTATTATGGGCAAGTACTGATAAATGATTGTGTAATTAAAATGGAAATTGTGTCCTGTGCTGCACTGACTGTGGTGCGAGGAGGCATGCTGAGGTGGTGGGAGTCCTCACGCTCCAGTGACGGGCACAAGGTTAGATATCTGTTCCCAGCCCTCAGCATCCAAGTCAATCATCTGATCATCCTCTCCCCTATGACTTCCTCTGTTACATGCTTTGAGACCTACGGACAGTCAAGGAGCAAAGTGTTACCAGCAATAAGAGGATTTGCCAGGTGGCCTTAAAGTCTGATAATTCAGTTACACTGGTGCACTGATTGGATAGCGGTGCTAACTCTGGTGCTGATCTGCCATTTCAGATTTATCTCAGAAACACAGAGAGTCACCCTTTGTGTACTAAAACAAAGGAAAACGGAAGTTTGGGAAGAAATTTATGGTAAAATAAAATGATTCACCCTGAAATAAGTGCCTGATATAACTAAAGTATAGTAATAATGTTGTTATAACAGTGACAGTCTAAGCATATAAGCCAAGCTAGGTTTACATAGAGAGGTAATAGCTTTTACTGGACCAGTGAGGTCATTGGAAAAAAAAACAGAGAAGCTTTCAAGCACACAAGCCCTTCTTTACTTCGGAGTCTGGCAATTGGCATGCAAACTGAACCATTGCAAAAATAATTAAAAGAGCTATGTTTGGGAAATTGGTCTCATCAATCATTAACAAGAGTTACCAAAAATATGCGCTTTTTATAGGTAGCAAGAAGGGAAGCTGTAGAAATCTTCTATCACTGGCTAGAAGCTGCTTTCACACTCCAGAAATCCTTAATAACTAAATTGATTTAAACCGCAAGTTCAGCCCAGCTGAAAGCCTGGTTTGTAAAGCTTAATAATACTTGAGATATTTCCACATTTTTTTATAAAGTTTCCATGCATGTGAATTATTCAGTCACTTTCTGTCATACATAGAATATCAACAAGTTATTGCTCTATCCAGCTCCCAGTTAGGCATTAGTTTTTCTATAGCTCTCAGCTGGACCAAAGAAAGTGAATTACTAATACTGAGATGCAGTCGGCCTTCATCTGGTTGGCAACCAGATGCCAGAACCTAAAAACAGAGCTGGTAAGGATGCTAAAATGTAGGATGTGGAACACGAACTGGGGAAGAGGCGTGTAATTGTGAAATCTCTTCATGGATGGAATAAAATGGGACAGTGGAGGAAGATGATGAAAGCAACTGGAAATGTGGATTGAGGATCATTAAGAGAATATCTGCCCTGTGTAAAGGACTATCATGCCAAGAGCTATCACAGATCAGAGCAGCTGGATCTGTGCAGCACTGAGAAACATTGTCGTACATTAGCTTGGTTCTGACAATGGTCTAGGTGGTTGCATGAGACCATGGTTCCCAGGTTAATAAACACTGCCAGTCAGCTCATCGCTACCCGTTCCTGAGCTACTGTGGTCTCCACTATCCAAAATATTACTGTACGGCATTCCAGTACAGGCGTCCTTTAAAGATATTTATCTGGAAGTGAATGTTATAGAGTGAAGGAGGGAGGAAGGATTGCTTTGGAAATATAGACTATTCTGAAGTAGTCTTTATCTTATATCCCATATGGTCTCTACAGGAAAAAGAGAGCTAACTTTATCCTCCTTCTCTTCCATGCTCTTCCCTCTTTCTTCCCCTACATGTCCAAGATGATAAGATGTCAACAGGAAACTTTGTGCTCGGCAACTTTATGCATGCTGATGTGTTTAGTGCTTGCTACTTATGCTATAAAAATCAGTGCTGTCCCTCTGCAGGGAGGAGGGTGGAACACTCCTGAGCTACAGCTGAAACTGAACATGGTGGAGATGATACATCACTGGAAACAGCTGAGCAATTCTCTTTGATTTGAACAGTCCATTTGCTGCAGGGAGGGGGAAATAAATGGAATATGGATAGCTAATAAGATGAAAGGCTGGCCTTTCAACTCTGGAGTCCTATGGTTCAAAGCTCGTTCTGGTGACCCTTGCAGATGAGTTTAGGAGTTTTATCTTAATTCCCAGTGAAGATATATCTATTTCACAAAGCCACCCTTCAGTTTGAGCTTAACTGGGAAGGTCGGCGATGTGCAGTGGTAACTAATAGCAGGAATGATGTAGGTCAGGTTCTCTATAAGACCTGCAGAAAGAAAAGTTTACAGTCACTCTTGTGCATTAATCCTGGATCTTGCCACTGCTGAACGAAGCACATTAGCAATAACAGTGAGGAGGGTATGAAAGAATTCACTGGGGTATTTGTCTGCGATACACACCGCTAACGAAACTGGAGTCAGCCCCAGTGAAATCACTGCCACCGAACCTAAGATTCGTTGCATCTTTCAGCATGGTTCATGCATCTGATGAACTTGCACGTCTACGTCTCATTTAAAGACATGCAAGCACTGGCCATAAGTCAGCTGGGTTTGGATATGGCTGAAGAAAGCCAATGGTACGTTCCCGACTTTTGCTGGATTCCTCAGACCTGCTGTGGCATTTCACTGCACCATGTAGAAACACGGTAAAATTTCCTCTTGTACAACCTCTTTCTGGACAAGCAGAGTGACATGAAAATAGCACACGAAGAGTCTAAAAGAGGTTCATAGTCAGGTGTTCTGTGCCTCTGTTTTATAAGGTATGGAGTGGCTGAGCACTTACATGGTAGAGAGGATGTGCAAGGAAATTCAATATTCTTTCCCGAACTGGCAAAGAACTTTTTATGATCAAAGTGAGGGAACGAAAGTGAAGGTGTAGCAGTGTTAATTTTCAGCAATATGGCAATAAATAACAAAGATGCACTCCAACATACAGCTGGGCCAGAAGGGAAAGTGTTGACTGACTTCCAATCATTTGCTTGTTTTACTCTGTGTGCTAAAAATATTTTCTTGACTTACCCCAGTGGAACTAAGGGCAGATCTGTTTGATTCTTTTTTTCTATCATTTCCAGCATCAGTGCAGCCCAACATTACTATTATCCTAGAGCTCATCAGTCGGTAGGGTGATATCTTGGCTAACAAATCTCTGTGCAATGTGAAATTTAAGCCTTTATGTTACACTGAAATTGTCCTAAATTTAGGGCAGTAGACAATGCTTAAAGAATAGTGAATTTTGGACTCAAATAATGTTTTGTCACAGGAACAATAGTGGTACAAGCCTGAAAGATGTCAGCATTAGTGGGGTGCACATCCATGGGAAACTGAAACCTGCATAATATTATAAAATGGTATACTGGCAGCAGAGGTTCGTAGCTTCGGTTTAGAATGCTTTCACATTTCCTCACTCAAAAATGGGTTTTGGAAAATGAAAAACTTGTAGAAAATACTGCCAAACATTGCATTAGGATCTAGATGGTCTGTTGTACTGTATACTAGTGAGTCACATGGAGTAACAACAGTATGATGCAAAATTAGTCTAATGAAATGCCTCTAAGAAGACTTTGAGATCTTTGGTATGCTTTTCATCTTGCAGAAGCAACAGACAATGGTGTCTACAAATTATTTTTTCATACATTTTTATTGCTTCTGTGTCTGGAAATGTGTTAATATTTTTTAATAACTTTCATTTGATCTTAGCTGTTTTACTCATATTGAATGTGCAAAATGCCATAATTTTAAGAAGTGCCTGGGGCAGAGGATTGAGATTGTAAGGACTAGGGCCTTTTGTTGCGTAAATGACCTGTGAAGAATATAATTCCTACCAGAAGGTTTATAGATTAGCTCCAGATTAGTTTTCCAGTAATGAATGCAAAATAAATATTGTAAAATAAATAAATAAATGGGAAAGCCTTTACTTATTCTGCACTCATACAAAATATGTCTGAGTACAACTGTTTCCAAAAGCACACTGAAGAAGCAGGGGTGAGGGAAAGAGGGGAAAACAAACAACTACAACTATCCTTAGACCATAAATACAGTGTGTTTATACATTACCGGCTGATCTTTAGCTGTTATAAAGAGAACTAGTTCCACAAAAGTTACTGCCTCTCATGAAGACAGTGAAGTTATGCTGATGTCCTCTCAACGCCTGGCCCAAAAGGGAACAGGATCAATTCATCCTAAGAGCATGTGGTGATCCATGCGCAGTAGTGGCAAACCAGAAGAATCTCCTGCGAAATGAACCCGATGAGAAGCCACTGGCATTTGCACTGTGCGTGGTACCTATTTACTGCTATCACTGTTGGAGGTATTATAAAAGGTTTTTAGAAATTTCTTAAATCCATCATTCTGAAAGAGACCCTCAGTCACATTTTAGCCATCAGCTTCTTCCCTGCCGCCACCACCCTTTCCTCTACTGGTACCTCAAGTCTTTCCAGTGACCCGCATGAATAAGTCTGTTTCTCTGGTTCCTCCCATATTATTTCTAATGATACTACCAATCTCCTTTTCCACTCAAGGAGCATGTGAGGTTCTCCAGTGGCACTGCATCACAAACCTTTCAGTCAGCACCACTGTCTGCTGATGACTTGTAATCAGGCTTTTTGGTGGGAAAAAGGAGATATTTCCCTGACCTTCTGACTGTGCCAGGCTGTGGCTGGCCATGGGTGCCAAGCACTGTTCAAGAAGTCGTGCCTTGGAAAGATGAGCACTCAGGGAAGGCACCGGGTTTCCCAGGGAAAGAAGAGATATTTGAAGGCAGAATGGTTCAGTCACAGACTCCAGGAGTGGTGGCCACCACCTAGAAGGAAAGCAACTGCACAGGATACATAGTGCTGCTTCCCAGAAATGTTACCATGACAAAGTAAAAGTGAGTGGATGCAGCTCACTAGCTGAGGAGAAGGACTAGGTTTTTTGTTTTTAAAGTTCTTACAAAATCTGAGGTCTTCAGACACCTCCATGCACGCCTTCATGCAATCTGACAGATAAAATCCTCCAGTAACTAGAGTTGTAATCTCTTTTGAATGTGCTTTTATACTTCAAACCAAGTCAATGACAAAAACAGGATATTTAAGTCCCTGCCCAATTTAGCCTCACATTCTTGTCACTTCTTTGATATTGGTTATACTTCTACCAGGGTATTTTATCTTTCATCTTCTCACCCACTCTAAAATTTCAGTCAAAATAGCTGAAATCACTCAAGTGATTCTGAGCTGACAAACAAATCTTTTAAAAAGAGGGGAAAAATCTTAGCTGTCGTATGTTTCCATGTATCCATCATTTTGACGCATGAAAAGCATAATGCAAAATCTGAATTTTTGCCTGATGTGGCTTTTTCCCCATTTTGGATTCAATCTGTGACCCCTGTATTTAAGGACCTTTGTATTTGGCTACCTTGGTATTTGTAATAGGAAAAGTTCTACAGCACCTCTGAATTGTTTTTCAGTTTTGTCCTTGTGTGGTGTCAGTTCTTTGTTGTTAAACCAGATTTACACAGAGATGGTGACAGTAACAGCAGCAGCTTGTAATCTGTCAAGTCTGTCTGAAACGTCCTTCAGTTGCCTCTGTAAGTTTAGTGCATCTGTATAAAGCCCCTTGTTGTGTAAAATATATGCTCTGGTTTTGATCAAGTCCTCCATATGCTCAGAGCAAATTTCAAGATACTTCTGGTAGCTGTATGCAAATGCAGAGACAGATTCTAGGCTCTCCAATACATCTCTTTGGGTCTTTTTGCTGCTACTGTAATTGTTTTACATTTCTCATTTTTGTGCTGTATTGATGATAATGTTAACTCGGGAAAAGGTTGTAACATTCCTGGCTTCTACTCTTCAGGTGCTTTTTATGGTGTAATTGCCAACTGGTCCTTTCAGGTTTGTTTGTTTGAAGATTGTACCTGGGACTGGTTACACACCTCTGCCTTTGGAAAGTGCAGCTGACAAGCGGTGACTTCTAGCTGCCAAGAGAGTGCCCCACTGCCAAGTAAAGGACATCTTTGCATGGGCCTTCCATTTCTTCTGTTAAAATTGCTCCATTTGTTATAATTCAGTGAAACATTCATAGTAGCCTCAGGTCTCCTCTGGAGGGGTTCCAGCCTGCAGTCCCAGCTTCACCTGTGTTCTAAGGCCCTGTCTGATACGTATGCTCCCTAAACCTCTACAGGATAACTCACACCTGGTTATGTATGGAAACCGCAGGAGTAAGTAGCTTTTGAATTCCAGCAGGTTTGACAAGTCTTAGACATGACCTGTGGAAAGCAGTGACAATATCCACCTCTTATCAACGTCTCATGGGAGGTACAACAAATTCCACCATCCACTGTCCTCACAGATAAAAAAGTTACCTTAGGGTGAACGAGGCACTTTGCTTCGCCATGCTTTCCAGGCAGATAACTCGGGGGCCCCTGGCCAGTGGGTGGTTAAAATTGTATAGGTTTCTGTCAGCAGAAACTCGAACACCCTGAGTTTCTGTCGTCTCCACGGACAGGCAGCAGCTGAACAGGGTATTTCTAAGTTCTGTGTTTGGGGGATCATGTACTTGGCCTGACATGTAAGTAAACTATCTAGATTCATTTTTTTGATCCATTCTGAGCTTTTCACCTCTTCTCGTTTTAAGCATGCAAGTAAGAAACACATATCCCGATTCTTAGTAGGTAATCAGTATTAAGGATGTATGTGTGATATTTCTCACTGACCACTGATTACAGCAAAAAGAGCTACAATCACACATGAATCCAACACTGACAAGTAACAATAAGATAACCTGTCATGTTTACACCTCATTGGAGCACTATACATTTGCTTATGCCCTGAAATCCCCAGACTAGTTATGACGCCCAGTGAGTCTGCCCAGTTTGTACACCATTCGGTAAGTCATTTTTTCCCCCAGAGAACTACCAAGAAATCCACCAGCCTCTTCTTGTTTCTAGGTTTTCAGGATGGTTAAGATTTCCATTCACAGCCTGAAATAAGAGCATAATGTTTTGGCACCAAATCATTACAAATCTCTCATTTGTTTCCATAAATGTGAAGAGTACCATTTATCTTCCCCAAAAAGTGAAAATGAAACTCAGTATCCTACAAAATCTTTTCAATAAGTACAACAATTCTTTTTGTAGTCCTACTGGTAGACGATGAAGGAAAATACCAATATCTATAAATATCACAGAAGCATACACATTAAAAATGGAAAGGACATAACAGATCAATTAGTTAATCTCCTTGCAAATGAAGTGCTATTCCACACTGTACAATACAATTTATGCTTTCTATTGCTTATTTACCACAACCTTTCAGATGTACAGAAGAAACTAATCACTTTAATGACTGGGAGACCTTTGTGAATGATTTAACTTTGGGGGAAAGTAAATAGTATGAAATCTACAGAAAACAGAAAAGAGCTGTCAAAACTGCATTTGGGCAACCAGGTGGTGATCAGGAGTTTCTATAGCAGGTGTCTTTGAAAGATGTACATCTGAAATGGGCATGTTGGGGTCTGAAATGCAAATTCCCCAGCTTTTATATATGACACCTTTAAACTGAAAAGCTCAGAGCAAACTGTGCTCCCCCTGTGGATATTGAAGGGTTACAAGTGTATGTAAGTCAAAACACAGTTGATGCTGAAATTACAGTAGCTTAGTAACAAGAGCAATATACTGATGATGGAATGAACCCAGAAATAACTGATGTTAAATTAGCCTGGTAAATGGTCAATTAGCATGGATGTGGTGCATACAAATATGCCTCAGGTATTACCATGCTAATTACTCAGGCTTCGTTATTCAGACCTTCCCTGCCATTTGTCTTTTTCCTTCAGTTTGTAGGTACATGTCATATTGCAGCTAAGTTTTATTGTGGAAAAGGAAAGGGTACAGCGGATCTCATTGATAACCATTGTGTGCTATCCCCAGCTTGTTCAGCATTGCCCTTCCCTTGATTCAGTGTATGCGGCCAGCTAATTCTTTTGATCTACACAAATCAAATCAAGGGGGTTGGGGGTGTGGGGAGCACCAAGAACAGATCAGGTGAGTGTATAGCCCTGGTGAAACTCAGCACATTAAATCTGGCTGATTAAGCTACGTCTTCCATTCATAGATATCTATTTGTTGCAGAAACTATAATGAAGACTTAAAAAAAAAAAAAAAAAAGAAAAAGATAGTCTGGTCTGTCAGGACCATTACACTTCGGAGAGATTTTCTGAAGCTGAGATGGATCATTAATGAGTGGTTTCAAACCACTACAGTTACTTCATCTTTATGGATTGCCATTATTTGAGAAGCGGTAGAAATATATTAATTAATTTTTCACTGATGCATCTAAGTAGCCTTTACACACAGCAGAAAAATAAAAACAACAGCAAAATCATGGTTTAATTATTTACCTAGCAACAACTTAGAATCAATACAACATCTCTTACTGACTGCGAGAACTTAATCTCCTTTCTGTTCTTTTCCTTTTATGTGGCTATCATGCAATCAGGAGACAAAAGACGAGGGGTTTTCACTCATATAATTATAGCTCATCAAAATGGCCTTCATGAACAATTCATTTGTCAGATTTGACCCTTTTTCTGTTGGAGAATTATCTGTGAACTGAACATGGCTTTTATTATTTGACTGATGAAGAGGTTTTTCTGAACACATCTGAGCCCGACTGTAGCAAGTACTTCTTCAAGTGTTTGTTATTTAGAATTCTCTGGCTGGGTCATATCAGGTCTCTTGTATGTTATAATTTTTTTACTGTTTGATTAAATAGACCTCCTTCACAAAGCGGAGACATGCCGAAGAAAATATTAGAGTGCTGAAACTTTCCCAGAGAGAAAAGTGAATATTCTATGGAGACTTACCAGGAAATTTTAAGGCCTGAAGTCACAAAGTGCAGGTATAACGTAAAAGAGGGATAACAGTTTACTGCTGCGCTTAACCATTTTATTTCTGTCTCAGTATATCTCTTTGTTGAAACACTGTCCAGCCTTCCTAAATTTCAGGACTTTTTAGAAATTATTCAACATTAAACCTCAAGGTTGTTATATGTAACACTTGCTAACAGGATCTTAATAGTTTTGACTCAGTGTCAGAAGGAAACTCTGTCATAGTTCTCTAGAAAAAAATTAATGCTCAGAGAAAATATTGTAAATGGTGTAACACACCATAAATACCACTACAAGTGACTTTCAAACAACTCTTAGAGTGCAGAGCTACTTATGCTACTCCTACAGATTCCCCTCCTCCTACCACGCTTAGGTCTGCTGCAGATTTCTGGTTAAATAGAGAACGTCAGGTCTTATGCTTTCATGTATGTGTGCCAATTAACTTTGTCCTCCAGTTTCTTCAAGATGACTTCTCAGTCATTACAGAATGGTGATATTGAGTGCTGTGGTCTACCTGGGATTTTGACACTTTCGAAGAAAAGGGCAGTCCCCTCCCTCTTCTCTCCCCAAACCCATAAACCCATTACTCTCTTAAGATGAAAAATACTTTCTGTCTTGTTCAACAAAATAAGTAACACTGAACTAAAATACCCTACAAGAGGACTTCCCAGTAAATGAAGCTGGAATTATATTCTCATCCCTAGCCAAAGTACTGTAAATTTTGGGAACCTGTTCTCAGGTATTGTGCATTCTCATGTATTATGTCTTATGTCAGTCAGTCACCAAGCCTCTAACTTGTAAATTTGCATCGTCCCCACCCATCTGTCAGTGTGCTCTAACTCAGCTCTCAAAAGCAAAATGTGTGTGGAGCCTGAAAAGCTTTTTCCCAAATGTAATCTCCCAACACGTTTGCGTAAGCACTTACACAGTAATGATTATCCTTTACACCGGGCCTTTCTGAGGTTTCATCTCGCCACACTCGTGTAGAGACAAATAATACTCAAGATAAAGTGCATGTCACATCCCATCGCTTCTTCCCCTCTCCGCTGCATCAAACAAAATCAAACTGGTGCTATCTAACGTGGACAAGTGACACAGATTGAATGATTCATTTCAAATCAAGGG
Source organism: Fregata magnificens (assembly GCA_013389945.1). Classification (NCBI taxonomy): domain Eukaryota; kingdom Metazoa; phylum Chordata; class Aves; order Suliformes; family Fregatidae; genus Fregata; species Fregata magnificens. Next base: position 378,811 of record WAAD01025012.1, read on the forward strand.
AAACAAAATAAGAAAGAAAGAAAAGTGCTCTGAAAAAGAAAAGTGCTGCGAGAACACACTGTGTGTTCTCCTCTGTAGTAAACTGTATCTCCCCAGCCTCGTTTTTTTTCTGAAGAAACCCTCTGTCCTCTGAGTACCAGGTCCACTGAAGCCTCCTCTCGTCTGGGTTGGTTTCTCAGGCTGGGCTGGGGGTTCTGGTGGGAACTTTTCTGCAGCGAAGGCAGTGACATAGTCTCATTCATTAACTACAGATTTTCCCCTGTCTGAGGATGTGTCATCTAGTCCCTTTCCTTGGTCAGGACATCTCAAAGACATCTCTCACCTCCCCTGCAGCTAAATTTCGTGAAAGATATAAGAATTTAATATCTTTGAGGTTTCTTTTCTTCCTCCAACCTTCGACTGAAATCAGCCATGAAGTTCGACAGTTACAGAGGAGATGAAGGCAAACACAAATGGGCCCACACAGCCAGTGCGAGAGCACAGGTATCCTCTCCTTAGAAAATCAGGTGAGGAGAAATGGCTGGGTTCTGTCAGAACAAGAGATAAATAGCAGATCTTAGATGGGCAACTGCTCAAGTAGCTGTAGGAAAGTTATCATGGAGTGGTAGGTTAGTGAGAAGAAGGGGGGGAAATATTTGGTGAGAAGCAAAACTGGGAGAGCTGAGCACCACAGCAGTGATCTTTCCTCCTGCTCTCCTGTGCTTCCTATACCCCTTCTAGCGCCCTTCAGGGAGCACTCTGCATCTCCTACACCTTCCCCTTTGCTACCCCCAGATATTTTCCACATCCCATGACTAACTCTGCTGCCCACCAGCCGGCATTAAGTGTGTGCTGGCGGTCCTGTGTGTGGGGTCGGGGCTGCTGAGTTGGGCAGCCTGGAGAAGCAGTGAGTGCTCCCCGTCCTTCCACCGAAGAGCAGTAGTAGGTGTCTCTCCTCTAAGCAGCCCCTCACCTTGATCAGCTTTGCAGGGAATTATCATGTCTGAGGCATCTATGTGCCTGTGTGAAATTTGGTTGAAATGGACTAATGGATTTGAAAAAAAGGTTGTGGTCACATGTACCTGAGGAACATGTACATGTCTCCTTAGGAAATCTGACTAAAAAGAGTGCCAGACTCATAAACTCACCTTTGACATAAGAGACATATTTACTAAATCCAAGAGATGTGGCAGCCTACAGCTCTGGTAAAAGTATCATTGTGACGATCATATGAGCAGAAGAATTTTTTTTAAAATTATCATTGTGATATTTTTTACCTAGCACATTTAATTCAAGAATAAAAACTGAGGTTAGTAACTGAAAGGTCAGTGAATTGCTTGAACATCACGAAAAGCTACAAGAGACATCTACTAACTTGAAAGCTGCAGAGTTATAATGTCGCAATACACTTTCCTTTTTGAGAGACAGCATGAACACACACGCACACGGCGTCCCTCCAACAGTTTGCATTTGGGTATTTAAAACAAATCCAAAGCTCTGCTGGTGTGCATGCATATAATTACATGTATTTAGAAGTTTCGGGGGGGTGCTTTCCTGTTTGCTGACCTCTTCTCTTATTATACATCCCTCTTGGACTGGAAAACAAAGACAGGAGGTTATGGCTCCCAAACACCACTTCAGGGAGGACAAAAGCTTAAACCATGATCTCAACGAGACTGAGTTGCTATCTGCTCTTTTTATCTGAAACGTTTTTTAAGAAGATTGTTATGCTTATTTTTATATCAATACTGCACTGTTGCCTTATCGCTCCCCTACACAGTTGTCAGTGCAGACCAAATAACTCATTTCAAATGCCAGTGCAAAGAACATGAGCCTAATTTGTGTTTGGGAATGGTAAAGGTCATACAAATTTAATATTCATATTTTGTCACTTCTAAATACAAGGTCAGGAAAATACAGCATATCAGTACAAGTGTAGGAATGAGGCATGAAGTTTGGAAGGAAAATTACATTTAATAACTTATATAACCTGTTCGGATACCCAGATCAGGATGATAACATAAGATGAATAAGTAAATTAATTGCTTAGCATAAGATGTGCTCTATGTTAACTCAAAACCCAAGTCTGGCTGTTTTGCCATTTGAACAATAGATTTATTTTGATGTGTTGTTTTATGATTTCATCTGACCTTGCACTGCAGGTAGTTGAGGAGAGGCAGGTGGAGGAAGAACAAAGACAGAGTTTTGTACCACGGGATGTGAATTCTGCCATGTGTAAGGGACGCAAAATTGTGCACAGTCTGACCAGTCGGTGCTTAAACACTGTCTGTACTGACATATCTGAGAACAGGTAGTAACTGGCTCCAAGACAAATCAAAGTATACCATGTGGAGAAATGGTGGCTATTTCGTGAGGAACCCTTTTCTCCTCAATGTGCCAGAAAAAGTCTGCAGTCAGCCCACTGCAGAGAGTTGTTTACAAAGTCAATGGAGCAACGGAACATAGTACCTCTGAAGGAAAATGCTCGGTGCATTTTGCTCCATTCATGATTTGTGGGAGTTAGGAAATGTGTAGAGATACTGACCCCAGCTTTATGGAAATGTAGGCAATGGCTTTGTGTAGAAAATGTGTAAAACTGGGGCAGGAGAGGAGGGTGTCTTCCTCTTCATGCAAACACATCTGAGCATCAGCATTTCCAGCTCACACTGAGGTTGGAGAAAAAGTTCAAAGCAAAAACAGAAGTCAAGGAGCAGAACTCCCACCACCACTCTCAGGATTAAAAACATGGAGTAAAATAAAATGCTTTCAAACTTCAGGCACTTAATCCCAGGCCCCTCCTTGCCTCTTCAGAGGGTCTAAAGCTCTCTCCTTCCCTCCGTCCTCAGTAAGAGGCAGCGTTTGCCTCCTTTTGGCCCCTCTGCCCTTGTTGCTGGTCCGTACAGCCCATTCCTGGCACTTCCTACTGCCACACAGCACTGACACGGCCTGAGTCTGTCTCTCAGGGACTTTTTTGTTATGATCCACTTTTGGGGATGATTCTGTGTGGTAAAAATCGGCTGTCTCTTCTTATCCCAACCAAATGCTGGCCCTGGGCAGCGGAAGGGGCTGAGGAGGAATAGGAAAAGCCCAGCCAAACATGCAGCAAAACCCTCCATGTTCTCCAGGGCGTCCTTGATGAGGATGGCCAGGTTTGGCCCTGTATGCTGTGTGCTTTGCTGTGCTAAAAAGGCATGTTGTTATAAGGCTTTAGAGAAGCTTTCATGAATTTCCATTGGTCAGTAAAGACTGTTTTTTCCCCTTCAGTGACTGTCTCTCAAATCTGTGATGGTCTGGGCAGTTTCCCCTGGTGAGCAAACTTTCTTCAAAGAATGGTTTCTAGGGGTGCCAATCCAGTAAGAAGAGATTAGTTAGGGTCAACTGACAAATCTCCAGGAAAAATATAAAGACTCTCTTCTGGATCCACAGAAACTCCTTGTCTCTCCCTGGCTGAATCGCTATCGCACTCCTAGGTAAAACACTCGAATCAGAAGTTGGCGGCTGGCCAGCATGTCTTTCATCCCATCCGAAAGGTGAAAGGCAGGGAATTTGTGAGCTTTTCAGAGCAAGCCGATGATGAGTTTGCTCATCAGAGATTGGATTTCTGGTGAACAGCTTGCCACAGCTTTTCTCTGCCAACGCTATCATTTTGTCTATCCATCCTTTGTCCCTGCTGATTTCCGCCCGTGCTAACACGGAATGACGGGCTTGCCCGTTTAACTCTGCAGGCTAAACTTCAGCCTCATTACTATGTATGAGATCTATTTTCACCCCAATTTAACTTTAATAGAGTAATTTGCAGAGTTCTTAACTGAACCACAAATCTCTTAAATTACTATTTTACTTCCTTTGTATGGATCCAGCTTAATATTTACCATTTTTTCTAACTTAGTGTTTTTGCAAATGTCACACTTTTGCTCCTCCTCTTCACCACTTACTTGGATCCTCACTCAGAGGGCATCATGTCATGTAGCTTTACTGCTGTCTGCTCCCATTAGTCTGATGTGAGGAATCAACTGTGACCACCGTTTAATGCTGTTGGACCAGGTTACAGCCTGTGACAATGAACTTCTAAGTAATAATCCCTCAGAGTCATTTCTTTAGTGTCTGCAGATTCATGGTCCAATAGCTCCTTTCTCATCCTGGCTCTGAAGAAATTGCCCTTTCCTTCAAGGATGCTACGCTTTCTATCCCTAACCTGTGACTACAGTTCCGAAAAGCAATGTGAGCTTAGGGATCCCATGGCCAGGTGCTTTCAGCCTATGCCAGCACTCAGCCTGAAAGTGTTTGCATTGTGTTTGGGAACAGCCCAGTTTAAGAAATCTGCTGGTTGTGGCAGACAACACATTCAGACCTGCCTAGGCTGGATTTTCTTGTCCTCGTGAGTAAAAGTTAAGGCCCTTTCTAAGGAGCTGAGAGAAACTTCAGCTCTGTCCCTTAAGAGCTCTCTGGGTCTTTGATTGAGGCAACCACTTAACACAGGCTTGTAAGTTCATAACATGGATGGCTGGCAGGTCTGGTCTTGAGAAGGAGCTCTGAGGACTCTAGCCATACACAGGTGTCCAATAGTCTTAATTTATCAGTGAGTTTTTCTTGATTTATTTACAACTGTATAGCTTTATTAGAAAAAATAGCTCCTTCTGTTCCTGAACTCTTCAACAGCTGAAATGCTGCTAAGGCTTAAATATTTTGGGAATTTTTTTTGGACTTCATTTTGTTCAGGTTTTTTGCCGGGGAAGGTGTGCCCTTTTTCTGAAGACGTTATTAACATGAGTTAACGGTAATATGGCAATGTCTCATGGCTCTCACCAAAACAGGAGCCCTCATGTTTTTGTCAAGAGATACATTACGATTCAACCCCTGCACTGTAGCTCTTGGTGTTTAGACAAGCCAGGCAGGATTGCCTTGCCAGAAGCCATGGTGAAGGTTTGCAGGACAGCCAGTCCTATAATCCTGGCCTTCTCTCAAGTGCCCGATCCACTGCTGGATGGCACATACGATTTCACTCAGAGCATCCCGGAATGGCAACACACATTACTTGGCAAGAAGGTTAAAATGCCTGAGAGCTTTCTTACCCTTTTAAGAAAATAACTCAACATACTATTTCAAAAGGACAATAGATAAGAGACAGCTGCCACAGTCAAAATCTTTTTATGGCAGTTTAGGGGCTTTGGGGGTGAATGTTCTGCTTTATTTTTGTCTTTCTGGGTGGAAGAGCCTTAGGTTTCAATGTCTGCTGTCAGTCAGTTTGTGAAATTGCATTTCATATGACAGGAAACAGGCTTTAAAAAGAAGCTGAGCAAAGGGACATGAAGGGAACAAAACTCTTTTAGAAGATAAAATAGCTTCAGAAGAATTAAAGTTCACACATTTGCAGCTGGAACCTACTCTCACAGTGCCTGGTGCTGATGAACTTTGATATTGCAAAGCATAACACCCTTCCTTCTGACTACTTTTAAAAATTTCAACCACCACAAATTGCTAAAGGTGGGAATAGTGATCCTGGAATGTATTGTAGTAATAAGACCCACTGCTGTCATTTAAAGCTTGTAAATCAGTTTGCTATAGTTTTCCTCTCTAAAGTCTTTCCTGCTGTGACAGAGAAAAGGTAGGGTAGAGGAACTGATAAAATGCTGCCAGAGCCCTGTGACAGACATATACATCTTCTTGTCCTTTCAGTCAGTATTGCTACTGTTCAGTTTACTGGATCTTGTTCTTCAGAACATGAAGCACTGTTCATTTATTCTTTTATATCACAAGCACAAGGAACCTTATTCATATTCTCTTGCACTCACGGTACAAAGAACTTTTTTCATATTCTTTAAACAATGGAGTATCTGCTTTTTATGTATTTCCAAAGCAGAGTGGTGCTGTACCTGTGAGCTTCATCAGCAATGAAGAAAGTTGGTTTCATACAGTCCCAGGAACCAGCTTCAAGATGAGTATTGTCATTGAGAGGAAGCAGCTTTCTTACTGGGGAAGAGAATCATAGACTCGTAGAGCAGCTCAGTTTGGAAAAGACTTCGAGAGGTCACCTGGTTCAAACCACTCAAGATAGGTCCAACTTAGATCAGAACTTCGCCTTCTCTCAAACCCAGGCAGCTTCATCACCCAAAACTCTTTTATCTTTATCACATTCACGTACACTGGCCAATGCTTAGACAGAGCTCAGATTTTTTAAAGGAAATATATCATTCCTTAAGAATAAGCCAGAGGGAAATGTCTGCCACTTTCCAAGCACTCAATACCGCAAGCAAAATTGGAATATTGAAGAATGAAAGAGAAGATAAACTTCATTAGAGACAGTAATTTTATTAATCTGGAACCTGAGTCATATTAAGAGTCTGCCTCTCTCCTACAGGAGCTTAAGTACTGCTAAAATCTGCTGATTAGAAGAGGAATCCTCCTAACTAGAAAGCTGCAAAGGAGAAAAATCTGAGATGCTGTTTTTGCCGATTTGACACACTCTCAAAGAAACAGCACTAACTACATACAATCTTTTATGATATGAGCTCAGCAAAAAACATGGGAAGCAATCACATCACAGTATCTGCAGTACTCCAGCTAGTGGTTAAACTCAATGTACAAAGAACACATTTTCTAAACAAAATTAAACTGTTCTGGCAGTTCTGACCTTTAGATAGTCCTCTCTTTTGAAGGAAAATTGAAGTGACTTCTTAAGTTTGGGAAGAAATGTCTTCTGTGCCTGCGACACTGTACTTGTGGTCAAGAGACCTGTAGCTGATTCCCCAACATGTTTGGCCTCAGGCTGCAAGAGAGGCTGAAGCAACCATGGGGTTTAAAGACTTGGGAAAAGGGGCAGGAGGAGGAAAATTAGGGAGTGCCAAACACAACTTCTAAAATCTGGGCATATCCGTTCTCATTTTTGTGCCTCAGACTTTCCACCCGTAAAATAGAATTAAAGCCATTCTTTAAAAACACACAGAGATAGGGGAGGGGGGTCTAGCACAATTTTTCAGAAGTCAGTAATGTCAAAGTGCTTTTCTTGATGTGTTTGAGACAGGTGTACTTTATGTGGTGGAACCAAGTTCTTTTTTTGAGCTAGTATGCTTCAGGGCACATGATTTCCATTCCAATCTTTGTTTACAATTCTGTGAGCACACTGACAACGTAAACACTCAAAACCTGAGGTTGGCAATGTTTCCTGGACAGTTAGGAGTAAAATGACAGATATTCAGAACCTACAATTATTTAGAGAGGGGAGAAAATCATCTTTTTTGAACAACAGTGAAACACCAGCTGCCTTCAATTTTTTAAATCATATGTTTATTAGCTAAAGGTAAAATTAGCCAGACTTACTGAAAAGCAACTGCCAGTGTGAGGGGTGGGGAGAAATATTTATCCCCCTTTTCTGTAATAATACAGCACATGAATAAATGACATTGGGAATCTAGCGTGTGCACAGGGTATGAAAGGGACGTGGAAAGAGGCAAGACAATAGGGCCACTCAGGCATCCACCCCCCAGGTGGTCTGCAAGTCCCCTGAGCACTGCTGGCGCTCAGGTGTGTCATTGTCTCATTGGCTTCAGCAGGACAACTCCCTGCTTTATAAGCAAGAATTTGAGCATTTTTCTTAGATGTCCCAACGTGCATTGATGGCTGCTGAGAGGGTGAAGTCGGAGTAATGCCAGAACTGGAAGGAACAGAAGTGGTTATGCAGAGGGGGACTGAAGTAGAAAGAGGAAGTATAAGGGGACGTAGTGAAAAAGAAGGAAGATTTACTGTTACACCAAATCCCAGTATTAATTAAAATGCAAGTGTGCTTTGAGTTATGGGGCTATCACTCCATTTTGGAATACCTGTGTCTCTCCTAACTGCTTGAGACTCATTGTTGAGGTTTATGATGTCCCCACAAACCTCCGATAAAATTGTAGCTCCGTAATTCACAGTGCTTGTTAAATTATTATATAGACAACTGATGTATTATAAATGAAAGTCTGTAATAGCTTTTAGGACCAGTTGACTACACTAAAAATATATTCATCGCATAATTTATTTGATCTGTTTTGCCATTAATCTTTGAATAAATTCAGTGAATACTAATTGACCAGGTAGAGAGACGGTCAAAACCTGTCAGAAATATTTGCAGAATATATTACAATATTGAACAAAAAAAAGGGCAAAATTTGATGAACAGTGTATTTTAGGTTTTCGTTGAGGTACATAAAAGTGCATGTTTGCTTCTTCAGTATGTTTCAGTATAAGTCATCTGATGGATTAGTGTGTTTCTCAATATTTCTTCAGATTTCAAACCCTATTTTGTTTCCTGAGACCATTTTGAGCACAGAGCTGAAACCTTTCATATTGTTTTGCAGGATGCAAGAGATTTGGGGAGATGTGTTTACACTTAGCTGTTGCTGTCAATAGAATATTGTTACACTTCAATATTATGCTATTCAAACCAGAGCCCGCTTCAGCAAAGAAGGAGTTTGTACCCTCATATAGTCTGCTACAAAAGTACTCATGTACTGGGTTTTTTTTAAGCTCGGGGACGCATATGAGGAAACCTATAACCTTCTCAGAGAAGGGAAATGCCCCTCACTGGGCACTTGTCTTTGGGGGAAGATTGACACTACAAATTACTCCCACAGTAACCCAGGGAGTGCTCCAAAATAGTAAGGAAGTTGAGGCAAAGGCACACAGAAGTTTGTTATTTTGATTGACTTTTACATCTCTTGCTTTATCGAAATCGAAGAACAAACATGTCAGAAGTCATTACAAATTCTCTGTATCACGTGATTTAAACCTCTCTTGATAGGGTAAGCTATAAAACAGAGGAGGAAGCAGTAAAAGAACGATGCTTTTAATCCTGGGGAGTCTCCAGGAGTTACGACTGAAGTTAGGAGCTAAAAGAGGCTCAATTTATGATCTCAACTCCATGCAGGACTGGTAACTAAAGGAAAAGTGCTGGAGGAGCCAAAGAAGACCTGACCCCAATTAAGGGAATTTACAATCACATTTCACACAGTTTGGGGCCCAAACCCAACAGGTTGGTGAATATCAATAGGTGAACATCAGCAAGTCTCTGACCGCTGCAGTAATAAGTGAAGCCAGGACAAACAAGTAACATTGAATCCAGCCCTCCTATTCTTCCTCTGTGTTTGGTTGATCTGTTTTGTAGTAAATTATGTCAGTGGAAGATTTACTTGAGTAAGGCATACCTAAGCATTTAATTGTTTATCCTAAAAGGGGGGATATATTCTGCCCTCTTCCTTTTTGTAGAACACCCATGAACATTAATCCGAGTTACCTTATAAAAGGATCAAAAGCAGCAGCTCTCTCATTACAGACAATAAATCCCTGCTAGCTGAAGGAAAAATAGATTCTTGAAGTGAGGAAGAGGGAGAGAAACACACGTAAAAGGTGGTAGAACAAAATAAAAGGAGTGGCCAGATTTATTGAGAGGGGAGAGGAAAAGAAACAGACTATGGTTAACATTAAACCTTAATGATGTACTAAGTTATAATCCTTTCTGGGTTTCTGATAATCTGAACAAGCCACTGCACCGTAATAAACAGCACTGATGCCACATTAATCCATGTAATATGATATCTCTGAATTTTGGATGTGCAGGCAGATCAGTTAGTAGATGTCAGAGTAATGATCAATGTATTGCATTCAGAATGGGTTTGTCACTGAAGTGTCTAAGAATCACTCAACTGCTATTACAATTACACTCAAACTGCAATGTAAATGTGGGGATGTAACTTATTTATTGTATATGTACGTGTGTGCATGTTAATTTGACAATTGTTGCCTAAGAGAGTGACGATATTCTCTCTCCACATGGGGGAGAATTAAATAACTGTAGTTGTCCAGACTAATTGACACCACCTGAAGAACGGAGCCCTGGCAGCTCTGTTTGCGTGGGGTTTATTTCCTGCATTCAAAACCAGGATATTTGATCTTTACTTACTTCTTTCTTTTATTTTACAGCATGTCACAATAATTCTCCAGAATGATAATCCTCCAGATATAATACTCAACATAATACTTGATTCTTGGCTTCTCACAGAAGCAAAAACTATTTCTTGAAGTAACTTTTAAAAGTTCTTAACCTGTACTGTTACATTTGAAATATAGAAAGGAAGAATTAAACCCACAGGGTGTATTAGAAGAATCATACCGGTGCACTGGAATGGCATAAATTATTAAGGACAGAGGCTATTTGTTAGATTTATGCAGCTAAGAAGAGAAAACTTGGAAAAAGTATGTCTCGCAATATTCAATATTCCACAAAGTGTAAATTAAAAATGAAGACTACATCATGGAAAATATTATTTTGATAGTTAGTTGGAGAATAAGAATAAAAAGGAGCTGGAGGATGATAGCATCTTTGTCCTATGTAGGATATACTTGCTCAGACCCACCACTAATATCAGTGGAAAGCCTTTGGCTAAACTGCTATGAACTGTGCTGGGAATTAATATCAGGAAGAGTAGCACTGCACGATACCTAGGCATCAACCTGTGGAATACCTTGAATGCCACATAATCACTGCGTATTATTCAAAACCCAAATAATTGCTGAGGACCCAGTTAAACTACTCCCATTCTTTCTCACGAGCTTTCTATGAGCCTGAATCTTCCCAGTATAAAACGAATGAGAATATATTGGGGAAAGCAAGTACTTCTTCGGTATTGCCAAAAGTGTCACAATTTAGCCCTCAATCAGCTAGGGTTGTTGTTTAAAAAAAAAAAAAAAAGCATATCTTACACAGTGGCATTTATTCTAGATATCTCTCCCCTGTCTGAGCCATCGGCTCTCATGAATATCTGTGAAAGCCTCATGTCCAAACCAAGGCACTATGCTGCCCAAATTGGATGATAATGTTATAATAGTTGTTGTTTTGACATGATGGTTGTTCTTTATTGTAGTGGAGATTCGTAGTAGCTGTCGTGGGCTGTATAAATATTTCACAAATAATGACCCAACACACAAAGTCCTTATTCAATTATTATTCAGGCAAAATTCTTTTGTTCTCATAAGTAAAGCTGGATTTGGCCCCAAAGCACTTACTCTACAGAACTGTTATTAGAAAACAATCACTGCAAATGCAATTATTTTCAGGACAGCGCAGCAAAGAATGCCCTATTCCCCAAGCAGAGATCAAACCCAATAATTAGAAAAAAACCCACAGAACACTCCAGAATGATTTAGTGAGTAATCACAAGTAACAGAAAACACAATCTATGCCTGTGTATATTATTCCACTTCAAACACAATGGCAAAATGAAATACAAAAGCAAAGACAAGGTAGACAGGGACACATAAGTTGTGTCTTATTGTCAGCGTGTATAAGAAATCACTGGTAAAAGGCAGAATATGTAAATATATATCTTTTAAATGCTGAAAGAATGAAAGGGGAAATGGCATGGCATTCCATGGGTTTCTGTCAGCATACAATTTTCATAAAGATGTGTTTTTATGTAATGTGCTCTTTTGGGAATTTTCTTTTTCAAATTTTGGCTGTGATAATGCTTCAATCAATTTATATCAAGCCACAAGGATTCTGTGAACAACCTGTTCTTTTTGGAGATCCCTCTAGCATAAGTACTTATTCTTAAACCCATTTAATTATTGCAGTATTCTCCACTGGGGCCTCCCTACCAGTTCATTAAAGGCCAGCCTTAATAAGCTGTTACCATAAAGTCACCATAAATACCTACTTTAGATATCGGACATGGAAAATGGCTAATGACTCAGATACCACTGTGTGTGAACACTTAAAAAAGCGGCCTGTAACACTGAGATCTGGCCAAAAACCAATGTTTGGGATCTGCTGGAAATTTCCTTCTCTTTCATTTGGTTCTAGTCCCAGCTGAACACCTGGGAGGGTGGATAGCCATTAAAGCTAAAGGGCGATGTTGGTAGAGGAATGAATTAGACATCAACAAAGCTAGGACAAAAGGAGAAACAAAAATGTGCCCCTTAGGAGTATGCTGTTCTGGAAGGACGTCCTCTTCTGGGCATAACTGGCAGGTTCGGGTAGTGGGGGCTGCAGGTACCCTGGGCGGGCGGAGGATGGGAACTGCCCGGGATGCTCATACTGAGTCCAGCCGGCTCCGACACCGGTGTGAGTGACACCGGGGCAAGGACACCCTGGAGGGACTGCAGTCATCCGTGACCCACAACAAAGTAGAGGAAAGCCAGTAAGAAGCAGAAATTAGCAGAAAGTAACCAATAGACATGGAGCAGCAGGCAGAAACTACCATGCACACAACCCCAAACCTCCTGCACTGCCTGTCTCTTCACAGAAGGAATTGGGAAAGCCTGAGTGTAGCTGCAGCGAAAATAAGGCAATTTGACATGAGGATGGGAGGGAAGAAGTGTTTGACTGAAGTTGAGCCTGGAAAAGAAAAGTCATTTATTTAAATGTTTGATTGCATTATTTTTTTTTTCAATACCAAATCCAGTGATCAGAAGTTTGTGTTAATTAAACACAATAATTGTGTTATTTTGTCAAAAAGATTAAATTAAGTAAAAATTGCACAAGGCAAGGCTGTTTTGCCTGCAATGGCTCCCAGTAACAGCAGCAGGACCAGAGAACATGTGTTGGTACTTAGTATTGGAACCATGTACAGTGTGAAAAGCTCATGCAGAGGGTGTCTGATGTCACCTGCGGAGCTGAGTCTGCTCTGCAGGGTAAGCAAACTTGGATGTTGTTGTTTAGGAATGAGAGCCTAGGACTAGCACAAGGCTGGGTCTTGGTGTACCAGAAAGGAAGAAGTCACTGGGAGGAAAGCCCTGGAGAGTTTGGCTTGCCGTCTTTGCCCCTGTTGGGAAACAAAAAGAGTTAAGGTGCAACTTCTGCAAGAAGTTACTGCAGCAGTAGCCACTGTGCCAAATATTTTAACTCCGTTTCTTGATGACAGCAAAGGCACTGGAAATCAGTCTGGCTTTCTAAGCCACTGACCGAGACAAAACCATCAGCAGGACTGTGGCCCCTTTGCTGCACTGCACACCTGCCTTTAAATGACATGGTTTTCTGTGACAGCAAGGCAGCAGACTTGGTGATTGAGGATCTCACTTTTAATCCTGCCTGCTGTATTCCTGTGAACAGGTTACTTTCACTGGTAACCATATATTCCTTCCTCCTGTGGTGATATTACCACTCATTAAGAACTGAGTAATAGGACAGAAATCTGCTTCAGGATAAATGTTGAATCATTCTTCAGAACCGTCTGTATCTAATGGAGCAAAGAAAAGTCATCCAGGGTAGTGCAGATTGCTGCTCCTTGAAGTGCATGGGGGAGCAGTCACTGCTTTGAAGCTGGGCTCTTGCTGTATTCCTGTGTTTTCACGTGCCCGGCAAAGTCCCATGGCAACGCCCACAAATAAATTCCTTCTCAATGTGAATATAAAAGCAAGTGTCAGCCTCCGAGGGAGCATGCAGGAAGCTGACCGACCTCAATAGCAGGGTAGTGTGGAAGTGATAAAAATGGGAATAACCAAATGAATATTTAAGGCCACTTTACATCGTATCACCTAACTTTCTTTGGGAGATACGAATGTTCCCTGATCTCCCAGAGAACAGGTAATACTTTCAGCATTTTCCCCAAAGGTTCAGTAGGCCCATGAGAATCACCTTAGTCTTACCAAAAAAAAAAAAGTTAGCCAGCTGTCATCCAAGGCTAGACACTGAAGAAGTCAAGTCCACATGAGCTCTAGGCACAGTGGAGCAATGCTGGAAACCACAAGGTCATTTTACTGCATCCTAAAGGTGAGTATGGGTGCAAGTATCTGCCATTTCTGTAAAAGTGAGAATCTTACACGTGTGAAACACAGGCCCACTGCTTTGAACTTTGTTTGACTGCAGTCTGGATGCCAGAACAAATCTTTGAATACCTGAGTACCTTGGACCCTGGATATTTTTCAAAGCACTTTTTCCCCACAAGCCCTATTCTCACTGCACTATTCTTACTGACAGACTCTAGACTTAAAATCTGAGTGGAGAATAGGGAAAGTGTTACCAGAGGGAACTGAGATTGCTCCTGTAGTGGTGTGAAGCCAGGCTGCTGGCTTTCACCTGCCTCTCTGCTTATCTGCCTGACAATTATGTCCCAGTCTTTCTCTCTCATAGCATTCTCTTATCAGCCTGTCTAATTCTTAAATTTCTATATGGCTTCCCATTGTACCAGCATATCTGAATTATCACCCCACATTTCTGAGCTGCCACTCTAAGTTTGCAAGTACAACCTAAGGGACTGGCTTCCCATATGAAAACATGCAGTGCAGTGTTCCTTACAAGAAGTAAATAATTGGGTTTTAGGTTTTAGTCTTGGATACAAGGAGATATTGATATAATCTATTATGACAGAGCTTTAATTTTCACTACTATCAATTAAAAGCACCACTCTTAATAAATCAGGGATGAAGAGTCTTAATAAACAGTAAGATAAAAAGCGACTTATCATGTCTTTCATTTTGATGTATGTACTTAATATTCTCTTTCATCACTGTAAGAAGATAGTGATCTTGCCAAAAGCTAGAGCAGAGAGAGGGAGTAGGACTGATAAACAGCCACCACTCTGCAGCTAACTGTGGAGTTTCTTTAGCTGCAAGATGTTATTAAAACTGTACCTTCAGCTTCTAAAAAAATTTAATCTAGGTGCCTTTTGGGGAGAGGCAGGCAAATGTTGAACAGTGGGATGTCATTCTCTTTCTGTAACTCCCACAGCATAAAATAACTGAAACCGATTAGACCTCTCATGCAAAATGTCAGCAGTGACTGCTGTGTGGTGGGATCCATGGCTGACTTGGCAATGCTGTTTGGATGGTGAGAGCCTGGCAGTGCTGACACTCAGCTTTAGCTTGAAAAAAACCCTGGTAATATTCATCCTGAAGATACCCTTGAGGAATGGATGGGTGGAGAGATTGGATGAGGTTGCTGGTTGAAGTCTGACCTACTTTGGTAATGACCAAGCAGCTTTACTATCTGGATGTTTCATATGATCTATTAGGTTCATATTGTGTCCAAACTACTATGCAAGCTGAAAGTAAACAGAGAAACTCTGAATATTTGATTGGTTTGCTCTTCATAACAGAAGCTCTGATTCTTCAACTCAACAGTTTTCTTCAACTAATTGGCTCAAATGGGCTCCTCTATAATAGGATTTATGCAACAGTTGCTCTTATTGTGATTATAACTTCACAGTACTGACACTGTAATTGTGATTGAAAACGCACTTTCGAGTCCCTAACTTCAAATGTTTCTGTCATGAGGAAAAAACACCTAATCTTGTAAAACGAAATTTTATTGTTATTTACCACTTTTTAAATACCACAGCTTGACCAACATGCTGTCAGGGAGTAGTGAGGGCTCGCTGCTCCCTAAGGACCAGGTAGCTGAGGCTGACAACACAGCTAGCATGGTAGGAGCCTCCTGCAGTTACCCAAGGAACATGAGCAGGGCAGGTCCGGAGACAGCAGCCAGCTTTGCCCAGGAGTCTGGATCATCAGGCAAGTTGTGGTGATGAGGCAGGTACATGGTCAAGTTGGGAAGTCAATCCTTGAGGTTTACCTTGAGGTAACCTTAAGGTTACCTTGAGGTAAAACCTTGAGGCTGAGATTGGGTCTGATGAGGGTAAACATAGTCAGACACAGCCTGGTCATCTCTCAGGCAGGTCCATATTGACAACGAAGGTCCTAGGTCAAGCTGGGATGTCATTCCATGGCTCAGGGTCCAGATCAACAGGTTCCATGGCCAAGCAGAGGCATGAATATGGTTGAGCTAGAGACCAGTACTCCTGCAACATAGCGGGCAGAGAATAGATGCCCAAGGCTGAACTAAACAGCATTCCTGGG
This sequence comes from Fregata magnificens, assembly GCA_013389945.1. Taxonomy (NCBI): domain Eukaryota; kingdom Metazoa; phylum Chordata; class Aves; order Suliformes; family Fregatidae; genus Fregata; species Fregata magnificens. The sequence continues at coordinate 394,615 of WAAD01025012.1, forward strand.
CCCATGGGCAGGGGTGGGGGTGAAAGCCCCAGGTGAGGCTGGTCGGGGCCCAGTAAGGCATATTAGTGCCCTCAAGGCCGTGACAGACTTTTCACCATGCCCTCAAACAAACAGCAAAATGAATACTACAAGCATTGTCGTACACATTTGTATTTTTGCAACGCACGTCACAACAAACAAAAATAATCTCCTTAAAAAGCCTACTTCCCCTACAAAGAATTTTTCAACCTGACACTCATGCATCCAGCTTAATGTGTTTTGTTATTATTTATTCATTCTGTAATGTCCTTTATCTTTATTAACCAATACTGTCAGCGCATCAGAGCAGGGATCATCTTCCATTATGATACTTTGACTCCCACAAACAATTCTCTGAAACCAGTGGAACCAATAAAGATATCTGCACCCAGCAATTCAGCTACTGCACATCAGTGCACATCTGCACTGATCCGAATGGGAAACTTCAAATCAGGCGTCACAGCAGTAGTACTACTGATGCCAGCTCAGGTCTGCAAGCAAACTAGTTGTGTTTGCGTGTTATAGCTCTGCTACTTCCAGTTGTAGTCTGGAGATCTCTACATCACCGTAGAGCCATATTCCACTGAGCCTTGCTTAGACTAAAAAACAGCAAGAGGTTTTTTTGCTTTGCTTTGTTTTGTTTTGTTTTGTTTTGTTTTGAATACTGAGTTTGTTTACCCATTCTGAACACCATCTAAAATTCAATGCTTTTCCAATCAACAGCTTTGGTTACTATGGATTTAAAATTAAGCTGTTGTTCATAAGCGTATGAAGGACTGTGTCGAAACTTGACCTCAGCTATCTATGCTATTCTTTCTGTAAAAAGGTCATCATCCAGACAGAGACTGTAGAGGCTTGTATTTTATATATATAGTGATTGTAAGTACAGAAACCCAAACATTTTAACATAGCAGTCTTTAATGGCTGGGAGGTAGGGCATTATATCCAATGCCATCCCCAAAGTTAAAAGATATCACCTAATTTTTGTGAAACAGAAAGAAAAGAGGTGAAAATCTACTTTAGCTCAATGTTAGCAATGATAAATGTTGACCTTCAGGACACAACTGAAGGGTTATCTTTCTGCCTTTGCTTGAGGCAAGATGACTGGGTAAGTCACAGCACTAGGAAGGATGTGTTTGGGATTTGTGGGAATGTCTGATGTTTGACAGGGACTTTTTTCAGTCCAATGCAATAGTCTTCCTCTTTTTAACTGCGGCATGTGCAACCAGGTGTTCAGATGAGCCTGTTGTCCTAAGCTTAGGTGTAAATATCTTAAAAATTGAACAGCAGAAGAGTAAGAATTAAAGGCACAAAAATTAACACTGTGCAATAACAGGAAGTGTTCATATGCACAAGAGGGTTTGAGTTACAGCTGCTGGACGAAACATAGCTCTAATCCTCACCCTTAGACAGGAATATTTACTGATTTTAGTTTCAATTGCAGTGTATGTTTCTTATGAAAGAGAAAAGTCTAATACATCAGTGGTGAACAACAGCACAAATACAGCTTCTTTGCCACTCTGTTCCTCCAGTTTTACACCAGGATTACTGCATTTATTTACAGTATATTTCTTACTGAAAAAAGATTTTTACAAACCATAAAAATAAATTGCCTAATATTTTCTGTTAGAAAAGATTCTTGGGACATTTTCTGGAGAAACTCCTACTGCTGGCATTAGGCACACCTTTCAAAACCAGCAAGTAAGAAGCCTCTGGGCTCAGGAAACACCCTGTGAAATTCTTTTCAGGTTAAGCTGGCACTTAATATTTAAAAAAAAAAAAGTAATTCTCTTGTTTGCATTGTGAGCCCAACTCATGCCAAAGAGTAGCTGAACATAAATGTTCCAGTCCGACTCAGGGTCCACAAAGCCACGAAACCAACGCCTTCAGGTGACGGAACACAGTATAGCACAGAGTCATGCTCTCCGGGAGCAGGCAGCTCAGCAGCCTAGCATGGTGCAGGGTGACAGTTCCTCCTTTGGTTAGTCTTCATATCAGGTGGCAGCAGTTTATCTGGAAAGTTCAAGCTCAGATGATGATATATGCTGATGTGTTGCTAGGTTTCCTATTACCTCCTACTAAAACAATGGAGGGAATTATACTAAACCCAAACCCTCACAGCGAAAGAACTCTTCAGCATAAGTTGCCAAATCAAAAACTTGGAAATCAGCAAATGCCAAATGTAGGTTTTCATGCTGCTTTTACTTTTTCTGTATCTACACTACAGTCTTAATTGCTCTGTAACATCCCATGTTTCCAAAGACACCTGCTTTATTCAACGCACATACCAGATGCTACTCAGGGAATTCATATGTCATTGTGCAGTGAATGCAGCTATTAGGAGGTTTGCTGAGAGCAAGGTAAAGGACTTTGGAAAGTAAAGAAAGGCATTGATGTTAGAGCTGGTGAACCTGATATTAAAATGATCCGTATTTTCTCCATGTCTTTGCCACTTGCAGACTTCCGGAAATCATAAAAAAAATCACACCAAAATATGAACAGCCAGAAAAAGCTCTGGGTTCCTCTATGGCTGGACTCAGCTCCAGATCACTAGGAATGACTGGGAACAGAGCTCACATCTACAAAATGGTTGCTTGGGGCCTCTGACAGCAGGCTGGTGCAGGCTATATGCAGAAGCACCGAGCTGTGAACTGTCATTATTCCATAGGGGCAATTACTATTCTGAGGGATGGGTGCACTCTATGGGGCACCTTACAGCCTGGTTCTTGTAGTCCACTTGCATACACTGAGAGGCTTTTGAGGAACATCATGGCTCATTTCAAGCCTGCACAATTGTTTACACTGGGCACTGAGTGGTATTAAGTGGAAAAGATTATATGCACCTGGACCTCGTCCCACCATGGAGCTGAACCTTGGCTAGGGCAGACACCAAAACACATGAGCTGGGAGCGTTCCCAAGCTGCAGGAGGTAGTCAACATCTGAGTGAGTGAAGATAAGAGCCTTTAATCTTTGTTTCCTCATTTCTAAATGTTGATTTTTATTAGCACAATTTATGGTCATGAAAGTAGGACATCCATGAGTGGACCCTCAAAGGACATGTGGAGCAGACAGGGCTTTGAAACAGGCAAGTCATCCCTGTGTGGGAGAAGGGCAGAGTACACCAGGACAATGAATTGTGATTGCGGGTAGCACCTCAGTCTGCATTATCTTTCCACATTGGCCTTGAGGTTACATAGGAAGAGAGAACATAAGTGGAAAGCATTGGGAGACAAAAGGAAAACAGAGCAAGTGAAGGAAATGGAGCACCGATGAAGAGTGGACTAGGACAAAGATGTAAAAGTGACAGAGAATACGTCTGCCTTCCCCTCTCTTTCCCTTCCATTAACCAAAAAATATCCTGTGTCATTTTAATGTATAGGTGTCTGATTACCTTCCCATTCATAACGTTGACTTTGTTCCTGCTTTCCCCACCATGAAAAAGCAAAAGCCACAGCACTGCTAGAATACTATAGGGAAACATCAAACTGGGGCCAAAGCAACATCAAACACCCACCTGATGGATTCTTGTAGTATCACAATAAAACCATACCCTTGCTGGTGGGTGCTTAGGCTGAGTGATCCCACTGGATTATCTATGTAAATGAGCGTTCGTCATTGCCCACAAAATTTCACAGCTGAGTCTATATTCAAAACATGTAAAATATATGCAGTACCCTACAAATAGGAGAGCAGACAAAAAAACCAACCAACCAACCAAAACAAGCCTATATAGCTGATGTAAATTTACGTAACTCCACACAGACTTCATTTGTTAACTGTATTAATTTACACTAGTTGCAGATCAGCCTGAGATCTTTCTACTTGAAGCTTACAGATGAAAAACTTTTTTCTGCATTTCTTGCATTCCTGAAATTCACATTAAATTAAGAATTTATGAAAGGAAGGCTTAAAGCCTAAATTAAACCATTAAATCTCTTTTGTACTAACAGATCGTAGCAGATTGGGGGGAAGGAAGAAAGACAACGAACAGAAGGAGATTATTTTTGTGGAACATAAATTATCTTTGACTGTACATTCCTTGGGAGGTGGGGGCAGGCCATCATTGATTGTTTCTTAAAGTCATTGGGTGTGGAAGTCCTGGAACAGAGACTAATGGTAAAACCTCTGCAGTTTTTTCCTCTTACTATTAAATCGTCAATATGTAACCTGAGCAGCAGCTCTGAGGAAGAACTGTGTGCCCAAAATCTTCTCTATTTTTTCTAACTGCATTAATTGTTCTAATAAAGGATATTATTATCTCCCCACAAACATTCCTCAATAAGAAGCAAACTGCATGTATGTATATATGTTCTTAATTATCTTAGTTGTCTTGCTGGAGCTGTATGATTGTCTTACAAGAAAAGTTTATGAAGTAGCTCAGTGATGAAGGAGAAAGGGGGGGAAAGGAGAGTGAAAAAGGAGGGATGGAGACTCTGTGGATGCATTTTGGTTGTGTTAGCAAAGATCTTGGCAATGCACCTGAAAATCTAGAAAAGATTGCTGAAAGAGTGGGGATGGGGGAACTGACAGTCATACTTGGGATAAGGAGGAACTGCTGCATTCAGTCTGACCTTTCTGCTGTGGAAACGGTATTTTCTGGTCACTGGAAGAATGGGAACAACTCCCTCTCATGTCTCCATGAGCAAGGCTTCTAGCCTGGCGGTGTCAGAAGTAGGGAGCTTGGTGAAAGGCAGCGGTGCTGGCAGATACCAGTTTTTGGGAGGACTGAGGAAAGCGAACTGTTGCCACAAGCCGCAGAGCTGTGCCAAGAAAAGAGGACAGACGGCAGGGGAGATGGTAAAGAGAGGAATCCATCTGGCTGCAAGGTGAAACTGGTGTTGTGACCAAGGTGACAGGTTGCAGGGCTATGGGGCCAGGCCATCATAATGCCGGTGTGGAAGGAAAAGCCACATACCACGTATATCTACAGTGAGTCCAGTTGCAACCTGCAGTTGTGACACTGTCCAGCAGCCCAAGATGGACACTAGTAACAAACCCACTACTTCTCCAACATCATCTTTAGCCCGTACATACACTTACCACTCATTTTAAACAACTACAGCAGAGATGTTTATACCTAAGCTAGTCAGACAACATGTGTTTGTAGTCAAAAGAGAGAAAGAGGTACTATTAATGCACAACTCGTGAGCTATTTTAGATGCCTGTAGTGTAGTGAGTCATACCTTGAAAGTGCCTATTCTTCCTTGTTGCCTCTAAAGGAAATTCAATTTGGTGAAATGTTTCTGTGTTTGGTGAGGTGAACCTAACCTTTTCAGCCCCTTCTTAGTCATTTGGAGTCAAATATGTCAGATACGTTCCCTTTTTTAAGTGAAAGAATAGCCCCATATTCATCCATTTCCATCACAGATTTTATCTCCTCAACTTAATCATATGAGACAGTCCAGTCATTTTGATTATGCTGTTTACCTGGCTGAAATGGCTAAGACTTGTTCGCATATAACCAAGAGCTCTGCAGCTGGAGCTAACAGCTACAGCAGACGTTACACAGGTGCCTGTATCTGTTATGAAAGAAAACTTTCAATTATTTAAGCAATGTGCTTAAAATTGTGGCTGAAAAAGTATTGCTTAATCACTCTGCATAGGTGTGCCACTCATCTACTCAGAGCTCAATTAAAGTACACAATGAAAGACTATTATTGAGCAATTCCTTAAATTCTGAACAGAACACTTATGGCTTGATAAATAGTCACATTTTATTGGGCACTCTTGTAAGTGCACAGTTTGAATATAGATAAAAAAACAGAGCCAGTTGACTTGCAGATGTTGCTTTCATTAATGGATTAATGTGATGTGTAATAGATTATACTGATTACCATTAAATCAAACTTCAATAGATTAGCTGGCATATTTAACAAACTTAGTCATTTTGTATGTAATGATGACAAGATGACTCATCAGTATGACACTTCATAGACAGAAGTAACATTTTTATGCTCTGGAAGACAGTTGGCTCCTTTATCACATCTACAGCTTGACTTTACTTTGAAGGCTGCTGCTTAATGTTATTTTGTCTTGGCTAGTGTAACAAGGGTGACCAGAGGGTACAAGATGAGGGGAATGTGGTCTTAGAAGCTGTCTCTGTGAGATTCCCTCCACGCTACCCTCAGAGACAGTCACCTCTGTCTAGCTCTGGGTATAACCACTTGTAGCTCCCCAGAGAAATGTAGCTCAAGGCCAAATTCAACACAAGACTATTTAAATCTTTATTACTGGCATCCGTACAATGTAACACCAGGAGGCCCAAGAACTTTTTCTCTTAAGAAGTTGGTGCTGAAATACAAACATGAAAGGTAACTTTGAAAAAATTAGAAGAGGTAACATGTTTTTAAAAGGCTGCTTGTACTATTTATCTGCAGTTTATTTTTCTTGAATAGTTCAGTGGTCTTTTTCCCCCATTTCCCTTAAAATTTTGGTATGTAAGCTAAGAAATACTATGTGATTTTTCAATATAATCTTGCATTGTGTATTACCTACAGGGGCAAAGTAAAAAAGTATATACCATAGGGTTGTTCAAACAGTAGATGTCCTTGAAGAAATCATTCTGTCTTACTGGAGCTATACTGATGAGATAAAGCTGCATTATAAATAAATATTCATGTATAATGAGACCTTGGAGATAGTTCCAGTATGTTCCTAGATATAGTCCAATACATTATTTTAAAGGACAAAATCTCCTAAGGTTTATGGTAGGCATCCTCTGTTATCATCCTGAACGTCCATCTCATCATTGCAGCTCTGCAAAGATTCTTACTTACTGCACAGCATTAGTAAAAGCAATAGTGCCTGTGTTGTGAAAAACACGAACTAGCTTCATTTTACACTATAAAAGATTACCAGTGAGGTCCCTTTTATAAGAAGATCTGAGATATAGCCATTTAGACAAGATACGTTTTAAAGGGATGCAAGAACCTTTTAAACCTTTTCTTGTAACAGTTTATGCAATATCTTCAAATGCAGAAACTGTATCTTAAGAGAACCTTGAAGTTTCACAGGTGAACTTGCAAAAGACAGGACACAGTAAAACTATGGCAATTTTGTACAGCCATAGATCTCTATGAGTTAATTTCATTTTAATCTCAGACTATTTATACTAGATGCCTGCACATTTGTTTATCCAGCTGTGTTACGAATGCACTTGGGATTTACAAACAGGTTCATTATTGGGCCCAACTCAGCTTCCACAGGTATATGCAGGAATGCAGATGCAGCATGGATGAAGCGGCTTTTTCCAGGTGTTGTAAAACACACCTCCCAGCATCTGTACATGGACATGGGGTTATATCCCTCCTTCCTAACCATTTTCCACCTTCCCTCAAAGCAAATTTACATCTCCTATTTGTCATCCACTTCACTAAGAGAAGGTTCACGCAAACACTGAACGCTTCTGAAAATCCTGCCCCAGAGGAAAATGTTGTATTGTAGTATCTCAAAGTGAGGATCAATGAGGACTGCAAATTCATCTGGCTAGGTTTATAACTCTGTGGTTTTAGTGTCCTTGCAGATCCATTTTAAAAAAAGAGACTCTTCTGGTTTCTTTCATTTGTTCAGAAGGATCTAAATGTGACAATATCATCTCTGAGACTTTCCTTATTCTATGGAGACAACATTCTCCATTTTGTTCTGTTAATACCCTCATCAATATGCTTTATGTTCATCAAAGTATCCCAGTGGGCAGGAAACATGTAGCGAATGGCTCGGTAAGCATCATGTCCTTCACCCCATGCTTGTTGAGACGTTTAATCTTCTTCATATCCCCAGTGCATCAACCATTATTTTGGAGGCAGATTTTAAAGCTCTTATTCACAGAGGCTTAAATCCTGATTGAAAATTGTCTGAAATCATCAAGACCTGTGCTGGCTGTTTAGCCCCTTCAGAAGACGCGCTTGTCGGCACGGTCTGAGTCATCAGCCTGTTCTCACACCGATCGTTTATTAGAATGAAATAACTGAAGGAGCCATGCAAGAAGATGGGCCTGGCAAGTCAAGATTTTATAGCCAGCATGTGTTTTGTATGTAACAGTCACTCATGGAAATTGGACAAGAATTCCCTCCTTCCTTTTTCCAGGCAAAATGGAATTTCTCTGTTCTAATTCTGCCTCTCTTTCTAGTCTCCAGGCTGGCATCTGGTGGCATAGATTACCAGAGGGACCTTGAGGCAGGAGGTCAGCCAGGGGCGCTGCTGGAGACTTCAGCAGCACACAGCAGCTGCAAAATTCCCTTTGCTGGCACACCCTCAGCTGGCTAGACCTTCGCAAAGAATGAGCTGTGCACTGAGGGGTTGTGTTGAAAGGATGGACGGGAGATGTGCTGATTATTCTCTCAGCAGCATCCACTTAGCACATCTTTTATGATGAGCTTGGAAGAGTTTGCTTCACTAAGTCACCCTATCTTACATAGTCTAAAAGAAGAAGCCAAGAACTGAATGAGCCTCTACCTAGCCTTTCATCTCCACAAGCAGCCTCCAAGGAGTAGCATTTGGAGGCACGCCTTGGATGAGGCCAAACTCATTGCACAAAAATTGTGTTTAGCTCGGTCAATAATTCTTTTCCAGTTGGGTGAAATCCACAGGGTGTTATAATATTAAAAATAAGGAAATTCACGTAATAAAAATTATTATTTTCTTATGTTACACATATTAACAATAAATATATCAGCAGCATTGCTATGTAACAGACCTTTGTTGTCAGAAGGGCTTAGCACACTGAGCTTTAACAGAAGGCCCTGCAGTGCATAGGTGAAGTTAACATCCCGTTGTTGAGAGAGGGATCCAAGAGCAGGAGGGGCAAAGGAGAACACTGTCCCACAGCCCAGACTTGGGAGAACTACAGTTACATCACATAAGAAAAGATTGTGAGACCTGACTGGAGAACTTTGCTGTTATCCAGTTTCTAACATATGACAAGTTCTTTTCCTAAAACACAAAAAAAATCCCCAATAGTGATGAATACAGATTTTTAAAAGGTTAAAACAAATAGATTTATTACAGCCAAGATTTCTTTCTTAAATTTCTTGTGCAGAGGCTTGTGGATCACAAACAATAAACAAGGCCCTATGCCTTCATACCTCTTAAGCCCTGGGAAGAAAGAGGTAAGCCATTAGAGAATGGTCTATTAAAAATGAAAACACAAAGTAAAGATGTAGTTTCCTGAGAAAAGTGGGTACTTTTCAATGAAAATGTGCTTTTGAAAGGGCAATTTATCAATCAAAAAACACTTAAACTACGTATGTGTTCTTATGCAGAAGAAAGACTGTCAACACATTGTAAAACCTGGATTAGGTACTTGTGATACAGTGAAGTACACAGAAGAGATGCAGTTGCTTCCTTGCTGATTTTCTGATTCTTAGATAATGTTCTCTGCTTATGAGAGGACGTTGTTCGTATTTTTGGCTCATTAAATTTACCAGAGAAAAGGTACCATTTTGTATGAGATTCTCTGTATCATTCTTCTGCTGATAAAAGCTTGTTATGACTTATGCAAGTTTTTGTTTGCTTGAAGAGAGAAGGTGTAACAGTATATAGTGTAGCACATATGAACCAGATTTGATTATAAAGGAATTTCTTTCCATTCAGATACCTGCTGCCAAACCCTCCAGATCTCTGTGTGCGCTCTTCCACTGCTAGCAACCATTACAACAAAGGAGTGACACACAATATCAGGACATGTTGTCATACTAGATGAGGACATTGCATATCAGTGTACATTGTGACAACTGTTTTGGGTTAGAATTATATTCTAGGAAAATATTAAGCAGCCATATTACTCTGTGGCTCTTGGCTGATGTGAAATCAGACCTGGGTTATGGATCTTTCTATTACACCAGCTGTTTATGTCAAGCTTGGGGCAGTCACAGCAATTAGCATGAGTAATATGGATCGTCCTTGCAACTGACTTACCACTGACTCTGGCAACCATTCACACAAATGACCTGAAAGACAAAGTCTGCCTCAGATGGCTTACAAACCAAAAGCCTGATCTTCCAGCTGAACCCACATGAATCATGAGCTCACAAGAAATTCTCTCCACTCAATTTTAGGAAAAGCAGTTTTGCTAATGATACATGGGAAACAAGACAATGATGGATAGAGAAACAGGAGTATAAGAGGATCTGATCATGGGACGGTCTAATCTCAAAGGTTAAATATCAAGCAAAAAAAACCATGGAAACATAGGCTGGCCACCTGTCTAACTATCCTCCTGTGGCAGTTTTCTCTGGAGCCATCACGGGAAATTTGGGTTTCATTGTTGGCAGGGCAGAATCCTTTTTTCAGGAAAAATCGAGAAGACAGGGGAAAGAGTAAATAATGGAAGTGATCTAAGGCTGAGGAAGCAATGGAGTACCTTAATGAATCAGGAAGGTTTTTACTTCTTTGTTTAAAGAAGAAAGTTCAATTCATCCATATTCTGTATACCAAGGAATATTCCCGCAAGACATGCACAGAGCTGCAGAGCTCCTGTGCACTGCTACAAATAAGATAAACAGATCATCTTCTCAAAGGCACACTGAACAGCTGTGTATTGAGAATATCCATTAAATAGAGATCTACAACAGAATTATTTTTTGTTCATTATAAATTCGTAATAGGCAGTCTGTACTTTTCATGCTGACTCTAGTTTTATGCTGTCAGAGCTTTTTAACCATGCTACATTGCCTCAGCTCTTCATTTTACTGCAGACTGGTTCTATTTCTCCTCAAAAAATCATCCCATGGTAACAAAACAAATAGGTTTTATGGTTTTTTTTTTTTCCCCAATCTAAGTAAAAAAAAAAAATCTTTTGAAAGCAGCTAGCTTTTGAAAGATTTTGTGTGTGTGTGTTCCCCACTGGTCCCTACTACCTTTCCATGGAAGAAAAATAAGCAAAAATTTCTTCTTCTAAGCAAAGACCGATCAACTAAAAGGTTTTGCCCTGAGCTGAAAGTACACAACCAATCACATAATGAACACGGTTTTAACAGGCAAGGTCTTGCATCTGTGAAGGCTTCCACATTTCACTTTAAAGAGATCCAATAAGATTATTTTATTATTGGTTTATTCTGAGTTTTAAAGCCCCTGTTGATTGTCTACACTTCCTGTCGAGGACCTTCAGGGATATTCCTTTTCACATGCTAGGAAGAACATTTGGGCCTTGCAATGTCCTCTAGGGTGATTCAACAAAGATGTTTAGAACGTCCTAAGCTTGGAAAACTTGGCACAAGCCATTACATAGCCCAAACAGCAATACAGCATAGCCCATACCCCCTCTTTTTCCACCCCAGTGCACATGTACACTCATGTCTGGCACATCTCTTCAAAAAGTCTCTGTTTATCCAGCGTGCCTCATGATGCATGCATCCCAGTGACCTTGTCTGCTGCCTTGGCTTATCCCTGTGCCCTGTGGTGCTCCTCAGGTGTGTGCGTCTCAGCCCTCAGTCGGCATTTAGAAACAAATCCTAGTGGCAAAAAGACAGAATTACTGACAGGCAGGCCCCAAATACCGTAATGATAGGAACTTCTTTGTTCTTCCCCATGGAAGCGTGCCTGGATGTCCCATTAAAACATCACTTTCAAGGTAGGTTCAGGGCTTCACCTGACTTCTACGAAGGGCAAAAGTCAAGACCTCAGCTGGGCTTTGCACATGGCCTATGGCGCAAGAAAACCAAAGATGTCTTTGTCCTGGGTGACAGTCACTATTTCTGTCCCTTGCTGGGAGACAAGTATATATCTATGGTGTCATCGTGTCTCCTATTGTACCCCAAGGAAGGACATTAACTCCTGAATTCCCACCAGCTGTATGAGGTGAGGGATCCTAATTCCCCTTTCCCACATTTTCTTCCCCACTATATAAGGCCTGCACTTAAAGGGTGCTCTTTGAGCCTCTGGCATGCCCAAGCCCCAGAGGAGTCTTCAGGGGGGGACTGAGGGCATTGTCATGGTCTGGGGCCAGCCACAGAATCACAGAATCACAGAATGGTTGGGGTTGTAAGGGACCTCTGAAGATCATCTTGTCCAACCCACCTGCTTGAGCAGGTTCGCTTAGAGCAGGGTGCACAGGACTGCAGCAGACCAAGCCTGTGAGGGTGGGTCCAAGTTTGCCAGCCATGCCTGGACTGCCTAGTAGGTGCAGGCAAGGCTGCTGGGAACAGTGGGAAATGCTGGTAGACCAGGGTCTGGCTTTGACCCAGGTAATTATTTTTATTCTGTAAGCCCACACACTCTTTTTGATGCAAGGCAAGTTGCATAATGACAGGAGGTTGGCAATGCCTCCTACACAAAGCTACATGGTGGTGGTCACAGGGTGTAGGTTACACAGATGAGTCAGGGAGGAACGAAAGCACCTGCAGCTGCTCCACGCACGTATAAAGATGCCATGCCACAGGTACACCCTGGGGCATCCTGGTGCCCAGCAGCAGCAGGGTGGTAAGCAATGCAATTACAACAGGATGCTCAGCACTGAGGAATCTTCACAGAGTCAGTCTTTGGGGGAACCGTGGGCTGCTGTGGATATAGACCCTTGGAGGTTGCTCAGCACACTCTGCAATAGAAGAAGAGTGCAATTATGTTTACAGACAGAGGCAGTGGCACGGTGTATATGGCATAGGCCCTAGTGAAAGGAGTGGGGCACCTCCCTTCGTTGAGCCATCTGCCAGTGTTCACCCCCTCCTGGGCGCACAGCACATAAGCCCGTCCAGATCTGTCCAGTCACAGTGCCCAGATCCCTGGTCCCAGTCCAGCTGCAGTTAGGATGTAGAGCTATAGGATGAGTTAAGAGGGTTAGAGCCATAAGATCAAACCACTATTCAACATGAACAGTTTCATAGCTCAGTCACTCAGCTTCTCCTATCGATTTATTGTTCTTGCATGGGCACTGCAGGCATGAGTCTAAAGTTTTCTATAGAAATATTGTTTGGAAATCACTGCAGGGAGGTCTTGGCTGACACAGATGCACACACTCTTGCTAACGATTTTTCTTTAGAGCCCCATTACAGAAAGCAAAAGGCTAATTAAAGGTAGTTAGGGGCCGAAAAATATTGTTTCAGAAAGCAATGTGTAATGACAGCTCAGACAGTTCAATGATTAAACTGCCTTTGGAAAGAGCCAGTCTGCCCTCAGGCCTCAATCTTTTGGGTTGAACATATTTGTCAACACCCTATCAGCACTTTCTAGGTGGCATTTGGTGCCTCTTAGAATTGCGTATAAGGGCCACGTGTGCGATAATGATATATTGCATTTATCAAGGCAAATTACTCTTCCAGTAAACTTACAATGATATTGTACTGCGCAAACTCTGTGACATACGTATTTCCCTGACTTCAGCATATTTAACAATTCTGTGTGTACATTGCTGTGCTGGATAATCTTGTCTGGTTACAGGAATTCACCTTCAAAAGCATTTCAGCTTGCATATGTGGAGCAGAGTCTGGATTCACAGGAGTTAAAAATTCCATCTATTTAAAAATAAAAGAGGCAGAGAAAGGACTGTATTTCTGAATGTCTTGTGCTGTCTAGACCATGAATGAAAGACACCAAAATACTTTGGGGAATGTTTTATTTGCAACTTTCTGACCTAGCTTATGGCCAGGTAAACTTGCTACTGAGCTCGGAACTTGTCTTGAGAGTCTTATGTAAAATATCTTAGTCCATTTGTTTAGATTCAACCAGTCCCAAAAATAGTCTAACCATTTTTCCTGAGGTTCCATATATCTCCATATTTTCAATAATCGTAAGTGTCCTTTGCCAGTAGGGAATGTTCCCATGACACTTAGATAAGTCTGCATAATCTGAGCTTCATCACCTTTAAGTGCACAGGTTCTTCACTCTTCTAAGGGTGTGTACGGTGAGACAAAGAGGCCTGTTGTGGTGGGTTGACCCTGGCTGGACGCCAGGTGCCCACCAAAGCCGTTCTATCACTCCCCCTCCTCAACTGGACAGTGGGAGAGAAAATATAATGAAAAGCTAGTGGGTCGAGATAAGGACAGGGAGAGATCACTCACCAATTACTGTCACGGGAAAAACAGACTTGACTTGGGGAAAAATTAACTTAATTTATTACCAATCAAATCAGAGTAGGGTAATGAGAAATAAGAACTAAATCTTCAAACACCTTCCCCCCACCCCTCCCTTCTTCCCGGGCACAACTTCACTCCCGATTTTTTCTACCACCTCCCCCCAAGCAGCACAGGGGGACGGGGAGTGGGGGTTGCGGTCAGTTCATCACACGTTGCTTCTGCCGCTCCTTCCTCCTCAGGGGGCGGACTCCTCACACTCTTCCCTTGCTCCAGTGTGGGGTCCCTCCCATGGGAGACAGTTCTCCATGAACTTCTCCAACATGAGTCCTTCCCACCGGCTGCAGTTCTTCACGAAGTGCTCCAGCATGGGTCCCTTCCACGGGGTGTAGTCCTTCAGGAACAGACTGCTCCAGCATGCGTCCCCTGTGGGGTCACAAGTCCTGCCAGCAAACCTGCTCCAGCGTGGGCTCCTCTCTCCATGGGTCCACAGGTCCTGCCAGGAGCCTGCTCCAGCGCGGGCTTCCCATGGGGTCACAGCCTCCTTCAGGCACATCCACCTGCTCCAGCGTGGGGTCCTCCGCTGGCTGCAGCTGCATATCTGCTCCACCGTTAACCTCCATGGGCTGCAGGGGGACAGCCTGCCTCACCATGGTCTTTACCACAGGCTGCAGGTGAATCTCTGCTCCGGTGCCTGGAGCACTTCCTCCCCCTCCTTCTTCACTGACCCTGGTGTCTGCAGAGTTGTTCCTCTCACATATTCTCACTCCTCTCTCCCGCTGCAATTGCGCAGGGGTTTTTTTGTTCCCCCTTCTTAACTATGTTATCCCAGAGGCTCTACCACTGTCGCTGATGGGCTCAGCCTTGGCCAGCAGCAGGTCCATCTTGGAGCCGGCTGGCACTGGCTCTGTATGACATAGGGGAAGCTTCTAGCAGCTTCTCACAGAAGACACCCCTGTAGCCCCCCCTGCTACCAAAACCTTGCCACGCAAACACAATACACCTGTCTACAGTACACACAACATAGCTCCCCATGAAAGATGAGTGGCAGGAGAACATGAAAGGAGAGGCAATACAGATCCATAAAACAATTTCTACCACTGATGTTCTAGAACAAGAGCTTGTTCGAGTTTCTCTCAAAGAGAGAGCATACACATGAATAAGGGCAAGGGATATAGATAAAGGGCAACAATGTGGCCAATGATCAGTATTCAGGACTATCAAGCATGGCCTCTGAAAATGCCAATGAAATGTAAACACATCAATAAAAGAGCAAGTTCTCAACTGCCTGCCCTCCAGTCCCCAGACTCTGCAGAAGGAAGAATGTTTCTGCAGAAGGAAGATTACTGCAACTGTGAGGGGTTTGCAAGGAGATTCTTCCTTCTCCGGCTGACTTTATGTGTTTGTTTATTTAAGTCAAAGTTCTTTCAACTGTTCCACAGTATCAGGGAAGAGAGGAAAGGTGGGGACAATAAATTAAATCGTCTTCTTGACTAAGCATGAATGATACTTCTGTAGTTTAAGGAAAGGAAATCAGGGTGAGGGTGCATGGCACAATTAAGCCTGTCCAGGTGCCAGCATCTGAAATGACTCACCTGTTTACCCCACTTCTACACACAGATGCAATAAGCTGTAAAATGCAGTCACTTATGTCAGGAGAAGGTTGTCAGATTCCTGGCTTAAACATACGTGACTTCAGTTCTGCATAGCTCTGGGAAAGATCCATTCCCCTCTCTAAGTGCAGCACATAAAAGTGGGTGTAACTTTCATGCCAGCATGAAAGTGGGAGAAAGTTTAAGAGGAAAGTCATCTAATGAAAAGTGAGTAATACAAAGGAGACCCCCTACCTTAAAGTACACTTTCTTAAATTCACCAGTCAGAGGCTGAACTCCCTTCTGCTCTCTGGTATATGATTTATTGCTCTCTTATTCCTGCTTTCTGATCCTATAATATCTATCAACCTGGGTCAAATTCTGATTTCAGCAATTCAGGTGAAAATTTAAAGCCCCCTGAAGTACTCCTGCAAAAAGTAATGGATTTCTTGTGGATGCATAGGGTTGTAAATTGAATACAGTTCTGGTCAATAGCCTATACCTGACATCCATCAGTTCTAGGATATCAAACTACAAGTCCTGCCCTCTAGCATCCTTCCAGATTCATTATTTTTATTATTTTTATCGCGTTAGGACACAAAATATTCTGGGTGCTTTTCAGACCAGCAGAAAACATAATGTTTCTCCTGCAGATTGCACAGTGTAAAAGAGACAAAGAGTGATGAAAGCAGACATAATACATAACCCAAGGGATGTCTATAGTAAACAGAGTTTTATCAGAAATGCATTTGCCTGGTTTAATTACCATTTTTTTTTAGCTTATTTTCCTAAGGAATTGGAGCACTGAAGACTAGTCAGTCACTTAGTGGTCAATTATGCAGGGAAAGTGTGAAGAGATTTTTGGTCTTAGTTCTTACCTCGCTAGGCATGAGAGACTCCAGTCAGGTAGTGTTCCCCATGTAGATTCACCAGGGTCTTAAAAGGATTGAGTTCATGTTGCAGCCTTGGTATAATTTAATTAAAAAGTCAATCAACCGTGAGACATACACCCATTGGAAAGCAGGCTTCATTAATTCTGTGAACACTGAAACTGATATTCATAAATAAATTGATCTTCCTGCTATGGTTTTCTCTCCATGGGTCAGTTCTCACATCCTTCTGACCATCCACACCAATAAACCAGCTTTACACCGAGTAACCCCTCCCCTCCTGTACTTAACATATTTCAGCTAGAGCCTTAGTTTCAAAAACACTTTTGGGTCTGGTTAGTTAAAGTGTCAAGACTAAGGGCTTGAACACTGTTGAGAAAAACCGTGTCTCAACAGCTCTCCCATTGCAATCCTGACTGTAGATTCACTGCGTTGGTGCAGAATAGACATGCACTGGGGCAGTTTACTCTCTCACTTTGCAGAATGAAGGTCATGCCTTGCCTCAGTATTATGAATAGCTATACTTGTGCAAATTTCTTTATGATAGCCAGGCCTTAAAGATCAAGGCATGCGATCTCTGGACGTCATTCCAAACACCCTGAGAACTGGCAGAGTCCACTGAGCTGGACTGTTCTGCATCCAGTATAGGGAGTTTCTTGATTACATGTCATTACTGTTTTACAGGAAGTTTATGCTGCAGCCAAAGATGTGACCTCAGCATAGCCTAAGCATATTCATGTTTAGCTTATAATAGCAAAGTTGGCTATGCAGTGAGGACTTCTGCAGCAATGTGTGGATTAGTGCAGGCTATAAGTCAACTTGGGACCTGAGGAAAGTACTTGGAAAGCTAATATCAATATTCAACTGCATTTGGTAAAGCCAGCTTGGGCGTTCACAAAACCTTCCATCATGTCTCTGACTGCAACACAGACAGATTTCAGAGCTAGAGTCCCTGAGCGGAACAGTACTTGAGGAGTCTCTGCATAGTAAATGTAAAGCACATTTGAATAATTCTGTTGTTTTGATGTTGGTTAAATAGGCCTAGCAGAAGCAATTCCAGTGTATATTCCTTCATGCTATGAACACCTTTATTTCCAGATCTCAGCCATTAAGATATAAAAGTTTGAGGGGGCTTTGGCCAGAATATGCACCACAGGCCAAATTAAAGCTTGAATAGTGCTATTGATCTTCTCTTAAGCAGCATTTTGCATATCTGTGTTCCAGTCCCAATCGGTCAGACAGTTTTCAGATATTAAAATTTTCTTGGCGTGGCAGCCATCCATAAACTCTACATCTCTCTGTGGAACATAGCTTTAAATTGGCTAATATTTCATTCAGGTCCTCTTAAAGTAATAGTTACCACTTGTATACAAAATGAGGATCCAATATAAAATGCTGAACCCTTCCCTCAAAAAGGAGAAAGTCCACCCCGGATGACATTAAAATGCGTAACAAAGATTCTGCTTCTTCTGTTGCTCCAAAACGACTCCTTGTTCTCCCCTGCTTTGTTTGTGTACATATCTGGGTGACATTCATTGCTACCTGCTTCACTTGCAGTCAGACAGTAGCTCCAGTGACAGTCCTTTCCCACCTGACTTTCTTATGCATACATCTGGGAAACAAAGGCACATATAATTTTGTTTATAAAGAGCCCTGACATTCAGGGCTTTTTTTCTTGCTCTTTGGGATCAGGCTATTATCAGCCATCTTGAGGGGAATGCAGAAATCATGTCACCTGGAGATACTGAGAGAGGAATAAAGTTACTGTGGTACAGTCTAAGACAGAGTCACAGCAATCGGGAGCATAACCTATCTTCTTGGCTTCTCTGAGGAAAGCACATTGCTTTCTCCTGGCACTTCAAGCACTGGAATACATCACAGTGAAGGAAGGGGCGCCCTGAATCGTTGAGTTAATGTCTGAGCAGTGCTCTTAAGATAGCCTTCTTTCTCGCACTGCCATAAATGCCTAGCTAAGAGTTCAGAGCAGAACAAGAGCTTGCACTGGTCCACTTTGCAAGTAAGTATGGGAACTGAGAGGTGCTGATGCATGGACTAAAGCAAAGACACACCAGCTGGAGCAATGCTTTATTTTGCTCTCAAGTCCTGCTGAGTAATTCCATAAGGAAGATTAGTTAAGGCCCTCCACATAAGAGGTTTAACTAAAAAGAAGAGTAGGTGGAATGAAAAATTTTCTAAGAAGGAACAGATTTATATTGGCTGCCCTGTATTTGGGGAATAGAAACCTTCCCTCTTTCAGGCTATTTGAAGAAGAATGATGGGAATGTGGAGGAGGTGCCTGGGATGGTGAGCAAAGGGTGCTGGGACGGTCCAATGTCAGATGCTGTTAGAAGACCACCTTTTCCAAAGAAACACATCTAAAAATTGTAGGCATTAATAATTGCTTTCTACGCCTCAAAGGACTGTGGTGGGTTAATGTTAGCTGGCCACCAGTTGTCCACCAAGCCACTCTCTCTTTCCCACTTCTCAGCAGGACAGGGGGAGAAAATACAATGAAAAAGAAAAAAACTCATGTGTTGAGATAAGGACAGGAATATCACTCACCAATTACCATCATGGGCAAAACAGACTTGACTTGGGGAAATTAATTTAATTTACTGCCAATCAATAACAGAGTAGGATAGAGAGAAATAAAAAACAAAACTAAAACCACTTTCCCTGCATGTCCCTTTCTTCCCAGCCTCAACTTCACTCCAAGACTCTTCTCCCCTGAGCAGCACAGTGGGATGGGCAATGGGGGCTGTGGTCAGTTCATAACAGTTTGTATCTGATACTCCTTCCTCCTCACACTGTTCCCCTGCTCCAGCGTGGGGTTGCTCCCATGGGATATAGTTCTTCATGACCTTCTCTGATGTGGGCCCTTCCCATGGGCTGCAGTTCTTCAAGAACTGCTCCAGCGTGAGTCCTTTTTCATGGGGTGCAGTCCTTCAGGAATGAACTGCTCCAGCTTGGGTCCCTCATGGGCCACAGGTCCTGCCAGAAAACCTACTCCTACACAGACTCCTCTCCACAGGCTGTTCCAGCATAGGCTCTCCACGGGCTGCAGCTTCCTTCAAGGCACCTCCACCTGGTGCGGCGTGGGGTCCTCCACGGCTGCAGTGTCGGTACCTGCTCTGACGTGGTCCTCCACAGGCTGCAGGAAGGCAACCTGCTTGACCATGGTCTTCTCCATGGGCTGCAGGAGAATCTCTTCTCTGGTGCCTGGAGCACCTCCTCCCCCTCCTCCTTCACTGACCTTGGTATCTGCAGGGTTAGTTTTTTCACAGTTTTCTCACTCGTTCTCACAGCTGCTGCACAGAGGTTTTTGCCCTTCCTTAAATATGTTATCACAGAGGCACAACCAGCATCACTGATGGGCTCAGCTTTGGGGAGTGGCGGGTCCATCTTGGAGCTGTCTGGAACTGGCTCTGTGTGACCTGGGGCAGCTCCTGGTGTCTTCTCACAGAAACCACCCCTGCAGCCCACCCACTACCAAAACCTTGCCAATTCAAAAGGACAGCACTTCTGGTCCTTCTGAATTCACATATGTGCATGCATAAATGTACACATATACTTGCATCCTGAGATAGAAATATTCAAGCCCTCACGTACCACTCCATGTCCCAGCATACCTGTGCTGGCAATCCGTCAACTTTCCTGTTCCTGAAGGTAACTGGATTACTACTCAATGGAGGGACTGATGGAAAGGGTAGTTAGAAGAGATGACTAGGAGAAAACAGCTGTTTCCTGCCATCAACAGCAATGAGAGTGACACCTGAAAAGGCATCCATCATCCCATAAAAACAGATGGCATCAAACAACACATGGTGTATATAGCCAGAGTTCTTGGGCTCACCTCTGAACACTCAGGGCAGCCTGAGAAAAAAATTAAAAACTGAAGACTCAACAATAAGGGACACTGCTTTGCAGCATGAGTCACTAAGTAGAAAGCAATTATCAGCTGATTTTAAGTGGGTGTCTGCTGCTTTCTTAAATGACCTACTATATGAAAGGATTTGATATAAGAGTGCAATCCACACATCAAGAAAAACTTTGATTTCTCTTTTATTTGTTTTAGGACAGCAGAAAATACCAAATATGTGTGTCCTATCAACGATAGTGAGTGCAGAAAGAATTGCATCTTAGCTATAAGTGCTAGCCTGTAGTGTTTTTAAAGAAATAACAGAAAAATCATACCTCACTGTTTGCACCGTATGAGTTTTATACTCCTGAAGCTTAGCTTTACTGGATAAAATGAAATGGATTGCTTTGAACTGTACAGCTCTCTTGAACTGAGCTTTTTGAATGTTGATTAAAATGTATGGGTGCATATAACATGTCAGTACATTATTAAAGCCACTATGAGATCCAGGAAAGAACGTGTTTTGAAAGGCAAATTGGCCTCTTCTCTTGGTTTCAGGTGGACATGCGCCTTCTGTGGCTTACAGGTACTCCCCAAGCAAAACTTCTTGTTTCAAGCAAAGTCCTGTATATTCTGAGCTTTGATTTAAATGTACCTATAAAATACTGCTTTCACAAATTTCTACTTCAAGTTCTTCTTTGATTTCGTATTTAAAGGAAATAAAAAATATGGGTGAAAGAGCTGCATGTTGTAGTCACAAAGCCCCACGCACTCCTGAGAAGGACTTAAACATCCCAAATGTAATGTAGGAACTGCAATACATAATCCAGAATAGAATACAGGCAGATAAAGTGAACTGATAAGACTATTTTTATTTTTATTCTGTGGGTTTGGTATTTTTTTCAGTCTGGCTAAACAATGATACAGTCACTTAAATAGCATGACAAATGTTTTTGAATGAACTCATTCCAAGATAACATTCTTGCATCAAGAATATGTAGCTTTCATGCAGACGAAACAACCAACCAAAGTGCCATTCAGTTGGTCCAGTGACTGCTTTTTGAAAGCATCTACTTCCTCACGCAGGTGAGTTGAATGCCTTCAATTCAACCGTCCATTTCTATTGATTCAAAAAGACACATTTCCAATTAGATACAGTTATTTGCAATGCTAGCACTGGCAGATTAGCAGCTAAAGTTTGGGGGGAGGGCTCTTTTAATTAAGATTTCTCTGAGAGATTAACGGACAAGATTTTTATTTGTAATAAGAGCCTGTGGATGTACAGCATTCAAGAAGTGGCTAGGATCTCTGGAGTAGCAGCAAAAGTTTTAAAAAAATCTGTGAGCATACAAGAATACAGGCAACTGACTGAAAAGCCAATTCGCTGTGTGCACTGTGAAATACTGGATGGGGTTTAGACTCAGGATACTGATATAAGGTGCTTATTGTTTCTCTCCATACCGAGTTCCAGACATCAGTGTCAAGGTTGCCTTGGTAATTTGTTTGCTGGGCTGAGAGTCTCTGAAATCTGCCTGCAACAGATTTCTCTAAAAGCTGCAGGGAAGGAGGAGAAAAAGGGTATATCTAGGTAACTGATTCAAATCTGTTATCTCTGTCAGGGTTATCTTTTATCTGTAAAATCTCCTTAGAGAAAGCTATAATTTTTTTTCACTCTTTCCATAAACTATGAGTTTAAAAATGTGATTATGCCAAATTTTGGTAGCTGTTTGCTATGAAAGGAATGAACTAACTGAATGCTGAATCTCTCAGGGTTTTTTAAATGTCTCTTTTCAAAATATGTCTTACATATACATATGGCTCAGCCCAAATTGTAAGATCAAATACTCCTAGTAAAAGAGTCTTTGCAAGGCACCCTCTATGAGTTATTTTAGGCCTCAAATTCAGTAAAGTAAATGGAAAATCTCAAGGAAATCCATTTTTTCTCTATTCCACTTTAAGGTATTCCAACCTGACTGCTGGGGATAGGTGGTGGGAAGATGAAAATAGGGATTACAAAAGAGAATCTGTAGGTAAAAAGGTAAAAATACCTCTGCAGAACTTCAGGACCAACTCACCATCAGAAGATCTGCCTTAATCCCCCAACATATGAAATATGGCATGGTTTAGAGGTGTTGGCCTGCTTAATGTTATTTTATCTGCAGAAAATATCCAGAGGGATGAAATAAGAATGAGCAGTGAGCTCTCATCTGTCTACAGGCTCTGGTCTTATAGCTACTGTTATGCATTATAAAACTCAGTCTGTCCCCACTTGCCTACAGCAAGCACTGGTCTTCCACCTATCCACCTTGGCAGCCCACCTCCCACTGCCCACTGCCCACTCACTCTGGCTGGCTTTGAGAGTCTCACCAAATAAAGCTCTGATAACATGACTTAACAGTGCCAATCTTAACATCTATTTTTAATCAGTCCAGCATAACTCCTTGTCTTAGCAGAAAACTGCTAGCATTTCTTCTCCTGTGCTCCTCCTGCCAGGGGGAATAAAAAAATACACCCGCGCTTCATAGGTAGTCAGCACATCAACTCTTTGTGGTTTGAAGAATTTTGCTTTTAGCAGAAGATAGGGGGGGAACATTAAAGTTGTCTTAAAATTTGCCCTAAAAAGAGAGTCTTTGGTGTGTAGGTTATACCAAACTGCTGTGTTTCATTTTGCATTTACATTTGGCTCAAACCCCAATGGTATCTCTTTGGTGATGTGTTCCTTCACTTGCTGTCATCCAGAACTGATTTTAAAAGACTTTCTTTTTTTTTACGAAATGAAGCATTCCACTCTTCTCACTCACTCCTGAGGTAGGAGTTGCTCTGGGTAGCTGAAGCCACTACATCCAGACAGTTTGCTTCTTACTGATATGGTTGGACTTTCCTTTGGGTAGGGACATTAACCATACAGTCTCTCATGGTCCTTTCCAGGTCTCTCTGCTGTTACACAGGGAATACTTTATGCCACTGAAGCATCAGGAAAGCATAGGCATTTGGATTTATGTTTCAAACCTGAAAAGTATTGGTGTACCTGAAAGCTTCTCTGTCCTTTTTCTAACTATGTCAAATTGTCTAATAAAAAACATATCCTCTGCTTGCCATCGTTATTATGATAAAGCCTGAATTTAGTGAGAGTCCCAAAAATAACAGCTTTTTTGTTGCAAATATATTACTTTTTTTGCTGGGATTTCACATGAGCAGGGGTGAGGGTCAAATATCACCAGAAAGACAACATTTCTGGCTGTTGAGAACTCCCTCCTGCTGTTCTTGGACACTTTTCTGATATCTGATTTAAAGTACAGAGTAGCTGGTCACCTCTTGCTTTCCTGAAGCTTTCACTGCAAGTGTTGATCCACCCTGGTCTAGTGTAGTTAATGAAATTTTAATGGACAGAAGCCAAAGCAGCCTTCAAAGATGCAGATGTAGAAACTGCTGTTTGCATATCACTGCTTTGCATAATAATATATAGCAAAAGCACACACAGATGTCTCTATAATAACATAGGTAAAACTCAAGTGTGGTGGTGTGATAGTAAAATTCAATAGGTTGTGAAGAGTTCAATCCCGCATACTGACCGTAATTATTCTAAGGAATAAAGCAGGATTGGTGGCTGGGAGATTATTTTTCTTTCCTGTATAAGCCTTATCTAGATATTGAGTAGCAGCAATCTATATGAGGCTTGATCCATCTCTCAGAAACTGGTCTTAGTAGACCTAATAATTAACTAAATTTACACCAAAGAATTAAAGGAATCTGCGGAATAGCCATATGGCAATGGTGGCATTTTCTATAATGGAAAGCCTCTTGAAATTCAGAGTCTTTTCTTTACGTCTAGAAGCACTTTCTTAAGATAAAAGCTTAAAGAGTTATATAG
This sequence comes from Fregata magnificens, assembly GCA_013389945.1. Classification (NCBI taxonomy): domain Eukaryota; kingdom Metazoa; phylum Chordata; class Aves; order Suliformes; family Fregatidae; genus Fregata; species Fregata magnificens. Next base: position 418,849 of record WAAD01025012.1, read on the forward strand.
AAATTGCTTTCAAATCTATGAAATTCAATATTGTAGGGTTTTTTTCAGGTTTCTTACACAAAATTATAGTGAGGATATGGTTGTGTATTCTGTAGGATGGTTTAGATTCTTATAAAACATGACCAATACATGTCTTAGGACTCTAGAAAATGAGTAGAATGGATTACAATTAGCAGGAAACATCACTGCTTGAAGACTCATACTTGTGCTAACCTCTTGGGAGCATGTCAGGGGCTCTCAGCCTATTGCTTGAGAATATATACATATGCTATGTATCAAACACCAGCAGGAAAGCAGATATGGATTCCCAGAGATGTCATTTGATTGTTTTCAAAAGCTGTTGTAGCTCAGAGTAAGCAATAGCCTCAAGTTCATTGTCTGTTGGTGTGGTGCTGAAAGAGATTAGTGCAGGAGTGAGAGACATTACTGTCTGTCCCACAGAGGTGTAATATATTCAGAATGTCAATGTAATCAATCATTCTATGACTTCACTCCAAAAAAATAGAATCCTCATTTCACAGGTGTGATGGTTTTTGCTGCGATAGAATTAATCTTCTTTATAGTAGCTAGTATGGAGCTATGTTTTGGATTTGTGCTGAAAACAGTGTTGATAATGTGGAGATGTTTTAGTTACTGCTGAGCAGTGCTTGCACAGTCAAGGCCTTTTCTGCTTCTCACACCACCCCACCAGCGAGTAGGCTGGGGGTGCACAAGAAGTTGGGAGGGGACACAGCTGGGGCAGCTGACCCCAACTCACCAAAGGGATATTCCACACCATATGATGTCATGCTCAGCATGCAAAGCTGGGAGAAGAGGAAGGAAGGGGGGACGTTCAGAGTTACGCTGTTTGTCTTCCCAAGTAACTGTTACGAGTGATGGAGCCCTGCTTTCCTGGAGATGGCTGAACACCTGCCTGCTGATGGGAAGTAGTGAATGAATTCCTTGTTTTGCTTTGCTTGCATGCATGGCTTTTGTTTTAATATTAAACTGTCTTTATCCATGAGTTTTCTCACTTTTACTCTTCTGATTCTGTCCCCCTTCCCACCAGGGGGGAGTGAGCAAGCGGCTGTGTGGTGTTTAGTTGCCGGCTGGGGTTAAACCACAACAACAGGTTAACTTCCAGCATGCATTATACTTTGTTTCATACTCATCAGTGGCTAAAAATGAGAACAAGAACTTTTTTTTGACTGGATAAAATGGAAACATGTGTCTTTGACTATGAAAGGGAATGTTCACAGGCCCTACGCCACTTTGATTCAGTTTAGAATATGTGGGAGATGACTGGGTTCATATAGGTGAGAGTGCCTCCTGTAATAATATAAAGTAAATTCCAATATTAGTATCTTGGCAATGATGTGAGCAGAGAGTTCATTACAAGGCTCTAGTGTGAAAGTAAATTTCTCTAGCTTGTCTGCAAGGAGGACTTTAGGATATCTACCTCATGCATAATACATTGGGAAGCAACCAAGGTCACATCCATGAAGGAACATAGTCAATAGAGATGCTGTCTTGTGAAATAAAGGATCACCTGATGAACAGCTATCACTTATGACAATACTGTTCAGATCTTTATTGCTACTGATATCTCTTTAGCAAATCCATTAGCCCCTCCAGCATAAGGTAGCTAAAAGGAATTATTTTAAATACACAAGTGTGCTTATCAAAAGTTTATGGAAGTGGGTTACTTCAACTTCGTTCTCCACGAGCACCACCAAACTTTAGAATCCTACTCTCCTGCTCTTTCCTAGGTTTTCTTCAGGTCTCTGTGCCCATGGACCAGGTCCAGGAAGCCAGAGAGAACTAGACACTGTGACAGGAGCCTGAATCTCCTACCTTCTGTCTCTTTGCCTGGCTCTGCCTAGGAAGCAAACTTGTGAAGATCAATGCAAGTAACATCAGACAATCAATTTGCCATGGTGAGGCCAATGTGATTTGTAGCACTCGTGACTTTAACATAACAACCACGAGAAAGGCTTTTTCTTCAAAGCATATCACCAGTTTTCACATCTCATGAGAAAGGAAGCAAGTACTTTTCCAACTCTAAATCGGAAAAGTATACAGACAAAAGGAATGGAAATCTGTGCAAATCTCCTTGGGCTGTCAGTTGACTCTTGTATCATCCTTGAGTGCTTCCCAGTCCCGAGCTGGAACTATTCTTGGTTTATTCCTGTTGTTCAGAACAGCCCAGGTCAAAGCAGGACTAATTGTAAACTCAACTGTTTCCTTTGCAGGAATATCCAAGCTGAGCCTACAAGAAACTGCACATAAAGAAGAAAAAACTTCCAGCAAATTCTGCATTACCTTTCTTTCTCTCCTTAGTTTTTCCTTACGGACTCATTCACAATCCAGCCAAGCCGCATCTGCAAATTAGCTAGTTTTGGGGTTTTTTTTTTCTTTTCCCTATATCATTTTGGAAAGTTGCTTTGGAACGGCTCTGCCTTGATTTCTAAAAAGCTTTCAGCCTCCAGCCTCTGCTTATTCACAGTCAATTCATATCCATCCGGTTCTGAGTCTTTCAACGTCAAATGTTCAGGTGTTGTGCTTCAGTATGTAGTACTTTCTTTCTTTCCAGTTTCAGCAATAGAGATTATCTAATATCACAGTCTCTGCTGAGTTCAGTCAGCTTATTAAGGCAATGTCTGCCCTTGGGATAAGCACCTCTGAGCCAGCTGGGAGTCACCTCCCCCCACCCTTGACTTGGAAGTGCAACACGAGGGCATTTTAAGCCACTGCTGGTAGTCAGCTGGGGTTTAAAAGAAGCGGTGCTTTCACCGTACCTCTTCCCAATGCCCCTGCTTCCCTCTACCAGAAGATGGGTTCATTGTCCTGAAAGCACGGTTAGACTACTTATTGGCCAAGCTGGTATATTAGTTCAAAAATCTTTGCACTATTGTTGTCAACGTAGTCTGAGTATCACTTCAGTTTGCTTGTGATGACTTCCATTTTCCTGTCCTCATTCTGACTGCTCTGTCTCCAAAGGTCATTGGCTTTGCATCCCTGCTCACCACTGTGGCATATATTATCAAGGGTAAACCAAGAACAGTCCGAACTATTTTCCATGTATCCATATTGCATTATTGTCCCATTTCTCTTCTTGTTCTCCCTATCTGATAGCTGAATAATATTCTGTTTCTTGTTTTAATACCGTAAACTAAACCTAACTTGTCTCTACCATGGCAAATTCTTGCTGCATCAATATACTACCTCATCCCAGCTTTCTTTGGCCATGTACAAACTTACCTGCAATTTGTTCAGGGATCCTGATAATCCAGTGATTCAGATCAAATATTTCTTAAAGCTTACCTCATCATAGTAATCAGAGTGCATTTGGAGGAAGAAGAAGGGACAGGATTTGGGATATATCAGAAGCATGCACCCAGACCAAGGAACTTGGAAGTGCTCCCAGGCAAGTAGTTCAGTTATAGCCTGAGCTGATCTAGCTTTTTTCACTCCTTCCAAGCTCTCTGCTTCTTCCTAATACCTCACTTGGGAAGGAGGGGGAGATTACTAATGCAAGGAAGCTTGAAGCTTGCTTGTCATGCACATTCCTGACAGTTTTTAGTAACTTTGATCTGAATAAATCCTAAGTCACTTCAGCATTCAAGTCCCTGATTTCTCAGGTCATTTGAATTTCCTAATCAGTATTCCCAGTTTACCAAAGTTTGCTCTCTTTAGAAAAGCTGTTGTCACTTAATCCAAGACTATCCTCCATGACCTTCTATGACATTCTCATAACTCTTGAAAACCACATCTAAAATAACACTGCCTCAGCTCTTCCAGTGATTGTTTGGTGAATAAATGCATCAGATATCATACTCAGGAATGTGTTTCTCCCTCCGGTTTTGAGTAGTACTTGGCCCCATATATGCATCTGTCTAGGGCACAGAGGTCTTTTGTGCCACTGCTAGTTCCAGTACAGGTCTTTTCTCATAAATACAGAGGCTCTACCTTTGTTTCCCTTGCAGAAAGCTGCACGGGTGTGCAGAAGTGTTGCTATTCTGAGTGAATGTTCTGAGTGGATTCTAGATGATGCTGCAGCAGCCCCAGCTGACTATGACTATGACTATGACTAATATGAGCTGGCCTCATTAATCAAGGATAGCCTGTCTGGCAATCAGTTATCCCCGTGGACATAAAGACCAAGCTAATCCTAACAAGAATAATCTTTATTCAAAGCCCAACCAAAATAAAGAAATAATCTCAGAAGTCTCCTGTGAAAAAGGGGTGGGCTTTTATTTAAAGAGAAAAGCCAAACCAAACCTTTTTCTGAGCTTTTTTGTTCCTCCAGTGGGACAAATGTCTTGTTTAACCCAGCTCTTACCTGTGACCTGGCTGACTGATGTACCCTTCTGCCAATTTACTTCTTTTTGAAAGAATAGTAGCTTTCTCGTACTTCATATTATGACTATGCTTGCACTGCACCACAATCAAGTAGATTATCCTCCACTATTAGTCCAGTTCCTTGATGAGAATACTCTTGTCCTGTTGCCCTTATGACTGAGGCGGACTGCAAGATTCACCCATTCAGGAGTTATGTCTGTTTGAGGAGGTCTCCCAAGACAGATCTCATTTCAGGGAGCCCTGGGTGGCAAGTGTCACATGTGTGTCTTCCTCCACAACCCTTTGGTGTGTTTACTGTTTGGAAGGGAGAGAAATAGATGGTTCTTAGCATGCAATAAGAGTTACCTGTATGCTCTCATCACAGATAATGTTTCTTACAAAAGAAGTTACTTTAGCCAAGGGAAGAGATTAGAGACCTCTATTGTAAACTGGTTAGCTTGAGCATTTTGCTGTTGGCCTCAGGATGATCAAGAGAAGATTCTGTTCTCTGCAGAGAGGCCAGGGGAAGGGGACATGAATTAAGAAAAGGGCTTTAGATGGAGAGTCTGTGGACAAGCCAGAGACACCATGGTGTTTGTGGAATGCATATTGCATTGCACTTACAGAATGCAGATGCATTTCACGTGTCCCTTCCTTCCCCAGAGGCTGTTGTTGCTTAAGCAATCCCTCAAATCTGCCTAAGGCTACATGGGGGCCAGTGGAGCACCTGGCCTACCTTCAGCCACATCAGTCACTAGCAGCTTATGAAACGTGCAGCAGGCCATGGTGATGATGTTGCTCTTCACTCTGCCAACGAACTGATCTCACAGACAGTGACTTGAGCTATCCAAACACATAGCTGATGAACTCCTGGCAGGTATCCATGGATCAGACACCATCTGTTACTGCATAGGGAATAAATGCTGCCATTGAGCCTAGAGTATCATCACACCCTCCACACCAATCTTGTGTACAAGAATAAGGGGATATTTTGTAATAAGAGGAGGACGCCAGATTTGTGAAATAAATTTCCCACTACTTTTAGCAAGGCTTTGGCCCTTCACAATTATAACAGTTGTGGCCTTCCACTCCCCTTCCTTCTCCCTGACAGCAGGGTCAGGCTATTTCTCTTGCAAACATCCTAACAGACCTGAGCAGGACACTCTTCCTAAATGATGTCCAGAGTGTTTTGGAACACATTCAGCCAGACATGGCATGTGGTGTTGTGCATCTCATAGCAATGAGACACACAGTGGACTCACCAAAGATAAATCACTGGGCACATGCTAGAAAGAATTGAGCCTGGCCAGCCTCTTGAGCAGCTTATTCACCCAATACTGGACCAGGTAAAGACCCAGAAATGAACTTATTGCTGCTCCACAGTCAATGCTAGCTCTTTGCAGTGGCCCTACTCCTCCAGAGCCTCACAGCTTGCTGCACAGCAACATGTAGCTGGAGCACAGCACGGCTCAGGATGGGGTTGCTGATACTGTGCATTCAAGATCAGCATGATGCGGTAGGCCTTCACTAATCATCGACACCCCTGCTGCATTTGCACTACCCTGCAAAGGATGTTCGTCTAAGGACTGTGGCAACTGAGATAAGGTAGCCACTCAGCCAGTCTCTTGCTTATTCTTCTTGCTTACAGTTCTAAGACTTTCAATTTCTCTCTTGCCAACTTTATGTCGAACAAATTACAACATCCTGCCATGGTGAAACCAGCAGAAGGGCAGCAGAAGGCTGCAATCCTTGAATGTATGAAAGGTGCTCAAGAGCATCTGGGATACATGGTGTTAGCAGCTTGCTGCATCCAAGTTACAGAATAGCTTGCTTGAATTCTCACTAATTTGTTATGCTCAAACTCTTTTTACAGGCAAAATGAACACGTCATATAGGCAAAGCCAAGAATTTATTGTTATTCTAATTAGCAGTCTAGTCAAAGAATTATCAGTCCAGTTATGATGAAATTAACACTAAGAGTTCAAATTACATAGCATTAAATGATATACACACAAACTTTCTAATATCTGCCCCTCTCTGGTACCCACCCTCCCACTGGCCCCAAGGGCCCTGAGGTTGCTGGCTTCTGGGGGTGTGCAAGCGAGTCCTTCTCCAGTTGGAGTGCAACATTGATCATTTCTTCCTTCTCAACCTTGGATCCATTTGAGGTCATTTTTGTACGTTTGCCAACAACGTTTAACCCCTTCCCTTTCTTCATTGGTCTGCAAGCCCATGTTACATCTGAATTTACTATCTATACCACAATTTACAGATGTCAGATAGAAGTTACTTCTAAAACCATTTTACCCAGCTCTCAAGGTTGCATTCCTCTGATGGCTAGTGACTGACCACTGGTGAGCTACTTATAGCCCTGGGGCCACATCCTTTGCCTATGCTTTCAAGGCCTCTGCTATCATCCCATGCCTGTAGTCCTCCAAGCTGTATTTCTTTCTAGGATCAAATATCATTCTGCATGAACGGACTATTTATTTTTATTATTAGTAGATGGTATTATAAATATACATATAGCATTAAGTGTTATGCCAGAGAGCTGTACCATGCTAAGCAAAAGCCAAAACTAAGTAGGTTATTTAAATAATTGCTGTTACTAGCTAAAATAAATTTCCAGGGAGGCCAAGCAAATCCAGACAAAGTCTGAGAAGTCATGGGGCTGACGTTGTTAGTTAACAGGAAGCCAGCACCCTGTTCCAGGCAATGGAATTACATATTTACTGGATTAATATGCTATGATAGGCTTTCCCAGAGTACCTCCAGAACAGCAAACTGTAGAGGACAGTCCTATAATGCAGATGAGAAATGAGTGCCTAACTGTGGGAGAGCTGCTTAACAAAATCTGTGTAGGCTTTTAGTTCAAAGGACTAGGCACTAATACACAGCTTAAGATATGGTTCAGTTCCCACCCTAGTCACAGCTTCTTGTGAATTTTCTAAAATAGTGCTTAATATGGACATTGTATCAGCTTCTCATTGATAAATGAGAGGGGTGGAGAGTAGTGATTGTCTCAATTACTAACAGTGAGAAACTAAGGGAGCAGGCAGAAGGGTATGAATTCTTACTGAGTTAAATATATTTATGTGAAATGCTTGAATCTCACAGCCTACATAAGAAGGAAATATTTCTGCCCTCACCTGACAAGTCTATTTTTAAATGTTATTTCTCCTTCTTAGTTAGTAGTTGAACTGATTTGCTACCACTGTCAACTGCCTCTGACTGACATAAAACTAAGTGGTGGTTTTATGAGGATGTTTACACATCATTTGGACAGGGATTCTTACTGATGAAGTATTTTTCCCATCTCCATCCCCACTCACCATACAAAAGACAGGGCCAACACAGAAACAAGAAGCTCCATCACCCACTGAAGTGCGGCAATCACGTTCCCTGCCATCTGGTTGGGGGGATAGGGTTGGGTGCCAAGCTGAGGGCTGGCTAAACGAACATCCTAAAGGTGACAAGGTTGTCGTCACTCGTGCTGCAGATGAGGAAATGACGTCCTGGGAACATTGTGTTTGCTTAATGCAGAAAGATGGTTCTAATTTATATTAGGCATTCACCAAATTATCAGCCTGTATTTATGTATCCCAGCCTGTATCCCTAGAGAGAGTCTTCAGTATCAAGGTTAAGTGAATGCCTTGATCTATAGACTATTTATTTTTAATTTAGATGTCTGTACTAGTTTTTTAATATTATTGAGGTGAGAGAGGGGATGGAGGGTCAGTAATTAATGGGCACTGCTCTCTTTAGTTAGCTCTTGTCCTATTACCTTTGGGCTTCAGGATCTCATTCTGCTTCTGCTTGGTGAGTTTTACCATTGACCTTAAAACTAGAAGTCTCCAGTGTTTATTGTGTCTACTGTGTTAAAATACATTCCAAAGTCACAATTTGTTCCAGTACAAATGGTTGTTGTCTAGAGGAAGTGGGGAGAAATCAAGACAAATAACTGATAAATATGGACGGCTCTATTGGTAGTATCACTGGAAAGCGGTTAAGGAGTGAGAAGCTGGATGTCATTACTGGAGCATGAAAAACCTCAGCACAGGCAATTTGAGAATACAAACGTGTCTCAGCAAGAGGTAAGAGTGCATAAGCTTTCTTTGCAGAGAAAGAAAAGAACAAAACATAAAGCTTGATCTCTAGTCAGCAGCCATCTTTGGACCTTCTTAAAAGAAAATGGAACAAAAAGTCCAGTTGCACTGATACTTATCCAGCTCCTGTCATAACAACCTTGAAGGAAATCCATCTAAGAATGCCACTCCCCTGCAGAGATGCATCACTGGGGATGAAGGAGGGAGGCAGAGACAGGGAGCGGGGTGGAGTTCAAGCTTGAATGCTTTGCAGTGTCCTCTCCAATAAATTTTCTAGTCCACTAACTGAACAACCTGGAGCAATGTATCTCGGGGAACACACATCTTCAGTGGTCCATTGGCTGCACAGTAAGTGCTCATTTATTGCATTGCAAGGCATTTCAAAACGCCGTACCTTAATTTTGCTATTGGTTCTGAGCTGAAGTAAGTCTTCAGATCTAAGCCACCATAATTCAAAGGGAAATTTCAGTGCTGAGAAGAAATTTCCATCTTCTTCTACCTATGTGTTTCCCGTGTAGGAAAGTCTTAGAACAGCCTTCAAAAATAAACCTATTCCCTCAACTTCTGAAGTCAAATGACCTCAGACTTAGGCCTCTCAGTCTCTCTCCATCTCTCCCCAATAAGTCAGTTTTTTTCCAAAGCATGTAACACTCTGGTTCTTGAAACAAATAGGATATTTACTACTTACTCCAGTGTGAGCATTGTTAGGCCAATAATTACACACCTTCAAAAATTTCACTGGTACTTTCTTCTTTACTATTCTAATTTTTGTACTTCCCCGTCACAATCACCTCCTTCAAATTTCCTACTGACAGTTATTCTAATCTTTGATTACCCTGATGTACCCATAAGCAGGAGCTATATCATGATGCATCAAAACTACTGCTCATGTTCATTAAAAGAAAAAGGAGAACTGGTGAAATCAACAATAACCACCCACCTACCAATCACAGTGGCTGAGTCCCAATTACTCTGTAGCTCGTAGACAGAGCTATGCAGCATGATACTGGGAAGTTGACAGGAATGCCATATTGGTAGTTCTTTTGCGTTGTATTATTTTACTTACTTCCTTCAAAATGTGGAGCTGTCAAAAATGCGTTTTCAAAACATTTCTTGATAATAATTTTGCAAAAGTTACTGTCGAGAAACTAAAAAAGAAAATGTCTTGACATTTTTATTTTGGAAAGTTTACAGATTTCAAAATTCTAAATGTTAATTTTTAATGTTATGATATAGAGCTGTTTTGACTTGTATATTTTTATATCATTTTGTGGTGTCATTGATTTTGCATTTTGCATTTCTCATTATGCATTTTGCATTACACATTGCAAACTCTGACCTGAAGAACATCATAACTAAAAAAAAAATACATTGTTTTAATCTTCAAGAGCAGCAGCTACTTAAGTATTGTCTGGCACTCTAAGTGGGATTCAACTCAGGTGTTAGATGGTTAGAGTAGATGAAAAATCCCCTCATAGTCAAGTCAGAGAAACTAGGCACTGTTGAAGTGTAATTCATCTAGTTTGTTTTAGACCTCAACCTTAGGACAAGAAGAAATGCACTCCAGGAGGACTTCATCCAGTCAATGAACTAGGCACCCTTTGTCATCTGAGGTAAGCAAGGGTATCTATCTAAGACATCGCTATGGAGATCTGTTTCCCACTGGAGTGGCAGGTCAGGTGGGGCAGTCTGGTCATACCAGATAGCATTGGACTACTGAAGTGAATCCAAGGCATCTGATACTTTTTGTTGAGTAGAAAAGAAGATTAAAAAAAATTATTCAGGTATCAGACACCCAGGGTGGATTCAACTGACTAAATTTAGATGTCTAGTGCATGTGAGACATCTTAGGGATCCCACTTGACCTTCAGTTGTCCTTCCACTGTGGCCTAAGCTACGTGTGTGCCTTTTGTTATATCTGCTTGCCCCATGAGGATGTCTTAGATATGCCAGAGCAGCTCACATGGTACAAGGTGCCCAAAGTTAGGCATCAGGATTCTGCCCTTTAGGTGGGATTCACTTCCAGATTAAGACACCTAAATTTAATTTTCTATACGTGCACCAAAAGTCCAATCTTCCAAAGGATTCAGTGCAGTCAACAGAGTCTGGAGAGCAATCCCACTGGCTACATGTAGCAGCTATGGTCACTTGGGATGCCCTGAGGCCTCCCAGCCGGCCTGGGCTGCTGCTTCACAACAGCCCAGCTCTCCCCTAGCTGTTGTGTCCTCACTGCCTGCCCCATGCAGATTGCTCAGATACCCCAGGGGACTTCAAATGGCACCAGACACTTCAGTGTGGGCAGTACCTGGAGCTCTGCAGCATACACATTGACACAGTCAGCACTACATGTAGGTATCGTAATGTGGAACTGATGCCCACCCCTATAGCTGGTGAAATAAAAACCATACCTTGGTCAAGCTACTCAGTAGTGAGCAGGTAAGATCTTTAGATCTAGGAAAAAAAAAATGAAGGGTGTTAATCACAGCTCTCCTCAATAGTTATAAAACACAAAAAAAATCCCGCAACTTGAATAATATAGGGGCAGTAGTAAAAAGACATTGAATGAAGCAAAACCAGAACAATTTCAAAATGTCATTTTACTCTGTGAGAAACCTTGAAAATTATTTCTTTTCATTTTTGCAATGGGAAATTCTGAAGCTTGCGTTCAGCTCAGCATCTAAAAAGTCTGTTGGTTTCAGACTAGTCTGCTCTGGAGGGCCTGCCCTCTACCTTCACAACTGCACACCCTTTCTGAGAGCGACCATAACACACAGCATACAATGATGTCATTCCTAACCTGTTTCACTGGAGACACCTTCATAAAAATCTGGACTATTTAACTTCGAAAAATGATTTCTCAACTATTTCTACACAGCCAGAGGCACCAGATCTTGCTTAGACTTTGCTGAATCAAGCAGGCTCTGGGCTTATACACTGTAATTTTGGAGATACGCTCATCCTTCAAAAAATTTTTTCATTTTTTTCAAAGACTGCAGTCCTGATTTTTTTTCAAGCTACAGCTCCTAATAAATAACCTGGCTGACTTCCTCTATAACTGTTTTAAAGTATGGTCTGCTAGAAAAATACATGTGTGAAATTTTGGACAGATTGGTTGAATTTGGGAAAACTAGCAAAAGAGAAAATCGATCTTAGTTACACAAATTTTGCTATGGACAAACTCCTGTCTCTGCAACAGGCAAAAGAAATGGTGGTTTGAGATCCTGAAAGAACTGCTGAAGAAGGACAAGTTAATGAAATGTGGATTTGGAACATTTACTCATTCTAAACCTGCTGGCAAGAAAAAGAGAGTAAAGGACCTGCTTTTTATGCAACCAATTGGAAACATCACTCTCCCGCAAAGGAAAGGCTCTATAGATCAGGCAATGTGTATTCACAGAACCATGGTTATCCAGAAAAAAATACAAGCAGTTTTTTCATTTTATATATCTCATAACTGGAGCTCTGAGGAAACTTTGGTACCGAATGAGAAAAACCCCGTGTAAAATTAATGGAAAAATGAAGATTTGTTAGATCTCATTAACCTGCTCACTGCCAATATGTGGCTCATACCAAAGACTTTCTTATGACTTTGGCCTCCAGTCTGGAAAATAACAAGTCAAAGAACTTTGATTACCTGCACATTATTCCAGAAGGTAAAAATAAAAGAAAAAAAGCTCATTTAGTATTTTACCTTCCTAATGTCTAATCTGTTTTTTCCATTTCCTAGCCCCATTTGCCTCTTTAGGCCTCTACTGCCTTTAAGCAGTTGCCGTTTATTACCCTTCTTTCCCTCTCTTCCCTGGTTTTTCATTGCTTCATTAAATGATATGACTCAAACGTTCATATATCCTTCAGTCTCATAACCTGTGTTTCTGCTTCCTAAAACTTGTTGGCATCCTTCTCCTCTTAGGATGCACGAGGTGGCTATGATACCTCCAAGACACTGCATGACAGCACAAAGCCAGTCATATCCCTTACTGTGTACCAAGCACTTGCATATACAGCATCAATTTGTACTGGCCTTTTTGGCTGCAGTCTCACATTTCTAATGCATGCATGCTGTTTTCTGTCATCTTTCTGTACCTTCCAGCATTGTTGCCTCTCAGTTTTTTCTTCTCTTCATCCTGAACATGTTTTAGATTAGTAGGGGTAGTCTTCAAGTGAATCTGGCTTTTAAACCTCTCTAAATGCCTTTTGTTCTATCTCAGTACTTTATCGTAGTAAGCTAGTACTTGGTTTGGTTACAGTAGTACAAATCTCTGTCTAGTACGACCTGCAGGCTTTCAATAATGTGCTGTTTACTTGCTCATCAATAAGGTGCTCATTTTAAAAGAAACTTGCCTAACGTCAGTAGGGTACGAATACAGTGCTCCTAAAACTCATTCTGGCATTTAAACCTTCTTTCCAAGTTTTCAATCCAGATGGTATCTTCTATCCAGAGTCAATTTAAACTTTTTTTCCAGATAATACCTTGTGAAATGGGATGCTTAATACTAAAGTAAATTTACAAATATCTGCTGTATTCGTTATGTTAATTTTAGCACTTCTAACAAAATGAGTTTTCTGGCCAGTATTTGTTCTTCAGCAGTTCATATATTGTCTAGCATGGGGATCACTGGCACCATATTTTGAGTCACTCACTGACTTTTTGAAAAATGTTTTATTCCACAATTTGCTGAGTGAAAAGCAAGAAGATCAATTAGAAAATGGGGATCTACTCATGAAATAAAAGTGGAAGAATCCTGCCCTGTGAGCTGTTTCTTACATGATATTTTTTTTCCTTCCCTTAATTCCTAAAAAGTTCTTTTTCAAAGAGTATTTCCAAAGAGTATTCCTTCCTTGTCTGAAGGTCATTATAGTATTTATTTTTATCCAGTTGTTGAGTAAATGACTTTTATCTTAGCTTTACCTTAGCTTTTTATACCTCCCAACTTTTATCAACATTTTAGTTTACCTGAGACAAACTGTGAATCTACTTATGTCAAAGTGAAATATGTCACTCTTAAACTGGAATAAGAGCACCTGCTTTTTTGCTTTATTTTCTGTAAATTGGTTTTATGTTGTTAGTGAAAGTGGATAGACATTACTTAGTTGAGAGCACACAGAGCCAGTTACCATGGCTCAGCTGACATGCAGTAACTTGCTTACCTGCAGTAATTCAATCACGCTCAATTATGGGGCCACATCATCAATTTTATTGCTGTAACTTTCAAGGATAGGTGAAGCCTACAGCTTATATAACTCTGGGAGGTGATTGCCCTAAGATATGATCAAGACCAGCTGGATTGTACGCATTCATATTTTCCAGGGTATTTGAGTAGTTTTTCTCTGTTCCTGATATTTCAACCTTTCTGATGTATATTCTTACTGATGACAGGCTTGATACCACTGTAAGTTATCATCTCAGTCACTTTTGAAACATTATTAATTTCATGTCATCCTTATTTATGGGTAGACCTCCTTTCTTCCCTCTGGTAAGCTTCCAAAAGCTCTTGTATTGCTTTCATATCTCTGGCACATATTAACTCATTTTGCTGCTTTGCTCCCCCATATCAACTTTCACTGCAAACCTGCAAAATTTAGCAGCAGTCCACTGAAAAGTTAATAAAATTTTCAGGAGAAGCAAGATCCTGTTTTCAGTGACTCAGCTCTCATAGGATGTCGTATTATCAAAACACAAACAACACTTATGATTAGTAGTAAAAATCCAGTTTCTTCCCTGAGGTCAGGAGAGTTATGAATCTGGCCTGCTAAGTTCTGATGAGGCCTTTCATTTCCACCTGTTTTCTATGCAAAAGTAAGCAATGGTGTTGATTTTTTTTCATAGAATCATAGAATATCTCAAGTTAGAAGGGACCCATAAGGATCATTGAGTCCAACTCCCTGCTCCTCACAGGAATAAGCTTCTCCTGTATTTGTTTTAGGAGCACTCAAACCCCAGTCTTAAAGGAAAGCCTTGAAAGGGAAAGTTTACCTGAAGAACAGGCTGAAATTAGTTCTCTCATACCTGAAATGGTGGCTCCTGCAAAGCTGTACTCATTTTTTAGGGGTTATAGATTCTCAGTCACATCTCTTTACGTGCGTTGGTGATGACCATCATCTTATGTGACTCAGTGCAGGTGTTCAAGGGTTTCAGGGGATCTTGGTGCCCATTTTGGCCATCCAGAAAGAGTGGACAGGCTTTAAAATTTCTCACAGGCTCCCTCTGAAAATTTTAGGGAGTCCCTGTCCCACAGATAGAGCAATACACGTCATTTGGGTACAGCTAACCTTCTCTTGAGGCAGTAATGTGCCTGTCCTACATCACTTTTCTCTGCCAGGAGGGAGACTCACCAACTCTGACGTTGTTACAGATACCAGGAAGGAGCTGGAAGGTTCAGAAATGGCAGGAACAAGCACAGGCATGAGTATTTTCCAAAACCTATTTATGGGATCTCAAAGCTGCAGCCAGACCCACTCTGTAGGCCTAGCCTTCAGGTGATGGTTGCAGCAAATATTCAGCACCACCACCACAGGTGCTGGTGCTCTACAGCACTGAGCTTGTGCTGACTTCTTAAACTGCACCTAGAAAGAGAAGGACAAACTGGGATGAGTTTCTTCCACCTATGCCTTCCGTCATGCAGCCTGTATCCCATTGGTTTGGATTGTCAAGCAGTGCTAAATGGTTTGGAGCTGATGTTCTACCTTGATGCTCCCTGTCAATACAAGTGCTTTGATGCTGAGGCACAAAAGAATAGATTGCATCCGATGCCTTCAGTCTGCTTTGTGTACTGAGAACTCATTTTGGGGTTTTTTTTCAGGGGGAATGCAAAACCTTTATTTCTATTTACTTCCCCTGCAGACTGTAATTAGGGTGATCAATGTGCTTAGACAAAAAAAGCGAAGAGATAACTGCATTATCATTCTTTGACTAGGGAGTTTCCATTCTGTTTGAATTCATATATTGAAGATTATTGTAATGTAATTACTGTGGTTTTTGAATCTCAGGAGAGTTTTGCAAGTACCTTCTCAAATGAAATAGATCAACACTAGCAACAGGAATAAAAGTTCAACTGTGAAAACTTTTTAAAGTCTTTTAGGGATCCTGAGGTGTATATATATATTGCCTCTGTTGTCAATTCACTGAGGGCCCAAAGGCTTGCTGTGTTCTGGGGTGGAAGCTACTTTAGCTGAGAACCTTAGAAAGAGAGCCTAGACTGGATTGGGTTTTTTTAATGGAATTTCAGTAAATAATGGTGTGATTAGACTTTTTCCTTTGAATTCAAACATACAAAAAGTTCTTGCCAGTAGTTAAGTAATTTTACATTAACTGCTTCACTTGTAGGAAAAATACAGACAATTTTATTATTTAAGTATTACACCTAGACAAAAAGTCAGAGTGGGGGCAATAATTTCCCTAAAGTCTTTGTCCTGTTGTATCCATATTAGGCTGCAATATTTTCCTCTTTTCTATTGTTGCCCATCAGTTGATATTTGGCCCAGAGGCATGCCAAGCTTAGTGTCTCTCTTTAAACCCTGTGGGAAGATGACTGCTGTATCATACTCTGTTGGAGCTGAGTACATACCCTTCCCAACAAATAGGACCTCTGTGTATCAGCCAGGTGGTCCTGAGAATTACGCAGACATGATGAGATTTGTCCCTTTGTCAGTTTGTGCCTTCTCCTCCCACCCATGTTTGTCTCACTCCAGTGATGTGCAAGCTGTGTTACTAGCTGCATTCACTGAACCGTAATGGATGCTGTTTGGATACACAGATGAGAAGCTTGATCAAAGGGCATCCTGCTTCTGTCAGCAGAGCCACTTCTGGGGAAAGACTCCTTCACTGGGGGGACTTGGACTTTTCCAGGGACTTGAAATTACATCAGAAACACATCTGCTAAGACCACTTCTTCCTGGCTTTTACTGAGGTCTTGCCATGCTTTTCACCTTTTGTTTTTTCCTATTTGTTTCCACTGCTATCCACCTTCTCTTCCATTCCCTTCTCAGGTATAGTAGTTCAACCATGGGGAATTAAAGCCAGGCATTACTGAATTCTAATCTCAGCTTTCAAATGGTGATTTGGAGAAAAATTCAGTCTGAGTTACTCGCAGCTTCGATTCCCCATGATTGAACTACTATACCTTCATTTCCCAGTTAGACTGAAAACCAGTGTCTGAGCACCTGACTGCTCCAAAACCTCCTTCTGCTTAATTCTGGTACTGATAATTTGAGGGTGATTAATAAATTGTTTGAGGAGTTCTCAGAAAAACAACGTAGATAGCAGCATATGGATGAGCCTGTATCACCATCAACTCCCTTATAGTCAATAAAGAGAAATAGGCACTTTTGGCTTATGATTCATCAGATCTTTTCCAGCTATCCACTTAGAGGAGGTGGCTTGTGTCCTGTAAGTGTTTATTTCTCTCTGCTGAGAAGGCACAAAATCTAGGTGCCTGTCTCAGACTTTAATGCACCTATTGTAGGCATCCATGGAGAAGAGTGATGAATGCCAAAGGGTTAGGACTCTGATAAGTTTCTGCAGGATATCGTCTTGTGGGGATCATGTTCGCCCTGGAAAAAGTAATGGACTGGTATAAAACCATATTTTTTTTTTCATCAAGCCTTCAAAGAAAGTAGACTAGACTTTTGTGTGTTTACCTTTTGTAATCAGTTTCTTATATATGCATTCTCTGTTGGAGGAACACTTCCAATTATTTTCTGAGATTTGACATGCCTCTTGGCTTATTACACCTAAAACATGCCCTTCTCCTGAACTTGGTTCCTATCTATCACAACACAGAGAGATCCCTAGGCACACTCATGCAGTTGAAAGGATTATATCCACTTGCTTTCTCATTACGTCCGTCAAACTTGTAAACCGACAAGTAGAAGTCCATTGCTTGTCTCTCCTACCGGCAACCTCAATACCCTCAAACTGTTCTCCTCTCACCTATCCTTTGTTGTACTTTTCCTCCATGATGTCCCTTTCAGCTAGGCTCCAAACCATCACACTATTGCAACTGCTCCCAACCACCACCAGCGTTAGTGTGGTCCGTTGTCCTAATATATACCTGATACATATGTTTGATCTATCACAAAGACACATCTTCCCCATCCCATCCCATTTATAAAGATGCAGCTTCCTCGCCTGATCCCTGTCTTTTCACCCAAATTTTTGGCCATGACTGAGATACAGAGAAATGAAACCTCAGTCTGGCCATTGTGAGTCTGATTAACCTAAGAAATATTATTTCCTTTAGCCAGAATATCCCTGAGAGGGCACATGATTTTGGGGTAACAAGTGCCACTCATGTATCAGGGGATATAGTGGGATTTGGTAGTGGGGGAGGCTTGGTCAATATCCTTTTCAACACATGATGAGGCATGACTCATTTAAAAAACAGTTAAGGTAGCTGGGTCAGTTTTGATTCATTCTTCTCATTTCCTCCTTTTTTTCTTGTCAGTTTACCCAAGACTGAACACATCCATTTCCGTCTTTCCATATCTTGGAGTTACTGCTTTCTACTGCCGACCCCCCGCACCTGATGTATTTCAGTGGGAAAAGGCAGCACGATCTCTCTTTGACATGGAAATTGTTCTCATAGTTATTTTTATTGACTAACTGAACAGAAAAGAACATGAAGCCCACGTATGCCCAGTGTCTGACACTCTGCTGTTATTTCAGTCCCAGAAAAGAGTAGCGATCTTGGATATAATTGTGCCAATTACCTTCTCTCCCTCTAAGTTACACCAGAAAAAGCTCCCTCATATCAAACTTAATGCAGGTCTGGGAAGAGATTTTTCCTCCCCATTAAGCACTGTGCACTACTGTGGAGGGCAATGTGTAACATGTGACTATTGTGCTCCAGCGTTACAAAGAATGCTTTGCACAGCAGAAGTAACTTGTGCATAACTTTCAACAAATGGGTAACCTCCCAGGGATCCTACAGGGAGTTTTCATGCCTCATGTAGGTATTTGAAATGAGTCTGCCTGGGACAGAGGAGTATGCCAAGTCACTGTTCCTGCAAGTGCTTTCACATTTCTGTGTTTAAAATTCAGAGGCCCAAGTGCCAAAAGCACACTGGGAAATGGAATTACGATTCCTCCCACCATCCGCAGGCTAAAGAGTCAGACTATGTCTTCCTCAGGCTGGCAGGCCCTGACTATGGTCCAGTCCTGGTTTTGTGATGACTGTGACACACTCAGAAGGTGTGAGTATAGTCCCCATCTTCTTGGGCTCAGAATGGGGATGTTCCACCTCCTGGGCATGTGCTCCAGACCACTGTACAAAAGGTAGCCTCTAAACTGACCCTGAGACAAGTGCCTCATCCACAAAGCAAGGTGTTTTGGAGCATGTGATTCGGGCTGACCACAGTATGTACATCAGGACAGGCCAATGTGCCAACTGGACCAACAGGGAGGTACTGACTGATGTGAGGCTCCTCAACGGCACATAAGAGCAGTGGGGATCATGGACAGTTTGCTCAGGCTCAGAGACAGAGAATGTTAAGATCGTAAATTTTAAGCAGAATTTAGCTCAGCTGTATACACTGCCTTTAAAGCTTGAAATAATTTCCTGTGCACCATGGCTTTTATGTTGCACCCCATTTCCCTTATATTCTGCCCACCAGCTAAAGCATACATTGCATAGAAACCTGCCCTCTTCCTTGAAGAATAAGACTCTAGTTCCAATCTCTGGTTAAAACTTTGTTCCAGTGCTCAGGTACCCTTGCTTTCAAGAAATGGTGTCTTATTTCCAATGTGAATTTGTCTGCCTTTCACTCCCAACGCTGATTCTTGCTAAGTCTTTTCTCTGCTATACAAAAGACCCCTTTGGTATTTTCTCCCCATGAGGGTACTTATATACCATAATCAAATCACCTCTCAGTCTTCTTTTTGATAAGCTAAACAGAGCGAGCTCTTTAAGTCTGTTATGTTCCCAGAAAAAGCATATTTCCTGAGCACCTGTCACTCTCACATCTAAGCAGGACAGTCCATGCATAAAGCTGAGAAAATAGCATCTTCAGAATACTTTGGGCAGTCACTTTTGTTTTGCCGTCTTCTCTGAAAAACAGGCAGGTAAATAAGCAGATGTTATAAACTAGAAGGTATTTCGAAGTTCCTCTGTCTTCGGGAAGCTACTGCTTTGGGTTTGGGTGTTTTTTAAATTGTCTTACACCTTTAACAATAACTTCTACTTAAATGTAATAAAAGTAAACTGTTTCAAATTCTGATTTGCATCCATGCTGCATTCATTTGTAACACACTGCTGATGCAATGGTGGAAAATGAGGCTTTCCATTTAATCCACCCTGTTCATTTTAGCATACATTGCAAGAATTTGACAGGCTGTCTCCTGAAACCAGAATCCTTAAAATAGAGCCAAGATCAGGTCACTTAGGAGCTTCTGCCATTTCAGGACCTTTTCCAGCTTTCTCTTTCTATTGGTATATGTGTGTTTCGTATTTGGGTTTTTGTTTTGGTTTGGGTTTCTATCCTTCCTTTAATATATTAGTCAGCACATTTTTGGGGGTTAAGGCTCCCCTTACTTTATGCCTACATTTCCAACATCTGTTTTGGGTTGGTCTCAAATTCGTCTATTCAATATCTTCCAGTTCCTTATCTCAGAGCATAATGAATTGTGGTTTACCCTTTTCCCTAGATAATACAACCTGACTACTACTGATGGTAAATGATAGTGATACCTTCTGTAAAGCTCCACTGCCAGTCCCAGTTAAAAGAGAAGTTAATTTAAACTGAGTAAAATCTAATGCAAATATGAATTTGCAGCCAGCTTCATTTCTATTTCCACTTCAAACTTTCTGACAGACCATTAGCTTCGGAAATATTTAGTCAAAGAGTTTCAAGAAAAGGCTGATCTGCTGAGACACTGAGACAGTGAAAAAATGTAACACCCATCAGGAGTCACCGAGAAGGTGAAACAAAATTATTCTTGTTAAAGTGCATATGAATGCAAAAGAAAACATAGAGTATAACTCTATCACATGGTAAGCCTGAGCTGTAGGTTGGGTTTGTATGCCCTATCTGCATGGTTAAATACTCAAACCTGACCTAGAATTCCCTCTAGCCCAGTTTTCTGGTCATCAGAAGTCCTCAGAAACTGAAAATATTGCCAATACAGTAAAAAGAAACCATATTCTCTCATTCTTGTTCTATGAGGGTAACAACAGTTGGTCTGTTTTATCATTTTTTCCATCAGTGACAATAAAAACTTCTTTTATTGTTTTTCAGCTCATTCTGGGCACAGAGTTCCCCATTGGGGAGCCAAATAATAAAATCCTTCCGTCCTTGCTCAGGGGCTCCCTTGGAAATGGCTGGGCAATATTCCCTGAATGTGGCTTAACATTAGAGCGCTGTAGATGACCACCCTAAAAGGAAAGAGGTTTAAAATACTAGTCGCATTGTCCGTAGAAAGATGTCATTCATTATCCCATTTGAATCTTCATCCTGCAGAGGCATATGTTTCTGTAGATTGCAGGAAAAGAAAGTGCTCCTGTCTGGTTTATTAAAATGGTAGGGGTTTCACTGAGGTTTTTTACAGCTGGGGTAGCCATCTGAATTCCCTTTCTGTGATGCATGGGAGTCATAAGGTTGTCTCTGAGGATTGATCAGTGACAGTGAAAAGTATTGTGTCAGTGGTGTATTACTGCAGTTTTTAAATGAGTAACATTTTCTGGTTAAAAATAGATGCAAACATGCTGTCCCCTTTCCTGTGCTCTAGATGTAAAAGAACTACTTAATTAAGGTAATCAGGATAATTAAATCCCAAGACCATGAGAGTGCTCTCAGTTCAGTTCCTTGGGAAACTGCAAGGTAACTGAAATCAGTTAACACGGTCACTATTTGGCATAATGCTACGGAGGAGCCAGGGCAAAGGAAAAACCTCTCAGGACAGCATCTCTCATGAATTAGACTGGAATTATTTCAAGAAAAACTCCCCTGTAATGTTCAAGCAGGGTTGTTTTGTACTCATGCTTTCTTCTTGTTGTGCTTTGACATTAGTGCCTTTTCTATTACGGCTTTGCTTTGATTTCTGTCATATCTTTTATTGTATGATTATTGCTCTTTCAAGAAACCTGATCTGCATGAAGGTCTGAAGCTACTGGAGCGCTTATAAAAGACCACATACTACTAGGCAAACAAAAGTCTATAGCAAAATTTCCCAAACTCAAGGAAGAAGTTTGCTGCTACTTCACTCTGAGCTTGGGCAAACTACCACTTTCTCCTCTTCTCCCCAGTTTCATGCATGCTGCTTAGAGCCCTTGGCTTCCTGGATTATGTTACTCCATACAGCTTCTGTAAATGAGATGGAGTTTGTAGAAAAAAGAACTGCATGCAGATCCACAATTACATTACTTTAGCAGCACAGCTTGATGTATTCAGCAAATAAAATGTAGTCTTCACTGGTGGTAGAAGACAAAACTTAGCTTCCACCAGAATGCCCTAATTTGCCCTAATGTTCTTTCGTCCCGGTCTTCCTAGTCATCAGTAGACTAGCTGCCAAGGATCCATGCTGTGCTGAAAGGAAGCAAACAGAGTTCAAAGCACTTCAGCCTTAATGCAAAGCCCTCATTAAGAAACATGAAATGCAGTATTTGATATTGTAAAGTTATGGGCAATGAAAAAAGTGAATGCAATAGCTATGAAAAACACCACGGACAAAAAAACCTTGTCCTTCCAACTGTCCAAATTTAAACCCTGCTTTGGTGCCCCCAAATTTTGGTGAAAAAGGTCTACTGGGCTGGTACTTGCTTCTTGGGTACAAAAGGCAGAAGGGCCAGGACGGATATTTTTCTTAAGGTCAGGTTTTATTGTGTTTGTACAGACAGGGTTGCATCACAGTCTCTGTTCAGTCTTACAGATTTCTCTGGCAAAGCTTCAGGACTGGAAGGTAACTGATAGAAGAGAAGTAGAGTGTATCAGCAAGGTCTGATTAAAACCGCAAACAAACAAACATGCAAGAATTGACTTGTGACACTTTTATGGGACAGGGTAGCTGATTTTCATTTTGTCTCTTGTCCTTTGTCTGCTGGAGGCTTCAATAAAATGTTTAAGGTGCTGCGACCTGTTTCATTTCAGTATCATACTTAATCTCTTGGTAAAGTATTTATGCTAATTTAATGAAGCATAGAAAAGACAGACAATGATAAATATGAACCTATGTCAAGTGGGTCTTGGATGTGTAAATTTCCCCCAAAATGCTCCTCATTAATAACTGCCTTTAGTTATCCCTCTGGTAATAGTACCCTTGAGTCTGATGAGCTATTGTGGCAAATGACAATCATTTAGCTTCATTTCATCTTCCTGGAAACAGTCCCTTTGAATTTAACTCACTGAAGAATCACTCCAAAGATTTTTATGATCCCCAAAATGTACACATTAGCCGAATGGCTTCATATAACTTTTCTTTAACTTGGCAAAATTAGAAAATGTGTTCGCAGGTCTATACAGTATCTGACTGTTTCCTTGGAGATCTTTTTTTTAAGCTTGGGGGTATTCTTCATTAAAAAAACAACAGAAATGTAGGACTATGGATGGATTGTTGTAGATGAATTTGTTTGTTGTTTTTTTTTTTTTCCTTTTTTGAGCAAATCTACAGATCCACCAATCTCTCTCTTTAAACTAACAGAATTAACACATATCTACAGAAAGGGCACAGCACAAGTTGAGGGAAGGTTTTACATCATTTCTCCAGATATCAAAACATTTAATTCAGCTGCAATGAAACATTGTTAAACCTCAGGTCATTTGAATGTTGAAGCAAAATATTCCCTTTAGAAATTTCACAGCTATTAGCCTTGAGTTACCAGTGATGAATGTTTCTGGAGCTGTAAAATTTCTTCAGACCCAAGAGCACATTTTAACCTAGTTTATTGTGGTCTTTCCGCCTCCTTGAAGAGGGGCCATTATTACTGATTAGCTGTGCTAATGCAGTGTAGTGCAGTAACTACATATACCAGTGTCCACTTTGCTCAGATGAGAATTTGAAAAATATTTTTTTTTCATAATGCTGGATTCTGAATGGAAATAAAACTTGTGAGACTAGCCACTGATGAAAATAGGATTTCAAAAGCAAATACAAGCTGTCCTCCTCTATTCTGCTTTAGCTTTCAACATGTTCATGATATGGATGAACACACTGGGTGCATGGATATGTTTCTCTTTTCTTGATTGCAGAATGTTAATAATTTTTGTGTCACTAGGAGATGGAGAAAGGTCCTTTTTCCTCTTAGAAATATGTTCTGGTCTGGGCACAGGATTAAAGTATTTCTCATGATGTTTTATTAAGATGTTTATGTTCTGATGACTCACAGGTTTGCTCTACCATGCTTGATCTGTCCCACCTTCCGTGTCCTGTAGGTCTCCTTACTCTCGCTCTTCCTGGCTATTTAGACCATTTCCACCCCCAGACATTTTCTCCTCTACAACATTTAGTAGATTATTTCCCAACCTGTCAGCTAAAAATCACATCCACTTCCCCTGCTCACAAGCAGGTCAGCCACGTTCTTCCTTTGCAAAATTTAACTTCTGGTAGCCCTTTATCCCCATGTTGTTCAAGTGAATATACTGAGTGACAAAGTGACTACTCTGCCACACCTTACCTAGCTTCTTCTAATTCCCAACAGCATTACTTGTGTCCCATCTACAATCTGTTGCAAGCACTGGAGTAATAGGATATCCATGTGTCTTCCTTAGCACTCTAAATCATAATGAAAAACCTAATACTAATAGAAAAGGAAGTTTTCCAATTGTAATTGATTTCCGTTACAATACTTACATGACCAAACCACGGGACGTGGTGCAAGCTTACTTGAAAATTATGACAAAGGCAGAGTGGTGGACATGAGCACAGGTCAACAAGTGCCATCGCTAAGAACATCTGACACCTCTGCTTCAGGAACTAACCCTTCTTAGGGGAAGATAAGGCAGTAGCTCTCCATAGCTGGTATTTTTATATCCATGTATACATACATTAGATGTACACAGATAACAGACAGGTACCAGATGCTTTTTCCTTGCTTTATGTGGAAAGGTAAATCTAGGCTGGTTCTCTGATTTATTTATTATTATTATTCTGTTGCCTAACAATGGCAGCATTGTGGCTGTAATATGACATTACTCAAACGCAGAGAATAAATGAACATGAAGAAACCATTGCAGCTCTCATCTGGCAAACAGAAGGAGCCTGGAAAAGCTTAATACATTATTCAATAGCAAGTGGTGGAATCACAGAGATAGCAGATGTAAAAGATTCATTGTACAAGATACTCAGCTCCTCAACTGAGTATATGGCATGCTCTTGAAACCCATTAAAAACATTAGTATGCGAAAATGGTGATAAAAATCTAAAGAAAACTGTGCTCAAAATAAACTTGATTTGGAATTATACCTTTCCCCACAGGTTTTATTTGCTTGTTTGTTTTAGTAACACTTAAATACTTTAGAGTACATTTCATTTCGATTTATTAAGATATCTAATTCATATAAAATAAATACTTTATAACTGAGAACATATTTCTTCCAGAATATTAAAACAGAAAAAAAAACCATATAGCAAAATATAGTCTGCTAAAGTGAAAAATTGCTGAAGTGAGATTATTTAATTATAGAGATCAAGATATATTTGTTAAATCACAAGGGAATATGCTTTCACATGTAGGCTTTAAATTTGCTTATGGAGCCATGCATAGCCAAAAGTGTGTGTGGTCAAGTTTGCACCTACAGACTGTTTAGTTAGCCCTCTGCTTAGCTAGCTTCTATGGACAAAAGCAGCAGCTTACTCTAACTATCTAGCTGTATAATTGTTCCCTTGAAAATTTGGCCAAGTAGCCATCAAGTCATATTTGTCAGGCCTTAAATAATTAATATTTACCAACTGTTATCTCATTAACAATTGACAAGCATTTATTAAATGCAAATTATATTGTAACTTGGATTATGGACTCAAAAAAGTAGTTTAATTTTGATAGTTCAAAAAGTTTGCTGTCTAATAAGCAGCTGGGGAGTGCAGAGGCATTTTAGAGAGAGGCTTCACCTCTCCAAGCCACCTGGAACAGCTTCTGGCTGGCCCACTGCAGCTCCAAAGAGCCACCCCAACTGGTGCCTCGGCTCCCTGTGGGCAGAAAATCGCAAAACCCTGTGATTTCATGTCAGTAAGTTATAAAGGCACCTCCATGGGTCCCTCAGCAGGATCCTTTGCTTTCCAGGCTGAGCCCTGTCACTGAGCACCATGTAGAGCTGTCACAGTCCCAAAAATTGATCCTATTTCTTCAGGAGCTCATTCGTTCCTTGGGTCCTCTCCTACCCCCAGAGGGCCAGATGTCAGGGGCAGATATTTCCAGACTGAGGAAGGAGGAGGAATTGCCTGCAGAGCCCAGCATGAGGCACTAATTCACACCTCCACGCTGGTCTGAGGCAGTATGGAGGAGGGAATAGACACGAGGATCACCAGAAAGTATCTACAGGAGCTTTGTAGCCTACTGAAAGAGGGCAAACCTCTCTTCTTTTTCCGAGAGTTATTTCTAGGTTTTATCGAATATCCTGCCTGATGTACAGGCCAGAACCAGACCTTCCAAAATAAAAGATCTCTGTAGCTACTAGGAAAGAGAGAGAACAGATATTCAAATCACTTCATGAAGCCATTACTTAAATTGACTTTGTCATTCGTGTTGATGAAGGCAATAATCATTGGCCTGTAAGCTCCCCTTCCCCTGCGCTTGCTTCTCTCAAGCTAGTGACAAGCCTGTCCCCAGTCTTCAGTATCTAATCTTCTCTGTCCTGTAGGACCGCCTAGTGTCTTCACCACTGTTACACACGACATTGAAACCTAATGGCAGAGCAAGGACCTGGGCTAGGGATTGTTCATTTTGCATCTCTTCTACCTGTGTAAGTAAATATTGAGAAATTGTTCTCAATTTGTATTCTCCTCTAAAACCTGCTTCTTTTCTGTCATACCTGAAAAAGGTCTCACATGCCCAAAAGCTGGTATAATTTTTCCAACAATACTTAGTTGGCCTAATGACAGACACTACCTCATCTGAAAAAAAACTTTCCCTGTCTTTCTCTGCTTTTGTACCACCATAGTAAAGTACTACTGTATCTAAACTAGTAGCTATAGGGTCCCTTTACAGGCAATACAATCTAAGGATGCAATTCAGATGACCTAGTTTACACAAGGATGTTATCAACTGCCCTCTGGTGAGGGTAATTTCTCTATAGCAAACAATTCATTTCCAGCCAGCTCAGCGTCCTGGTGGACATCGGCTTGGAAGACATCGGAAAGCTTGTGACATTTCTCCCCCTACTGTTGGTGTTAAATGCTAAGGTGGCAAGGTGAGGTTACCATAAGCTCGAAATTCAGATCTACAGTGGTGAGAGCAGCCCTGTCAGCAGCAACACAGACTTAGACTTCAATCATGAAAAAAAACAACATTAGGGTCAGAAGAGCCAGAGATCAAGCTTAGGACTACAGTCATTGAAATGAACAGTTGACCCAGGTCAAGGCCCTGGCCCAGACACAAAAGCAGTCTGAACCCCAGGGAGCTGCAAGACAAGGCCTTCAGATTGTGCTGCCAATTTATGCACAGTGAAGGTACGGGTGTGCATGATTCACCCATTGAGAATAACTCTTTAAAACAGATTTTGCACTTAATCTATAATAACCTGCCTGTTAGAGTATCAATCAACAGAACAGATGTTTTGCATTTCAGTCATTTGTTCCATCTTTTGGTTTTAGCCTAACAACCTGCATGTACACGTACATCATCCTCTGACCTCCAGCCACTGGGAGGCAAATCACTGGCTAGTGTCAACTGGATGCTAGAATTTAATTTCCATGTGAAATTCAGATATTCCTATATTTGTTTTCATCCCATATTGAGATATAAAGTCATAAATTACTCATGGCATTAACCAAAAAAACCCCAAAACTTTACTTTGAAAATACTAAAATGATCCTTTGTTTCAAAATAAATCTTTTAGAGTTGCTGCATCAAATGCTCTTTTTCAGTTTTGTCAAGCCAACTAGGAATGATTCATGACTTACAACAAAAATCTGAACTTGAGGCAGTTTAACTTACAAAAAGGAGCCTGAGGGAGGATGTGATAACAATTTTCAAAGACGGAAAAGGTTACTGAAAGGGCAAAGAAGAACCGGTGCTCCATAACCATAGTAGGCAAGACAAGAAGTAACAGACTAAAACAGCAGAAAGACTGAAGCAATGTTATAGAAACATGTCTCATTTCTAGGAATGGGTTAAAAATGAACTGAGCTGTTTGGGGAAGCTTGAGGTTCCTTAAGAACATAGGAGATGAACATCTGCCACTAAGTATCACTGGCATGCCTTATAGCAGAGGGATTGCACTAGCTGAGCCAGCAAAGTCTCTTCCAGACATATGGATTTGTTCAGCACCGAACTGAACCCACCCTGTCTGGTGGTGGCACTCTGGGCAGGGTCCCTGATTGCCTAGCAGTGCCATCCCCATGATGGAAATCCACTGAGGGGAGCATTGGGGTGGACAGCAAAGAGCTGTGTGATGCATCCTAAGTGGCATAATTCAATGAAATTGCCGTCTCCATTCAAAACCAAACAACACCTCAGACAGTGAGTTCTCACCCAGCTTGGTCTATGTCATGCATCACTTTGGAAATCTAGGTTTTCAGCCTAAGCTGCTAGCAGTTGGGCTTTTTTTTTTTTTTTTTTTTCTGCTACAAGGTCCAAAGGTTAAAACATTTACTTTTGAATTTACCAGTATCCCACAATGGCATCAATGAATGCTGAGAGGGATGTTTTGTTCTAGCAGAAAGGCGGAGAGCAACACACAGCCTGCTACAATGCAAGGACACATACTCTGCTACTGGTGCTGGTCCTGGAAGCATTCAGTTTCTGAAAGTCATTGAGAGACTGTTTTGGGAGGTGAATGGCAGTGCAGTCGTTTTTAAAGAAGTCTTTCCAACTGAGAGATTATGTCATTCTTGTGAAAGATGGTGTGTTGCTCTGACAACATGTACTTTCAGGAGTAAGCTGAGAATCATAGCAAAAGAGAACTCATCACAGCCTCTTATCTCTGCAGAGGTGTCAATGCAGTTCAAGAACAGCTTGAGTAGCTTGGTTTGTCCTGCTGTTCCCAAGGGAAGGGCGCATAGCTACAGCAACAGGTATATAAAAAAGCAGAAAACACCATCATGACTTTATGCTCTTCAGGGAGAAGAGCTTTCCAAATTTGTTACCCGACAGATCAGATGGTCTGTTGATTTAACTGATACAACATAACAATTGAGATTACCATTTTGTGTTGGCATGCCAATGTGAAGAATCTGGGGCATGTGTTGCCTTTGGGTATCTCTCAGAGAGAGAAGTGAAAGCTTTCCGCTGCTGGGAATGCTGTGGGCGGTGGAAAGATGAAAAAGAAAACAAAAACCATTTCCCTACACTTGCTATTTCCATGGCTCTGAGATTGGGGTGAGGGGATACATCCTTCTGTTTTCCATCACTAAGTTTAGCTAGCTAATACGAATTAACTGATTTCCACCACTTTCTGCACTCCTTTCACTTGGAATAGGCCCCTGACTAACTCTTACCTCCACATTCATCATCTTTGAAGGAAGATGCTTTCCTTTGAAAGGAAATGCATTTCTTTGCTGCAGTTTGAGGTAGGAAAGTCAAACAGCAGAGCAAGACTGTCATTCTTTCAGCTGAAAGGCTCCTGAGAAGTGCCCTTGAACTGACAGGTAGGAATATTCTTTTCTTCTTCAGCAGATGTATGTAAGAAGTTTATGTTGTTCTTTTGAAGGATACTTTTCAGGTTTTATTTCCACACCGCCCTTTCCTTAGCTACCAATAACGTTGTGTGCTTAATTGTGGTGGTGCGTGTCCAGCTCCACTAAGATTAGGGGAAATATACTTCTTTATTATTTTGCTTCACTGTCTCTGGCTCAGTAGGCATGCTCCCTTCTTCCTTCAGCATTCTCCATGTCTATAATAAGATTTTTCTCATTCTGAATACAGGAGAGCTGAACTTAATTGAGGGTTACAGGTGGTTTGTTCAGTGACTAATTCCTAAAAGCCTACTAGCAGTAAAAGTGGCCCTCATTATATTAACATGAGTGTTGCAGGTGGGAGAATCTATTTCCATTTGGGAAAGACAGGTCTAAATCCAAATCCTCTTGGGAGCTTTCCAAAGTTTATATAAAAAGAAGTTGTGTGCAGAGAAAAAAAAGGAAACGGATGCCTTAGCCGAAAGTGTCCAGGAAATATGCCAACATTTGTTGCCTTATTTGTTGACACTTTCAGAAAGACCACTGATCTAGACGACTGTTTCCCTTTCCTGAAGCAGTGCTGCTTTTCAGCAGACTGACTTTCTATCAATGTGGTATTCTCTGTCCTAGAATCCCCAGGATTACCCTCAGAAATATTTCTAAGGAGGCAGGCCCCTTATGTGGCAACCAGATTTAATGAGGTGTCATGTTTGTGAGAACAGGCAAGTAGTTCCAATTTCTTTCCTCTTTTTTTCTGTTCTGTGACTTTCTCAGTGGCACAAGCAATGCAGACACATAAACCCAAAGATACCTTGATCATAATTATAGCTATTTCAAAAAACAGATTAAAATCACCTGTTCTTGTATATTGTTGCAAACATTTTGCACATATCTCATGTCAAAATATTCATTCTATTTGCCCATTCCTGAAAGCCCATGAACTGCCCATAGAGAGCAATGAAAATATCCACAGATAAGATACATTCCACTTACTGATTGACTGCATTGTTTTATGTTGGACAAAATTGTAAGTGAAGGCGGAGCTTATGAAAATGAAGTATTAATACTAGCTCAAGCGAGGCATAGTGCCAGCCAGTTGTGGAAGAGCTAGAGGGGAAAGCCTGTTAAGTGCCTAATAGCCTGATTTCCAAACCCCTTTCTATTTCAGTCGTGGCTCTCTCTTGGTCAAAGAGTGCTAGTTAATGAACTATGATCATTTTTATGGTCACCTGGTAACACGAATGAGGATTAGGATGAGGCCACCAAAATCAGACCCAGATATCAGAAGGGTTTTTAATGATTCTTAAATTCCTATCAAACTTTACAGAAAATGATTAGGAAATTAAACACTTACGGTGTCACCGATCTTAACAAATAAATACCATCAGAGTGTCTTCTTTCTTTCCTCAGCTGGAAATCACATGGCACTGACTGAAAGCTATGTATGAAAAATGCTCTTCCTCTCACAGCATGTGGCTTCTTGGCAGCCTTGACTGGCTGGTTTCATTGGCTGTTTCTGCATTGCTTGCAAATCTCTCACACTGTTGTTTGGCTGTTTGGTTTACTTTGTACTCTTGAAAAATGTTTTATTTAATTGCATTTGAATTTTGAGCATTTCTGGACTTTAATTTTATTGAAAAAATCATGCAGTGCATGAATCTCTCATCCTTAACTGCCAAGCTTCCTTTAGAGTGGAAGAGAAAGAGTGTTAAAGCACGAATGTGAGGTGCTTTAAGGCAGAATATAAGGAGTAGAGAGGGTAGGTTAAGATGCAAAAAACCCTGCCCTTCGCCATCATCATCTGATGCGTGATTTGGGGCTTATTTTTCTATACCTCTTTTACCCATCTTGGTCTAACCCACACATTCAGAGAAAAATGATCACTAAATTCAGTCACTAAGGTAGGGCCTGCCTTTTACCATATCTTCTGACAGCACACAGCACTTGCCGTACAATCTGTAGCACAGGTTCTGAGAACCATTTTCCTTGAAAATAGTAAATACTTTTTTTCTTTTTATTAGTATTTTACTTCCTCGTAATCTCTTCGTAAGCAGTACGAACTAATAGTTGTATTTAGATTCAGGGCAAAAAGAATGACTTCATGTTTCTTAGCTAATTAAAAAAACAACCATATTAAATCTTCTGTCCAAAAAGAAAAACATTGTTCTACAGTTATTTGCTGTATTGGATTTGCGTGGCAAGGTTTTTGTAGTGGGGGCCTACTGGGGTGGAAAGGACCCACGCTGGAGCAGTTCATGAAGAACTGTAGCCCATGGGAAGGACTCATGTTGGAGAAGTTCATGGAGAACTGTCTCCCATGGGAGGGACCCCACGCTGGAGCAAGGGAAGAGTGTGAGGAGTCCTCCCCCTGAGGAGGAAGGAGCGGCAGAGATAACGTGTAGTGAACTGACCGCAACCCCCATTCCCCGTCCCCCTGTGCTGCTTGGGGGGTGGAGGTAGAGGAAATCGGGAGTGAAGTTGTGCCCGGGAAGAAGGGAGGGGTGGGGGGAAGGTATTTTAAGATTTGTTTTTCTTTTCTCATTACTCTACTCTGTTGTTATTGGTAATAAATTAAATTAATTTTTCCCCAAGTCAAGTCTGTTTTGCCCATGACGGTAACTGCTGAGTGATGTCTCCCTGTCCTTATCTCGACCCACGAGCCTTTTGTTATGTTTTCTCTGCCCTGTCCAGCTAAGGAGGGGAGTGATAGAGAGGCTTTGGTGGGCACCTGGCATTCAGCCAGGGTCAACCCCCCACATTTGCCTATCCTCCGATTTACTCCAAGGCTTTTGACCTGTTCTGTAGTGAACAATAATCAAGTTAAAACAAAATGTTTGAGCACAGGCATCAAACTCTTATAGTCAGGCACCTAAAGCTGGAATGACTTTTAAAGATGCTGAACCTTTGTCATTAATAAAAGGGAGATCAAAGTCTTCAGTAAAGAGGTCAGTTAAGTGTACATATACAGAAAACACAGAATACTTTTAGGCACTATGGTGCAAAATACTGACCTTATTTTTCATTTGCTTTGGAATGTTGTGACTGGAATTGGCCAGATTTAAGCATTCATAAAATGTATCTCTTTCCCTCCATCCCGCCACTTTGGAGTAACTAACGTTATGCATGCATGCATACACATATACAAATTTCCTCAGTCAACAGAAACAGTCTAACATTTGTATATCTGTCATGATATTGCATTTCCAAACAAAGTTGTATTGTATTTCCAAATATGAAACTTGATCCCCATAATCTGATAGCTGCTGAGAAGCCTGGTGAGATTGTGGTGGCTTTTGGTATCACTGTTGAATGGTGAGAAGCTGTGAAACTTGCAAGAGCTCCATCACCTTTAGTCCATGGGTCAAAATCCATTTCAGCCCAGGTTGTTCCAGGACAAAGTCTGCCTTGCATCATGGTTACCAAAGTGCCAGGTTGTGCTGCCAGCTGGCTGCCTGGACTGTCTGATGTGCAGGGTTACTAACCCCTGCACATGTAGTGTACGTAATTCAATACGCTTGGAAGTCTCTGCTCCAAAGAGTGCGACTGCAGGAGTCAAGCAGCCTAGACTGCCTCAGACATTGCAAAGCCCTAGCTCCCCAAACTGGAGGTTGCTATAGGCTGCAGAATTGGGAAACCATTGTCCTTGAGTGGTAGAATCAATGAAGCCCTCATTTCATATTAACTGTTGTCCTGCAAGCCCACAGGCCCATCACTACAACAAGGACGTTCCCCACATCCTGCCTACAACCTCTCCAGTCTCCAGCAGAACTCCTCATCCCTCCACCCTCCCACAGCTCCACCTTTTCTGCCTCGTTTCCCCTTTAGCTTTAAAAGAAACAGCATGTGTCATGACCAGTTTGATGCTGTCTGGCCAACAGGACAAAAGGAGCTCACCACTTTCAAGCTCATGGTGGAACATTTCCCTCCGTGACACATTATTTTAGGACTCTCACTCCTTCATACAAACACTTTCCATGAAGTATGTCAGATTTAACTATCTTTGAGACATCTTAGTGAAAGGTAATTGAAATTATGCCAGCAGATTTGAAAGATATTAGGAGGTGATAAGCAGACAGATGGATGGAGAAAATGATTGCCTAAGCCTGGTTTCTTAAGGAAATTAGGCTAAAACCAGGCTTTTTTCTCTAATTTAGCAGAAGGAAGTTATTTTAATGTCAATAACTACTTTAGAAAACTTGGCAAACCCTGAAATGTCCATGCAGACTTATCTTCATGTGATAGTGTTTGGAGTCGTGACTACTGTCTCTGTAAGGATTTATTTCACTGCGTGTAAAAGTTGCCACGGCAACAGCACTCTGCAAATAATTATATAAATAATAAATGAAAGATTTTATGAGCGTACATTAAAGCTGCAGTTCTCATATAGACTTCTTTTGCTACACAAATTGAAGAAAAGGATCACACGGAGTTTTTCTTGGTGCGCATATTTATTTGCCTTGCTCAAGGAAGTAAAACATTTGCTTTAGGAGGTGAATACTAAAAATTATTAATCCAGAAGACAAACATTGGCCAAACCCCAGCTGAGGGATAATAAATTTTATGTTTCTTAAAGCCAGAGGTCAGAAGCACAGGTTCTGAGCCTCTCCCAAAACAGTGAAGCAAATTAAAAGCTGCCTTAACAAGACCTCTGAGATCCCACCTGTACAGACAAATTCCCAGCAGGTGCTGAACCACCAGAGAGCCGCTTTAATGTCCTTCTTTACACCCCAGACAGAGGCTGTGACCATGGAAAAGGTGCATAGCTAATGTATCTGGCCTCCTTGCATCTCTGGCTATTTTAATCCAGCACATGCTGGCTAGAGCTAGTGTAAATTAACCTGCTCCCTACCCTTTTCTGGTCTTTCTCCAAGTACACACCTCTGCTCTTGCAAGAGGGAATCTGAGTAATCATCCATACATATTTCACATGTTCTCAGGGCCATGTCCTGTAGTGATTCTCTGTACAGAGCTCTGGTTGAACACATGCAGAGTTGTCGACACAAAGCACTGGGAATTGGGTGTTGAATATTTTCATCGGAAGGTACTGAAGTCTCTTCATTAGAGCTATGGTTTTTTGTGTGTAGGAGTGCTCTTTAAAACTGAGAAATGGAATTAGTGCTTTGGCAGGAGGGGCAGAGGTAAAACTATTGTTCATCACTTAAAACTAGTCAGGAAGAAAATGTGCATATGTTTATTGGATGGGTTCATCAGTGATGACTGCTATTTTCAGCAGTCTCGGCGAATCAGGAGGCATTACTTACATGTGCAGCCTGATTGGCTAACATTATTCTATATTATCTTCAGTATTTTTGGATTAATGAAGAGGTAAACATGATGCTTGACTCATCAGTTCAACATTTCAGGCAATTTTGAATCATGCTTTCCCTAATTGTTTCTTTAGGCCTATCTAGAATTACTATAAAGCCTGTTATGTTAAATTGGTGGATCATATTTGTGTGTGTACATATATGTATATTTTTATATCTTTTTTTATGTCTATAATGTCTATATAGAACATATATACAATGCACAGTTAATAGAAACAAAAAAAAGATTAATCCAGCCAGGCCCAGTTCTGAACTTCAAATCATTTGGATGAAAATATATTCTGCTAACATTTTGTGACTTTTCAGACTCCTCTGAGTAGAAAAAAAGATCCACTTTTCAACATGGCTTTAAGGCCTAAGAAACTGTTTCTTTTTTGGACTAAAGCTGAAAGTGAGCTCAGAGCCAGGATTTTCTTAAGCGTTGTCCCAAAACCAGCTCCCTTTTTTTTAAGCCAGGAGACCAACAGCCTAAATATCTCCATAAAACAAAGTTGACTGTCTGTCAGATAAGCAAATCTCACATTCTTTAGTGCAGGAAGCCTGAATCCAGCAATGTGTCTAGTTTGAACACGAGTAATCTCACCGACCTTATATTGTTAGTCTAAGCAAACATATGACACTCCTTCCAAAAATAAGCAGGAGACCAGCCCAGACTGTGAAACATTGCTGCAATAACCTGACTGAGAAAATGGTAGATCGATTGCTTTTTAGTTCAGGCTTTTCAATTAAGGACTTTAGGTGATCAACCAAGATGGAAAATCATAGCTGACAGTGGTAAAGTCTGTATTTTAAACAAAGATGTGTATCTGGTTAAATATAGCATCTGAAGCCCTGTTCTTTCAGATGACCAGCATCCAAAAGTGGGAACCTTTTTAAGTTCATCACCTTTTACTTTCTTGTGGATGATTCTCAAAATGTTCCACCCATGATGGGTCTAATTCTGTTTTCTAAGTTTGCTTTGCTGTGTCATATGACAGTAAGGGACCACCCGGGTCAACATGATCCAGGTGTCCCCAAACCAAAAGACATCAAACCCTCCCTGACCCCATATAACAGTCTTCAGCCCTTTAGTGCAATGACTGGAATTTCACAAAATAACTGCCCGCAGGAAGAGAGGACTTACAATTGAGAAATACAGAGACATTTCTGCAGTGAAAATGACCAGCTGATCCTAGGAAGTGGACCGTGCACCATATTACAGAAGGCAAAAATCATAAATCAAAGGTCCCTGACAGTATAATGGGGGAAAAAAGTCCTTCCTGTGTCCAGTCACACAATTGGTTTAACCCTGAATGCATAAGCAAGACACACCACTGGCCTTAAGAGAGTTTGCTGTCACTAAGAGCAGATGCCCATGAAATATCCCTTTGTTAGCTGTGGCTGGTTTTCAGTCCTCCAAAGGAAGTAAAACACCATATTCCTCCCCACTCTTCTTCAAAGCCAAGTTATATATCTGCAGTAAAAAACCCCAACTTTCTTCCTGTTCCCTGCAGGTGGTCAAGAACCCTAAAATATAGTATCAGTTAAAAGCACTAGCAATATGTGGAACAAGCATACGTCACCATGTCTCCTCAACCCTCACTTCCATCTACCAACAAAGTCAGCATTGGAAACCTTAATCGCAGGCTTGAATTACAGGCTCCAGGATTACTCTCACATTGTCATAGAAATACTATCAACAAGATATCAAGCTTTATCATGAAGCCATTTCAGATTTTCACTCCCTTCTCTTCTAACTGGAAGCCTGTCCCAGAAGTGTGCTTCCTCAACATTTAGAAACTTTCTTCATCTTTGCCTGTCCTTCCTTAGCAAGGATCTGCTAGATCCACAGGAAAGCCCAGCATGGTGATCAATGTGCAACAAGGCACAAAGCAAACACAGTAAGCCTTGACTGAATAGTGATTTGTGTATTTTGTACCATTCTGGACTGGCTTTTTGGGAGGTTACTGCAGCAGGTAAAACTGCAGCATGTTGTTTCCCCAGCTGTCTGCTGGGCTGGCCTGGCTTGCCACTGAGACCACAATACATAGCAAAATAATTTGCAGATTCTATCAGTACATTCCCTAAAAACACCACATTGAGGGCAGAAATATGTAAACTTCAGAATGAAAAGCCATGGAGACTTTTTTTAGCATAAAAATTGCTTCCAGATCCTTTGTTTTATTCCAGCTGCTCTAACCTCTGCTAAAATATTGTGGTGCAAGCAGAGGTCATACCCTCTGCTAACTGACAGCTCACTTGTCCTCTGGAGAAAGGAAGACTGTGCATGCTACATGTAAGAAGGAAAACATAACATAACCTGCAGTCCAGAGTAGCTTGAATTTCAGCAAATCCACTGGGAAAGAGGCTTAAATAAAATACTGAGGAGCTGGCCTAGGTCTTTTGTCCTCCTTCTGACTTTTTCTTAAACTGATCAAATGTCTTTACATTTGACAGTTTACTCTGTCTAGCACTTTTCCTCATCTATTACCAGTTCACGTACCTTCGGGTCCCCAATGCAAATAAAGATCCTAATACTCTGCTTTAGGGTAGAACAATTTAGATTACTTTTCCCAAAGAAGAAGTCTTAGAGAGAATCTAGCACAATGAATGGTAACACTAAATTATATATTGCCTCAGATTTTCTTTTTATTTGTTGGGGTCCAACTCAGTGCCTGTACCATAACACTGATTCCAGCAACAGTCAGTTAACAGCACTCATGAAACCCACACGAATTAGGTAAATTTGTACAGGTCTAGATCAAACAGTCATAGAATGTCAAATAGCATTATAAAAAAAGATTGCATATACAATGGGTTTTTTTCCTTTTGCTCATTAGAAAAGCTTATGTAAGCTGACTAAATAAGCTGACAAACTCAGATTTCATATGTATGCAGCAACCCAACAATAAACACTTCTACACACTTTCAGTTTACTGGATAGTAGCACATTTGGTGAAATTGTTTTCAAGTGTCTTTACATTTGTTCCTTCACACATCAGTTTTCCTAGCAGTTGTGTTTTTCTGGTTTCCCATAGAGCTGGGTTTGGTCCTGGGACTCTAGTCGTTGCTGTCCCTGATGCCCTCAAAGGGACGATAATAAGCCTGAGGTATTATATGTCTGAATTACAGTGGCAAACTCTTACCCCCCAAATCCAGCCATTTTTTGCACTGTCATGGATGCTGCACATTTCTAATGCTGCATTTAAAAACAAATCTTCTTATTTTCTAAAGTCAAGCCAGGTTTATTGCCATCCCTTTCAGTATTTATAGGTTTGGATTAAAATCATGTAGCTATATCCATTAGAGAATGTGAACATTTTGAGGATACTTCTGCCAGAACATCTATTCAGCACTTGGGCAGGAGCAGCCAGTTTTGACAGGGCTTATGCCAAAAAAGGATTATTCCACAAAATATATAATGCTTAGTCATTTTGGATATTTATCTTATTGCATTTATATCTTGCAATAACCGATGTGACATACCCTATATTTCCCATGAAGACCTTGCTAAGGCTGGCTCCCTTTCAAGGTACGCCAGGCACGCTGCATTACCGCATCACTTCTGCCACTTGGACTCCCATAAAAGTCATGGATCTGCCTCCACCACCGCACTTCAGCCTGTTCACAAGCACCCTGTGCCTGAGAGGAAGGCCCAGAAACTTGGTCTTCTGAAAGAGCAACCAGCATTTGCTTAGGAAGAAATCCTTTCACATACAGATCACGACTGGTCAATTCAGCCCTTTGAGGCATCGCCAGACCCCTTGTGAACTCCCCATCTAGCTACCCTGTGGATGCTTTCAAAACATGTTAGAGGCAGCGTGCACAGACCCCATACTCAGTAGGTTCATTAATTCTCTCCTAATCTGTCCAAATCTGTTGTCTTTGAGGAGAATGAATGTATAGTCCAGCTGGTTTCCCAAAAGTACTGGACTTTGTGTCTGCACAGCAGAGTGCGTATGCACCATAGCTCCAGCTGGGCTCCATGCTGTAGTCATATCCAGAATACAGATGTCGAGTAGACAGGTGACAGACATTCAACTTATAACAGCTACCAGACTTTGGGAAAATCTGGACTAAAATGCAGAATCCTTAAAGTCCTCTGAGAACTCTAATAGGATGAAGAGGAGATGCCATGTGAAAAACATGAAATGTTGATGTTTCACTGAGAGTCTTACATTTTTCTCACACTGAGACTCTGGCAAAACGCTGCTGAAGGAGCAGAGCTCCACGGAATGCTTCACAGAGATAAAGCCATAGTGAAACTCATAAATATAACTTCTTGGGAGGTAATGGGAGTCACTGCTTTGTCAGTCAGTTGCAGGTATTGTGACCATAGGCAGATGTGTACTCTTCAGTGACTCTCTAACAGCATGCTCCTTTCTGTAGTTATGAGTTTTGCATGTAGTTGCCGTCCTGGCCTTTTCAGTACGGGAGAAGTTTCACCAGAGGAACTGGGGAGATCTGAGAAATTAAAGCAGACTTATGCCTGAAAACTTTGAGGGCTTGGGAGGACGGTTTGCTTTAAATTTCTTTTTTTTATTTTATATCTTTTTGGAACTGAATTTCAATTTTTAAATGTCCCAGCCCAAAAAGCCTCCCAATCTGACAGGTAAGTGAAAAAAACTGGAACATATTTTGGTAGACCCTGAGGCTTTTCACTGAAACCTGTGAATGCTGTGAAAGAAGTCAGAGGTTCAGAAACAAGTATCTGAAATGTGTGTTCTTATAGGACAGTTATGTGAGCTAAGAGACAACTAAGTTTTTAAGAATGACTTTTTGTCAACAGATGGGTAGTATTCTAAGATGCTGTTTCTCCAAATTTTGAATGATCTCATCTACCCAGCTTCTCATGCAGAGTCTTCAATGAGCCCAGAGCTTTGCCAGTGTCTTCTGCTTCATTACTTGTCTTGTTATGATTCCTAAATACAAAAGGGCATAATTTGTAAACCTTAGAGAATTTATGAGGACTATTTTGGGGGGGTGATTTATTCGACCTGAATTCATTCCTTGCATGTGAAAGTAAAAATCACTGCTCTCAGAAAAAAAACCCTAAAAGACTGGCAAACAATTCTAAAACTAACAAAACAGGATTGCAGTCTTTAATTCATTCTTGAATATCCCAAATCACAAATAACACAGTTATGTAGAGCAGGATCTTTGGGCAGTAGTAATCAGTGTAGTACCAGTGAAACTGTTGATCTGGCTGATAGTCTTTAGAACTACAAACAAATTATGTGTAAAGAGAAAAGAGCCTTAAGGCACATTTCTTCCTCGTGTACCTGTGAAGTCCTGAATCAAGGAATCCATGTTTTTTCTTGAGCAGCTGGTGACAGAAAATAAACCAGTGCACAAAACCACAGGAACAAAGATGAAATCTCAGTGAAAAAAAAAAATTACTTCTAAAAAAAAGAAAGAAGAAAGGAAAAGAAAAAACGCCTGTGGAGAATTTCCTGAATTGTGTGATATTATAGACTGAACTCTGTCCTTATAGTATTACATTTCAGAAGAGATAAAATCCAAAGGTAGGAAAAGCTCATTCTTTATTGTCATTTCTACCCCCTTCTGTGGGTATCTAAATGCGTCTTTTTCTGCACCTTCAGACCACTATGTATTATTTTCAATTTTGATGCTACTGACTGTGATAAGGGAAATATAGAATAGTGAATATGTCAAATGTAAAAGATGGAAAAGCATCCTCCAGCTGTGTACTTTTCGTTTTATACCTGTTGGAACTACAAACACTGAGCAAATTACCACCTTTAGGACTTACACACCATCCACAGGAAAATCAATAGACTTTCCTAAATGCAGCAGATCACCCTGGCAGTTGGCAAGCTACTCCAGAGTGGAAGTCACCCAAAAATCTGGCTTGTGAGCCCTTCCTGGAGGCAAGCGGAGCTGGAGGCACTCCTCCATCAGAGCCCCCTGCGGAGAGGCAGCTCCAGCCCTGTGCTGGGACGGTGCAATGCCATTCCCCTTCTGTGATGATGGCACCCAAGGAAATTAGCTTTGGGAGTCCCCCCACAGTTGATGTTTGTGTCCTGTTTGAGGACAAAATCTGAGCCGTGCTGGTTTGGATTTGTTATAAATTATTTATAAAGCTCCTTTTAACACACATCTCTCTCTCTTCTCTCTTTGAGGCTTCCAGAGCACTGAAGAGATACATGTGAGAGATGCTACTTTGTCTTCTCAAAACAGCCCCTGGAATCATGAGCTGATTGAACAGCTGAAAATACGCTCAGTGTCACAGGCGATTCATTTGCATGGGCTGTACTAGCTAGATAACCAAGATAGTCCTCTTTTGGAGTATTTGTGCAACAAGAACACACTTTTCGAAAGTCGTAAGTATTCTGGAAACCAGCCGAAGAGCCAGGGATGAGCCTCATGCTGAAAATCAGGCTTTATTTAAAACTTGATCTTGCATTTAGCACCCGTTTCTGATCTACGCCTCATCTTTACACCGAAATGATAGTGCATGTAATCTACAGATACAGACTCTAAATTAGCTTCTGTCATAGCACGGAAGGTGATTTACTTGAAATGAGTCAGCATGCGTTTGAAAGTCTACAGTGCACATTGAGCCCATATCTTTTATTCCTTAGACTTCCATGAGGTGTTTAGTCTGTGCCAAAAATGAGGCACGTGGCTGACTTGAATAATACTGAGAGATAAGATAAAAGGCACATCTCTGGCCTGGGTTAAACAGCTGCCTGGAGAACTTCTCGTCACCACACTTAAAAACTGCCTCTAAGCAAAAAGTCACAACACGCATGCAGCAACACCACGAGGGGCTGCACGGTGTCAGCGGGAATCCACAAACACCCCACAGTTAGAGAGCAAAGAGTTCCTCGGAGGTACCAGGTACATAGCTGCTGCTCCGTTCTTACCACTCCTGTCCTGCAAGGGGCTGCAGATCAGATGGAAACCCTCAATCAGGGCTTCCCTCACGGCGTCCTGCTGTCAGGCTGTGCAGTTAGTAAAGGTGCTAAGGCTGCTATCAGGCTGGAGTTGCCCTTCCTTTCTTTCTCTGTGACTGGAAGGCGACTCCCTGCTCTCTGTGCTGCTGGGTACTCGCAGTGGGGTGCTTGCCAAAGCACAGACACATTGACTTCCCTCCAGGCAGCTCAAGAAAGCTGAGACAATTTGTACCGGCGGAGGCTCTGACCCTATATTTACAATTGATGCAATTCCAAGTGTAGTCCATATTAATAAGGCAGGCAGAAAGCTGAAGGAGGGCAATAGTTCTTACTTGTGCTCATGAAATAGTAGTTCTGTGAGTTATACCAAGGACAGCACAAAGAAGCTGAATAACTGATTGAAAATATATGTAAGCCAATTTGTGCCCAAAAGCCCCGGAATAAATTGAGTGTCCTTCTACATTGCGATAAAATGAGAGCTAGAGCTCACTATTACTTAAGGCAAAGAAGGTGATTTATCTGTGCAGCCTTGGATTGGGTTTTCTCTATTGACAGGAGTGGCAGCTAGCGGCAGTGTTTGGGTGCTGCTGAAGGAGAGGGGAATGCAGATTCAGGCCCTCACCTTCCTGCCAATGAAAACATCTTTTCGAGATTTACTGACAATACCTGTCCTGAACCTTAACCCAAATGTGAGAACTAGTGTTACTGTTAAAAACACAACTCCTGTCTCCAGCAGATATCCTTGAGCAAAGTTACATTCTGATCAGAGTGGTTGCTGCTCTTTCCCCAGAGCTGACCATTCAGGTTTTCCTGCCCTGTCGGGGCAGGTCAAATAAGAAAAAGAAAATCTTAATTTGCTTGTCAATGGATAGCGACTTTTCCTGAGTGTTTCCTGACCGTCCTGAGAGTTGGGGCCCAACTCTGCAGCAGGAAGCCTGGCAACTTCAAAGTCCCCAGCAACCTGGGAAGAAAATCAAGGCAGGTAAAGGCTTCCAGATGCTGAGCTTCTTAGTAGCTCTGCAGCCAGACGCTGGAAAACCCAAGCAGATCGGGGAATCTTGTCAATTATTGTTAGGATTGTTTTGACAATGTATAACATTTTGATGTACTGAGACAAATTATGGATCTCTTCCCATGCAATAGGAAATTCCATTTTACTGGATGCTGTTCTGATGTAAAATTGCTTGGGGGGGTGGGGAGCAGGACCCTCTGGAGCACAGGGATTCTCGCCTCTGCCTTCCTTCAGGAGACAAGGACCCAAAGTCTGCTGCCTAAGACACTTCTCAGCTTCCTGAAAATTGTGCTAGGTGTTTAATGCATCTTTGAGCACTAAAACACATTAAGGCTCTAGTTCTAGGGACCAAACTGACTTTCACGCATTTCAGCTCCCCTTTACACTCCTTTATGAGTAAACATTTGGCAGCTATTTTAAAACCCTCAGGTACACCAACAAAGCAGAAGCTCTGTAAGATAAACTGTACTTAGGTGCTAATGCCATGACTTTAAAAGTATGAGTATCTGCTCATGAAGAATAGGAATATTTCCTCTTTAAAACAATGGAAAATATGCCTTTAAAAGTTTGAGCCTAAATCCCTGCACTTAGGCTCTTCTCAACGCTATATTGTGCTGTTGGAACGAATCCATTTTTGCTCTCCTTGAAAACACATAGCCCCATGCTGACTTGCATACTGTTTAGACAAGCCTAATGCTCTACCCTTCGTCTGGTCTATTTAAAGAAAATCAATCAGCATTCCTCTGATGAACTTCATGGGCACTGGTGTTAGACACTTGCTTAGACTTGCCTGCTTAATGGAACACATTCTTATTCCAA
The DNA here is from genome assembly GCA_013389945.1 of Fregata magnificens. Lineage (NCBI taxonomy): Eukaryota > Metazoa > Chordata > Aves > Suliformes > Fregatidae > Fregata > Fregata magnificens. Next base: position 462,090 of record WAAD01025012.1, read on the forward strand.
GCACCTTTTTTTTTGAGTAATAATGAGACAGCTATGAGTTTACCAAAAAGGGGTCATAGGTGAACAACAATTATTGGGCAGGAGCAAAATCCTTCTTAGGCAGTCACTGACTGCAGGTAGGAATTCCTTTCAAGGCTGAGCAACTGCCTTAAGCACCTACACACACTGGATTAGCTATGCACCAGATAAAGAAAAGGAAACAGATGCCAAAAAAAAAATCAAGGAAAAGAGGAGAGGAGAGGCAGGCAAAAAAAGCTGCCAAAACAATGAACGTCACTCTTAGGTGTTTGGGAAATGATTGGGTTAAAAGCAATGCCTTAATTCACCTTCTGAATTTGTGCAGAGCTGTATGTCTCCTAGCTTCCCCTCCCTAGCTTTTTGTCCATCTGTCCACCCTTTGATTTTAACTTCTATGGGTGAGGAATCTACCTTCTGATCTGTCTGGAAACTGCCTGGATTTAATTTAATCTCTAAACCCTGTCAAGTCTGGACAAAGTGAATCTATACAGATAATTTGAGGTCTCGGACCTTTTGAATGAAGAAACCTGCTGCTTGTAAATTGGCTCATTGAAACAAAACAGTAAAGTGGCAGCACGCCTCTGTCTGGTTGTTGTTTAGGAGTGTTTGCTGGCATGCACAGTGTCGAATATGCTGTATACGATGCTATCTATGCATCTCTGCCTCACTATACTTTAAAACTATCCGGTAATTGCATGAATTTCCAAAGGAGAAACATTTCTGCTTTGAAGTCAGAGGGAATTTATTTTGTCTGTATCTTTCCTTTCCTTCCACTTGTTTTCAATTGGGAAAAAAAAAAAAAAAAAAAAAAAAAACAAACAAGAAAAAATAGCCTGTGGGCAAACCTACCCCCAACAATATCAAAAGAATGATTACTGATTAGTTTCTGTAATAAGGTTTCTGCATTCCCTTAACTAGTTCACTCTGCATTTCTGGTGGTCTTTTAAAAGCCTCTCATTATGCCAGCCATGTTCATAACTGTCAGTTGTGCTAGAACCAGCAGGTGAAAGAAATTGAGGACAGCACTCGAGCAGTGGTGTACTCTAACCAGTTCCACCCTCCCATGCAGAAGGATGGCAGCAGACCCACTCAGCTGGCAGTGCCCGCTGCTCCCAGCACAGCTCAGCTGCAGCTGGGAATCAGGACCGATCTCTCCATGAAACTGGTGATGAAGATAAATCTTCACAGGCAGAGCCATACAGCTCCATTAGACCAAAGGTTGGGGTCTGTCCCTTTGACAGACCCACAGCCACTGTATTCACACACACTATGTGAAAGAGAGTTGATAATGCATCAATGAGAGGCTTCTCATCTCTAATACCCACGTCTCCTACGCACTGCAAGTTGCTACAGTCATGGTATGAACTAAGGCATCAATAAATGAGAAAGCTATTGTCTCAGCAGTCTCTCTTCTAGAGGATCTTCTTACGCTTTGCCTTTGGGGAGGAAATGACAATAAAATTGTGATTTTGCTTTCAAGCTGAATTTTAAGGAAAGGAAATGAACATTAAGGGAACTGCTGTTTGAAAAAGGCTACATATCTCTGAAACACTGTTGGGCCAGTAAGTGGCAGCCCACAAAAAGACAAAAGAGTTTGTCACCATCAGCTGAGTCACCCATTCAGCACTAGGAAACAGGGAATGAAGTGGTCATCTGAGGAGTTTTAGTTCATTTTCTTTGGGGATGCTGCCATGGGACGATCCATTTGATCCACATGAACTGAAAATGGAAGAGTCATAATGCACGAAGTTTTCCTAAGAGCAGAAGTCCAATGGTGAGAGGAAGTCTAGTGGTTCATTGCTTCAAGGGTGTTCCTGACATCTAGCCGCAATATGTTTGCCTGGACACATTACTAGGTTGTTCCTGCACGTACATGAAACATGGCAACAAAAAAAAAAAAAAAAAAAAAGGAAAATAATCTGCTCTGTGTTGGGTGAGTCAAATATACAGCATGAGAAGGATGTAGGGACAGGAATTGCTGGGAGACGTTGAACTGCCTGGAGTGAGACTGGGATAAACAGGTTGAAGGGGGAAGTGCTGTAGGAGAAATAGGAAACAGAAAAAATGAAAGTGGGGATCTAAAATGAAAGCTGTGGGAGGAGTAAAAGATGAAAAAGGAGCATGCAAGGAAAAGGGCAAGAAAGCTATGTGAACAGGTCACCTCCATCCTGCCCTTAGTAACCAACCATTCCTGATCAATATTCTGTGCCTGCCAGCATCCGCGGGCAAGGGCTTTAAGCCAAGGTGAAAGCCACCTGCAAAGAACTGTTGCACCGTGATACGACTAAGGGGAAGTTTCTTCTTCACTTCAGGGAGCTATTTGCCTACATACAGCTTGGTTTCCTTATAAATTTGATCTTAACAAGTGTAACTGAATGATATTCATCTTGCTCACCTATCTGTGTCTAATCCTTTTTAGCCTTCTGCAGAGTGCTTTTCTTGAGTGATATCTGTCATGGGGTTACAGAACGGAATTATGTATTCTGGTTTTAAGTGTTAGTTTGTAAATGTTTCCTTTTCCAATTGATTTTTTTTTTCTTTTCAGCTCCTGCATCCAACCCGCATCCTCCCATTTATTTTAGATGACAGTTTAATATCACCTTATACATTTCCTCTGTAGACTAGTCATAACAGTAGCTAGCCAGGAAAAAAGTTTACATAAGAAATATCTGTTAAAATCTTCCCCTTTTTAGAATTTTTTTTTTTTAAATATGGTTTTTAGCTCTCATCCTAACATCACATCGAAAGCTTTCATGTCAGCAATCACTTCATTACTCCATCTGGTCCATGGTTTTACCTTTTAGTGACAGGAATGACAAAGCTGCATAAGCTGTAAAATGTGGAGACAGCATTGACTCACAGACTGTTTTCAAACCCCAATATATGCAGTATCTTCTAATTATCTGGTTTTATATTGCTTCTCTGCATGGGACCGACGTTTTCCTGATATTTAAAGACATACTTTTTCCTCTTTGTTTCAATGGCAAATTAAGAAAAACACTTGATAAAAAATGTCAGTATTTCCTTTCAATATGAGTTACCTTCTACTCCAGCTTGCATTTGTCACTATTCCGGCTGCTTATCTAACTCTGGTAGGTCCTTCCACATTTCATCAGAAACTTCTGGTTTGGTCATTAGTAGCATTGACAACACTGTCACCCTATGGTTAATTACAATCAAGGAAAGAAGATGACAGCTGGTTTAACAGAGTGACTATAAAATTGTTTATTTTAATTAAGAAGGGAGCAGCAAGACTATATCTTTTGCAAAAGAAAGAAGGAGATGCATTCTGGAGAAGAAGATTAAATCAGTGGAATCTGAAAGGAGGATTAGCTATGAAAGCAAATATGTCCTATCAGGAAGTATTTTTCTCTGTGGCGGATGCAACCTGAGACAGAAAAAATGCAGAGAGACAAAATCTCTGAGCAGGTAGCCTTAGGAATGTCTACAGCAAATCAGCCAGCAGAGGGGTGAGAGAAACCCCTTGGATTAAATTAAATAGAGTAAGCATGTTCTTTTCTTTCATTTCTTGACCCATGTCTTTTATAAACATTGGCAGCTGTGTTGTCAATTTTGTTTAAGTAAATCCATTCTTTCCACTCTCTCCCCCACCATTTTACCTTAACTTGGCTTGAATTAAGAGCGATTTTGGCTGACAGCAAAGCATTCCTTCCCCAGGGGTTTGCACGAACCTACAAACCGGGGTAGTGGGACACCTTAACCAGACACCTCACCTCCCCAGCACATTTCCCAGCCTACCTAGTGGATCATGGACCCCCCAAACTGTAAGCAAGGACACGACCTGGTCTCATGGGGTCAGGACAGGGGACAGACACCAGCCAGGGGTAAGCCAAGATGCCTTTCTAGCATACAGTGAGGCATTAAAGAATATGCCAGAACCAAGCCAGCTCTGTGTCATGCTTCTGTAAACCTGAAGTGGGATATCCAGTGCCACTGTCAGTCCCTTAAATTTGTATTTAAGTGATTGAAATGATATACTTCAACACAAGAGCATCCAAATTCAGAACAGAGCACTTCCTATCTGTATCTCATTGGGAAATTATCCAGGATCTGATCCCAGATATGGGCAAGAGTGATTTTGCTTACCAAAGACACCCACAAACATTTAATGGAAGCACACAGGGCTGTAAGGAAACAGACAAGCAACTATTAGTGTATTAGGCACAGTCTTAGACAGACTTGTGTTTCATATCTATGAAAGGGACTGTGTGCCCAAAATGTGTTTGTGTTGCCCAGCCTGGTTCACTGATCTAATCAAAGCTATTATATCTCCCTACGAACCTGCGCTCACACGTATCCTGAGACCGTCACAGCTATTGAAACACTGTAATTCTTAGCTGCCTACAGACAGACTAGGAATTTATATGTTTAGACTCAGGCAGAGAATAACTCTGTCTTTAGGAGGAAATATATGTTTTGTTTTGATTCCAATTTGAACAAAAAACTTCACTGTTTAAAGAAAAAAAAAAATACCTGGGAGAAGAAATTACTGTCCTCCATGTAGCTCTGGGAACCACATCTCACTTGGCTGGCTTCTTCCAAGTCCTCCCCAGGCTGTGGGCACCTGCATCAAGGGCTGCCCCATGTCCAGGCACCCACTCCTCCCTCTGAGGCACAAGAAACCCGACTGGTGAGCTGTAAGGCAGCTGGCACACTTCTGGTCGAGTCCAACCAGGGCTTTGGTGAATCGTTGTCAAAACTGGACAGATCGCCACTTGTAGGTTTCAACAATCTTCCATTTTATTTAAAAAGAAAACTTTCATTTTTTGTTATGTCTGACCAGGTTGTATCATATAGGCTGGATAAAGATAAATCTTTGCAGTATGTCAGTTTGAATAATGCTCTGAAGCCAAACATCTGGAAATAGATATTTTATCAGTGTAGCCTATGTCAGACAAGCTAATGTTGATACTTTAACTGTTCCTACCCTTATTTCCAAGACCTGGATCATGTTATGGGAATTGCAGTGCTCATGGCAAAATGACTGATATGAAACTGCAGGAATTTTAAGCCCTTGGGGGGTAATGGTATGCTTTAGTAATCTGATGCAGAACTGAACTTCATGCTGATTAAGCAGAGCGGCCACCTTAAAATGATTTCCAGAAAACATTTAACTTCTAAAACGCTTTTTGTTACAAGAACCTTGTGGAGGGAGCACAGACTCTGCTTCTGGCATGAATTAATAGTGAATTGGTTGGTGTGTTAACAAAGGCACCCTCGTCCTCTTTGTCCCTCCCTTTGGGCATCCCTAATACAAATGCATCACTAGCTAGGCAGCTCTTTCTGACAACATAAAGAGGTTCTAACTCGAAATTATTTTGCTTTTCAGTGTCACCCTCCCTTCTCTCCTGTTTTTCAGGGTAGACTGATTCTCACTGGTATTACAGCTTGACACACAGGACATTTTTACTATTTCTGTTCAAGGCAGAGGACTGGATCTTCCACGGGGGAGGGGTTGGGACCAGACACCTCTCTTGACGGCAGCCTATTTAAATGTGCTGAACATCCCTCCTAGACCACCGTACATGCTATATGACCTGCAGTTCAGTGAATACAGAGATGAATGAGAATTTCAGTAAGTCCTATAGGTAACGAGTTAAATGACCCAAGCAATATGTACCACCAGCCTTGTAGGTAGGAAGATATACTTTCTCCTGTAATGAATGTACCACTAATGTCTCCACTAAGCAGAACATGATTTTCTACTACTAATCTGATGGCCCACTCCTAGAGAACATTTTATGACTATGTATTTCAAATCTGTATCAGTGGGAAAGCCCAAGTCTTGGCACAAACATAAACAGTGACGATAAATTAGACACAAGCAGTGTGTAACTTTTCAGGATCCCAGGCTCTGTCTAAATTTACTGGCTGTTTGCTGAGGCTTTGTGACTAACGGTACCATAAAATATTTTAGTCAGCTGGCAAAGTGAGGACTCGGAATGATTGAGAAGTACTGTAACCGGCTGCTTGGATTAACAGTGGGTAAATTACTGTTAATGCTGGTAATAAATGCCATTAGCATTAATTCACTGAATAGCAGCTCTATAGGCTCCGATCATGTCAAAGTTTAGCTAGAAACAATGACTGACTAATCTTGGCAAGTTCCAGATGTTGCTGTGCTTCCCAACGGCTGCTTGAAGACACTGCAGGTTGCAATGGGCTGTGCACACTCATGCCTTGTGAAGGATTGGGATGCCTTTTTTATCAGCTATTACTCTTTCCTTCAGCTGGAATGACACGTGCAATATATTTATGTTTGAAATCAAGCAATGCTCCTTTGCTGCGTCCAGTGGGGTGAGTTGCTGCAGGACCTGGGGACCCAGCACTACAGCCAATTTCAGTGCTGTGCTGTGAATTTGACACTTCAAAGATGGGAGAAACAGCGTGGAGTCTTCTGGAATCTTTTGCATCCCCAAAAGGGTTACCTTCTCTTCTCCTGCTCCCTGCCCTCATGAGATATCTTCTTCGCATTTCCACCAGTGTAACAATATGCACTCGTGTAACTCTGTACCAACTGAGCACAGCAAACTCTGGTAGTGAATGGATCCATCCTATTGTCCCGTCTAATATGCCCTTATGTGAAACACAAATGTAATGGTATTATGCTTTATTGTAATGATGGAGAGTCATTGCTCCCATAAGTTATGGCGAGTTATGCAGTGAAGTTACATCTTTGTTATATTTAACAATCCATAGTGACATAAGCTATTACAGAGGTCACTACACAGCATCTTCACTGGAACCTCAAGTACTCATTTCAGATAATTCCATCATACTCTTTCACAGCACCGTGATAAAAAGCTATTACCTTCTCAGATGCATACAAATTTGGGGTGAATTTCATAACACTGTGTTGCTCCAGCTCAGCATGTCTGGTACTGAACTTCAATTACAGAATGTTGCCTCACTGCTTTCCTAGTCTTGGGCATTTCTAGCACATATTTTGCTACATGATTTGATGTTAGTTTAGTTAGTTAGTTAGCTCTGGTTTTTGGTGCTTTGAGATGCATGTGGACCAAACATGCTGTACTTGACTCATTGACTTGTCCAACTTGTTTCAGACTCATTGAGGATGGAACGTGCCAATGTTCACACAAAGGTTGTGTGACTTTTTCATGAGGGAACAAAGCTGGGTCCAACAGGAGGAAATGGTCAAATGCATTTTTTCCCATGGCAAAAAGAGCTGTTCATTTTCTCAGTCATCCTAGTGACTGTTCATAGCCACACACAGCCAGACATTTCTGCTAATGTGGCTTTGGTCAAGCAGCACATGAAACGTCAGACGTTTGAGCAAGTCATTTCTGGAACTGGCAGAATATTGGTCTTTCAGAGTACTCAGATATTGAATAGCAGTGAGCTGTCAGTTAAACCTTCAGGATAAGAGTAATGAGGAGTCTGCTTGGGGGAGGGGGGAGAATTGTTTCACAGACATGAAATGCAAGAATAGATACTGGCAGCACTCCATGTATAAATGGTGAAACAAGAGAAAGGGGAGTACTTAAAGAAGCACATGCGATACTGGAAAAATAACATAGTCATTATTTGAACCTATTAGACATATATTCCAACAAAAGTAAAATGGCTTTTTATTCCCAGACTGGTAGCAATGTATTCATTCACGCTCATCATATTTCCTATTTTCATTAGAGGAGAACCATTCTGCATGCAAGTCATTACAAACAAAACTTCAGGTTCCTAAAATATGCTTATCTCACAAGAAACTGCTGTTAGATAGTTTAGTCTAAGTATGCTATAAGTGAAATAAATACCATACATTCTTAATTTGATAGTTTGCCATGTGATGCATTTTTAATAATGCATTTTCATTACATTTTACTGTTTCAGCTATCTGAAATAAGTGTGCAGATATGAGACTTCTGATCTTCTCTTCAGAGCTGAATGACAAAAAAGACTTGAACAGGTTATTTTGTTTATAGGTCTTGCAATGATATTTTGAAAAGATAGCAGGTGTATCAGCTTGCTCCCTTCCCAAAAATTCATTCTTTAGAGGAACATTTGCATCTATCTCATATTTACACATCCTCTTGCCTGTCTCACTTTTAATGAAATTTCCTGCTCCCTGGAGACCCTTGTCCTAAGTCTGCCCCACATTGCTTCACATCTTCCCTGCCACAAAGGCTTTTTCTGTGAGTAGCCAAATCTCTTTGTCCCTGTCCCAGACAATTTGGAAAGTACATTTGGACTCAGTGGGATTCAGTCATGGTTTGTCATGCTCTTGAGCCTAACCTCAGAAAAGTATCTTATACATCTAATGCCAATATTCATTGATTTACAGGTGCATGTCAGACTATTTTATGGAAGAAAAGCTGTACTTCATACTGTGTAAGTCCACCTCAGTATTTACACAAGTTACGTCCCACTTCAATGCTCAGTGGTAGCTATGAAACCGCAGCAAATTCCCAGCTAAGGTGCAGCTTTCTCATTTCTGGTTGCGGAAGAGGAAGAGTAGTTGAGTCTGTCTGTTGTTTTTTTTTTTTTCCTTAAATATTGTTTAAAATACCTTTTCCTTTACTGTAAAGCTATGATGAAGCATAAAAGAAACAATAGCTAAGAAATGACAGCTCCACAGAGAAATAAGCTCTTACAACAAAGGTTTTACTGGAATAAGACTTTTTGCTATAAGGGTTGCTGCTAGGTCTCTGACATCTCTTAAGCAAAAGTGAGGCAAAATTCTTGAACAGCGTGAGCGGAGTTGTCACAGAGCCACATGACCAAACCAGCATCTCATGGCCCAAGCAGTGTCTTGGCATGGGAGGTCATTAGGTAGACATGGGGAGGGAGGGTGGAGGAGGCTAGTGCCTTGCCTACTTCTGTTGCCAGAAAGCCATACCTTGTATAAGCCCAAGAGCAAAACTATTTTGGGTTGCTTCAGTTGTCATTTAGATGTATCCTCGGCTTTATAGACTGTCTCTCTGCCCCAAGAAATTAACTAACAGTTTGTGCTTGGAGCAGTAAGTGGATCTGGTTTGGGTTCCTTAGATATATAGGTTATAAAATGGTGTAATGGATATAAGGTGGATTTCTGGGACATTTTTAAAAATTAGGACCAGATCTGTTTTCAGGAGGATGTTGTGTTGGAACCTAGTTAAAAAGTTTTGCGTGGTATTGCTTGATCCCTTCTGTAAATGCGGTTCTAATGGAAGAAAAAGGGAGAGCAGCTGAAAGGAAGGCATAAAGTTTACAGCTCCTGCTTTCATGGACTTCCATTTAGGAGCATGCTAATATGGCTACTAAAATAAGCTGCTAAATGGGTCAGTAAAATTTTATAATGCTTCATTTAAGAAAATTTTTTTCCAGAATTTTTCTCCAGGAAAAAAATGGAAGGGGAAGTGGACATTTACATAGCGTGACTTTTGGATGTAAGAAAATTAAAGAATCAGCATCTTCACTTTTAAGGTCTTCTCAGTAATTATAATCAATGCAACTTGAAAGACAAGATTTGAGGGGTATTTGTTTAAAATTCAAGGGAAAATAGATTTTTGGACTTACGCATTCCTATGCTACTCTGTTCTGCTAATGTGTGAGAACAAAATTAATTGCATAGGCCGGGAAATGGATTGCTTGGATGTAAAGTCCTTTCTGAACGAAGTTAAAATTAGGGCTTTCACTCTTCATTGCACTGGGTATTGTGTGTTCAGTAACTCTTAAACTCAGTTACCCAAGTGGGTGTAAAATGTCACTGCCGTAATGTGTATTCTGATTGGGTACACAAATTATAAATTAATTTGAGACAGTTGCAGGCATCAAAGGATGTTTTGTGCTCAGATCCCATCAACATGTGTATGTATGTTTATTTGATACATGTTACCTAAAACATTAGCATGCCCTCTTGTGTAAAGTACTTGCAGGAAGTGGACTGAGCCGAAGAATAAACAGGAACGCAGGTACAGATATTTCCAAAATCGGAAGCCAAAAGCATTGTAAATGATGCAATGTCCTGTAAAACCTCGTATTTTCTCTCTTGAAAGTACCTACTTTGAAAAGAGATACTTTCCAGGCTGTTTGCCTGAAAAGCAAAGCTAAAAAGAAATTAGCAGGAGTAAAGTAATGCTTCTCTTGCTGTGCCTAAAAATGCAGGTGATAATCTCACCCCTTAGACAACATCCATAGTAATGTAAATACAAAAGCCACCCCCAAAAAAGAGAGGTGAAGCATGAATATGCGAATGCTCCTACTTATCTCTCATGTACAGCCACCATGGCCTTTTATTTCACACTCAGCTAATACAAATCTGCATTTGAAAGAAACTAATAAAACTTCATAAAACACAGAATTTGCTTTATTTAAAGTCAACTCCATTGCCTTTTTATAGTTTCAGCTAAATCTATTAAAATCACACAGAATGACCTCTTACAAAGAAAGCAGTTACTTGAAAAAGTAACTTACTATGACAATACACGGCTGTACACACTTTGGAAAAGTGTCACTTTTTCAGGCGGAAAGCATTTATCATATCAAAACAGCTATTATCAAATAATCTGCTATAGACTTCTTAACACAGAAAGGGAGCTAGAAATCTTCCCACTTGGTTTTTGGCAACAGTTGGTTTGCAGAGGGCAGAAGTGTGTCTTCCCAGCCCTTACTATGAATATTCTTCTTTCCTTTTGCAAAAGCTTGCCTAGGCCAGCTACAGCCCTTGGCAATCTCGCCAGCAAAAATGACGCTCAGAAGAACAAAGTGCTACATTTGCACAGTGTGGATTCCCTTCTTTGGAAGTCTAAACCTTTAACCTGTTTGTATAATGTCCCAGGAGGCAGACTGATACGGAGAGAAATAAATGGACAAATGTATTGGGTTTGCGTGGGAAGGTTTTGGTAGCAGGGGGGCTACAGGGGTGGCTTCTGTGAGAAGCTGCTAGCAGCCTCCCCATGGCCGATAGAGCCAATGCCAGGCAGCTCCAAGATGGACCTGCTGCTGGCCAAGGCCGAGCCCATCAGCGACAGTGGTAGAGCCTCTGGGATAACATTTTTAAGACGGGGGAACAAAAAAAAACCCTGCGCAATTGCAGCCAGAGAGAGGAGTAAGAACATGTGAGAGGAACGACCGTGCAGACACCAGGGTCAGTGAAGAAGGGAGGGGAGGAGGTGCTCCAGGCACCGGAGCAGAGATTCCCCTGCAGTCTGTGGTGAAGACCATGGTGAGGCAGGCTGTCCCCCTGCAGGTGATTTCTGGGCTATCTGGGGCTTTCCTATGAGTTTCTATGCTTGCCTGCTGGACCTCATCATGTCCTCTCCTACAGAAAAGGAGGCTGTTGGTGAAGGCGGTTGGCCACCCCTGGTCACTTCACATTGCTTCAGAGGTTTTGCAGTTTCTTCACTGAAGAAAGGGGCATAACTCTTTCAACGGCCGTGTGGGATGGACTTGGTGCCTGCTCTGAGGACTGCTTTGGGGAATGGAGAATAAGCTACATAAGTGTTATATGGTAGGCACTTTATATACTACTTGATTAAAGTAAATTTTCCACTCTGTTTTTCTGTCCTTACACTGTGCTCTGTGGCTGGTAGCTATGGGGGTACATCAGTGCTCCTTCTTGAATGAGGAAGAAGCACTGCTGCTCAGGGAGCTTCTAAGCACTCAGCTGGAAGCTGGTGATGGCTGGCTTCTTACTGAGATGATTCACCAGGCAAACAGGCCTGCTTCCAGGGGAATAGCAAATGGGGGACATCAGTAACATGTTCAGGGCCATCTTCAGGGATGAGCCTGCAGGACTGAGGGCTTGGACTAGCCCTAGCTCCAAAGCAGCACTCAGAAGATACCACTCTGGCTGCGACAGAATTGCTGTGTGCGGTCACAGCTGATATGTGTGTAATGCAGAGGACTCAACAGCACATATGCAGCAAGACCAGACCCACTGTCCATGTTTGTGCACTGTGCCATGGGCCTCCCTGTGACATCCCTGCCAGTGCTTGAAAGGGACCAGCACACACCGATATGCCATGCTGCTGCCTCAAATGTGGATACACAAGCATTTTTTGCTAGAGAAAAATGAGACAGAATAGGGAACATGCCTTATTACTTCTGAATTCCCACTTCAATCCATGCATATGTGTACAGTAATAAATAGATACAATCAGAGGAGAAGCTCTGCCTGTAAGGTCCCATCCATTTTTGTCAGATCCTTTAGAGTTACATGACTAACTGCTGGAGTCCTGAATATGCATGGCTGGCTGTTGGATTTTTGGTAAAGGTAGGACTTTCCTGGGTGTCCAGCTGGCCGTGCAAATCTTCTTAAGTTTATATTACCTAACTTCAGTTTGCTACACTGTGGTAGAGGAGGTGTTAAATCTTCCATATGACCAGTGACAGAACCCATGTTATTGAGTCTGCTGTAGTCTAAGCAAAGACTTTAATACCAAAGCTGTAGCCTTGTACTGTCAATTTACTGGCAAGAAGCAAGCCTATTTGCATTTCTTAGCTGAAAGACTGAGACTGAAAACCAGCAAATATCAAACCAGTTGTGATGTAGTCAGGATCAGATTAGTCTACAATCTGGCTACCATTTGCTGCTTTGGTTCCACATGATTAGTGCTAAGCCATCCAAAGGAGGGAGGCCTTCACATGAGCCTGTCAGAAATACTACATAAGATCACAGCACAATTGTCTGATTGAATATGCCAGCTTATCCAGGAGAACAAGTTTATCTAAGATATCGCAGAAAAATGAGGTGATTGTTATACCAGAAAAGTTTCTGACCAGTTAGCCATCAGACGACATCACTTCTGAGCTCATTTACAAATTCCTAGAGCAACAAACATTTCAAAGAGCTGTACCTCCAGTATTGCTTTCACTATTGTGCCCTTATTGCCTTTGCAGAAGACAGACCCCATTTTCTTCCAGTTTTTTAGCAGACAATGATAACGGGCATTTTTCTTTACTTGACAGTAGCATACGTTGCCATCTGGCACATTGCCCTACTGGCCAAAATTGTAAAGATGCTATTTTGATGGATTGCCATAGAAATGATGCTTTCAGACAGACATTGCCATAGCAGTGCTAGTCAATAAACTGAAACAACACAATTTGCAGATGAAAGGATACCCCCATGAATCTGTTCTTGCCTCAGTTTTTTAAAAATTATTGCAAAGATTCTGCCTCCAACAATCTTCAAGCCATTCAAGTAAGGCTAGAGAGAGATTTAGAAAAAACTGAAGACATCTTGCACTAGGACACACAGTCACCAGTGACAGTAGCAGGAGGTAGAAACTCCGTGGTGGCAGAGCAAGGACAGTGTCACCATGTTTCTGCCTCAGTCATGCCAGAGATTCACAAGAACGCTGCTGCTTCTTGAATGGCTTACAACCAGCACGAGCTCCGAGTTGGGATGTCAAGGCATGACTCTAGATGGTGTAACCCCCATAAGCACTTTCATCCCTCACCAGCTGAGAACATTAAGAGCAAAAAGGGCTTCCAAAATAGATGTGCAAGCCCAGGCAATGTGCAAACAATGAGCTAGTCAGCAATAGCCCTCTGCTACTTAGCTGGTAAAAGCTGTGCTCCTGGGAAGTGAAATGCTTCCCACACAAAAGCAGCTGATGAGCAAACGGATAAAAAATGAGAAAAAAAACACTGTTTAAGAAACTAACAATGAACTGGTAGCTGCCTTCTTACTGTTTTGCCCTTTAGCATCAGAATCACTTCCTTGCTAAAACTGGTGATAGGGAGTTGCCACTTTTCAAAATGCATTTGGAGGCAAGGTGTCTCTGCTTTATCAGCAGATGCATGACTGGGCCAGTCCCCTGCATTGCTGAGAAGGCCACACTCTGGTGAGCAGAACTGGTAGAAGCTCTTCTCAGGTCCCCATGGGAATCTGATGAGTGTAACCTCATGGGAACCCACTCGGGTTCAAGCTGCCGCGACACCTCTGCTGCCATATCAACAATCTCAGACACAGTGGAAAAGTGTGCAACAAGTAGTCACAACTCTGAAAAGCAGTTGTCTGGTAACTGCAGCTTCACTGAGGATGCCAGTTATCAACCAAAACAGCTGCTTATCCTGTGCTGGATAATCAAGAAAGCATACTTCATGGTTGACACCGGCTTTGAGTAGCTAAAGCATGTACAACGTTTATTCAAGTGTCTTCCAACATCTTTTCACTCATGTGCCTCCTCTTTAATCTTCCTATCTTGTACTGTGCTGAGCTACATTTTCTCCAGTTTTAGTTGATCGCATGCACATGTATGATAATAAATAACAGTAACGGTACAGGGCAAAGACAGCACTGTCCAGATTCTGTAAGAAAGGGGGATCTGCATCCAGAAAAACATGGCATCTAAATGCCAGGTTCAGCACTCAGCACATTACAGAGCATGACACTTTGGTGGAATTGCTGAAAAAGGGGGTTGTAATACTTTCTGTTGTTTGCTTGTTTGTTTTATCTTTGATGTGATATTCTTCCTCTCATCAAAGTGTTTTTCAAATAAACAAACAAAAAAAAAAGATAAAATGGAGAGCTCTTGCACAAAGTGAAATAAGGAGATGCAGCTTGCTAGGCATGAGATACATGTCTGAGTGAAAGGGAGTCATCCCTCTTTTCAGCAGTTGAGACGGGGGGGGGGGGGCAACAATGTAGATCAGATAATAATACTTTATTTCATTAGGCCCTGCCTAAACTACAAAGTACTTCCAAGGAAAAGGGTGGCTATTAAATTTGAGATCTAATGAGGGTATGATCAGATTTTAAGAACGTGCTTTAACCCAGACACAGAGTGAGGCTAAAGCACTTTTAAAATTGCTTAGAACTTAGTCTGACCCCATCAACAAGGAGCATTTCACACTGTGCAGGAGCTGTCTGAGCTACGGCTTGGGAGCAGGCAGGAGAAGCCATGCTATTGAGTTAAGTATGCAAATCTTTAAGCAGGTGAAATTTCAAGTATCTAACTGGATCCTAAGGGGGATTTTCTTGTGAAATATATGATTCTCCCTAACTTGCTAGGGTAATTATTAGTTCATATTTCACTATGGGATATTCTTTTCTACTGTGTATGTATATACTAGCTCTTCAAGTACTAAATCATATTCAGATTTAAAAGTTCATGATTGTTCTTTCACTAAGATACAACAAATAACTCATGCTTTCTGGAGAGAATTCTTATATAGTACGCTGGTTTTGCTTCTAACACCTGTTTTATAAATGAAATTTTTATTATGAGACATCAAGGATACAGCAGTCAGGATACAGGATAGTTACTGAGCATATTAAAAAAATTTTCACCCTTACCAGCTGCATTGACAGACTGTCTCTACAGAAAAGCTGCAGTCTTTGTCACTGCCAAAAAGCCAGATGCTCAAATATCCTCTTTGCACCCTGATGGTCTCTGGATGGCCACTAAAATACCCAACGTTATGCCCCTCCCTCCATTCATTTATGAAACACTGTCTTTATTTTTTTTCTGACCTTTACCAAAACAGACTTATCTGTGTATTCTTCAAAGTAGAAGCAAAAACATCTAGAAAAAATGATCTGGCTCTGAAGTTTTGAATACAGTCCATATGTCAGAGATACTTAGTGAGAGATCCAGTCTGAGACATACTGATTGGGTGCCACCGTCAATATCGCTTCCCAAGGTCACCAAGTTGGTACATCACACAATGCGGAGCTCTGCTGTTATGTTGGAAAGAAAGCATCAGTCTACTGAAAATAAATGTTAAGTATGGCAGCAGATTACAGAAGCAAGAAACCTCTCAGGATGTTTTCAAATGCTTCAAGCAAACTGAAGACAGATGGGTCAATATTTAGGAATTATTATCTGTTATACAGTTTATTAGTAAAGTCAAAGTAAGTGCATTAAAACTGTTGAAAAGAATGCTAATGGCTTTTCTTAAAACAATAATCATTAGAGAATACCATAGTATCATTATGAAGTGCACTAGATTTCTTTTCAAACTGTTGCAAGCTGAAAATTCAAGATTCCTGGTACAGAAAACATCACAAGATTAGCTTCTTTAGCCACTAGATCAATTTTCCACTTCATGTGGAATAACTTATGTCACTTGATGGTCTTTAGGGATCTTTTCACAATAATCCACTTGACAAGCAAGGCAGGTAAGCTTTGCAAGATTTATAATTGATCACTGGTGCTATTGTAGACATGATGGAAATACCATATATAACATAAATGCTTTTTAGCAAAAAATATTATTGCTTCATAATCAGGTGTAGGTGTTAGTCTCTGATTTGGCATCGCTTTGACATAATGAGCCTATGGTTCTGCATATACAGAATATAAATATAATGATGTTTTTATAAGGGTTCCAGACGTCTTGCCTGTATATGAAATGTAAATACCGCATTCAATCTTTAGCCCTTGAAATTGGGTGTGAAGGAGGGATTTTGTTTGTGCCTAAATACAGGCAAGCTCTATTTGGGGGCTATATTCCTATGGAAGTGCAGCTGTTCAAATGCTCTTAACACCCAACAAAGACAGCATTGTTCTGCAGAAACGTGTTTGTTGGAGCTGGTGGGGCTCTGGCCAGTTGTAGGTGGGACGACTGCAACAGCAAGAGCCTGTTACTCAGCAGTCCACTGAACGATGCCTGGTGGTTTTTCACAGCAATGATGGACTGCATCTGGCCAGGGGAACGAACAACGGGGAAACAAAGACCTTGCTCAGACATAGTGTGTGGTGTGGATGTGCACCTGAACTCCTGCAGTCAGCAGGGGAAAGCTTGTAAGGATTGTACCTAACATAGGCGGCTGGTGTGGCCTTTGAGACTTCGCCAGCACCGCTTTAGCAGTAATGCTATTATTCTAATTGTTGATTCAAGGCAATGAACAAAATTCTTGAACAACTGGACTTAGATGCCCACAAAAGAATACTGATACACTTACACTGACCCTTATTCAGACACCATGTTCTCAGACACTTCTGACATGATCTTCACTCAGTTACAAAATGGCAGAATTTGGGGACAATACATTGATTTAGCAAGAAGGAAAAGGCAGTGGCATGGAGTACAAGGTATAGCCCATTTTGCTCTGTTTCTATTCATACATGAATTCTATAAAACAAACCACAGGAACGAAAACCTGTTGTAGGAGTCTCAAGCTAGCTGACAATTCCTTGTCCCCAGGAAGCTGTTCTGTCTGGAGTTGCCTATAGATGCAGATACAGAAAACAGGACAGACAGAAAACTTCACCTGTTGCATGTCGTTGCACCATAAAATTCGTAACCATGCAGCATTTTCTGAAATATTAAAATCTTGCTAAAATACTAAGAACATACAAGAGGCCGTGCAACAATATTATCTGGTGGCACTGCTGTAACAGTTGGAAATTTCACTAGAGAACTATAAATCCTCCTGTTTTGAGGCATAGGGCTAATGCTAATCAAGGGGAATTAATAGGTTATTATAAAATACTGACAAGAATTTATTTTCCATTTATTGGAAATACTTGGCATTTTCTGATAAATAATATCAGGCTAGATGGATCACTAATACAATCTGTGGTGGTAACAGTCATGTACCTCCACAAGAAAAAAAAAGCTTTGTTGGAGGAGAATGTCTGATTGCCAAGGAGGTCTTCCTTTGTATTCATTTTTATAGTTATTGAGTCTGCACCAGGAGAACGTCAAGCTTAACAAAGTTTTCCTGTAGCTCAGCTAATGCTATATACAACACAGTCATCACTAGTCTGTAAGAATGCTAGTTGGGGGGGTGTGGGGTGTGTTTGTTTGTTTGTCTTCCAGAGATACTGGAGTAGTGCATGCTAACACAGTCCCTCTGTCTTTCTTCCAGGAGTGGCTAGACTTCACCTGAAGTTTTGAATCCACTACTACCTTTGAAGTAATTAATTTATTCTTTGAGTTCAGTTGGCTCAGCCTCTCACCTTGAGGTCCTGGGTGCAGCCCCTGTTTGCAGCCCGGCCAAACCTGCCGTCACATTGGCAACATGAGAAAAAAATGTGCATTAGTAGAGGAGCAGAGGGGAGAGAAGAAAATTGATTTGATTCTACTCTTTGAAATCATAACACTTAAAGAGAGGTATCTTATGCAAGGGACTGCATGAACATGATGCCCTCTTCAGTACTTCATGTGCAAGTTTCCCTGGGGATTGACTTGCTGCAGCCAAGGGCAGAGTATGTATCTCCCCTTCTTGCTGCCGTTATCCCAATAGCATATCCAGAGGCTAAGCCATATGACTCATCTCTTTCCCCTACTTTTTTGTTTCTCTCTTTCGCATCATCCTTTCATTACAGAAAATTAAAAGAGAACACTGTAAGGACAGTTGTCCCTGCTGACATTAGCCGCAATGCCTATGGGGATGGAAACACAGAATAAGGTCTCTGTTTTTCAGTTTTCTGTATCTCCTGTTAGTTTCAGTCAAGATCAGCCATAACACCTTTAAGAAAATCAAGGCGCAAAGTTGAGCTTACATGCTAATGTCTTCAAATATGGCTTATTTTCCCAGTTTGTATGGACTGCCTGTGGTTTTGCAAATTGCCGTAGTTCTTTCAGTTGATAAACCTGTAGATCAACTAGTTGGTCTTAAACTAGTCCTCTGCTAGGAACGCCTTGTTTCACTGGAAACAACGTGATCAACCCTGTGAAACTCTCAATCTATATCCTTTTTTTTGGAATTGAAATTAGATTTAGTGGCTTCAAATTTGTGAGTTTGGAACAGTATGGTCTAGCTATTAGAAAATAAAATGAAGGATATGGGAAATAAGATTACTCACATGCACACACAAATTGATAGGACTAAAATTTCAACAGTTATGAATAAAAGTTATTCCCTGAGTTTCTTGAAGCTTCATCCCAGCAGTTACTTTCTTCAGCACCAAGACCACCTCTAATCACCTGCTTCATACCCTGAATTTATTTCATATTGGGTTAAATCAACGTCTATATAGTATTTTCATTCTCTTCCCAAATGACATCCTGCCCCTGTAGCAATCAGTTGGGCTTTTGCTTTTATTTCTAGAAGTCTCAGTTTTCATTATGTACGTGTACCCAAACTGTACTGGTGAGTTTGGATCAGCAGGGAAACAATTTGCTTGAGGGAGGCACCTACATGGAGCTTCAACAGAGGTCCCTGCTGAAAGCAGCGTTACAAGGCTGGGACATGCTTAGCCAAGAAGGAGACACAAGTGCCCTTTGAATGCTCCGGAGTGGCTGTGTCTGCTGAGACCATCCAGGGCACCTGCCACATCCATGAGCTCCTTCAGCCAGTACGAGCCAGCCGAGTGGTCAAAGGGAGTGCTTTCCTTCCTCCCTGCTCCCTGCCCTCACCCATTCCCTCCCTTCTGCAAGAACAAGGCAGGGCACCAGGATAGGGATCTGCTCTGGGTGAAAATAACCAGGCTTTTTAGCTTGGTGAATTTTAATCCAGAGCTGGCTGGCTGCTTTGGTTTGCTTTGTAACCAACACAACCACACCAGCTGGGGAAAGACAAGAAGAGAAAGAAGTGGGCTTGGGAGACTGTGGAGCAAGAGGAGTGTGCATGGAAGGGAGAATTGCTCCTTTCCAGAGCACAACCCACATGCCACCTGGAAACATGCTATGACAGTGGGAAGCACTCAGTGCTGCTTCATGCAACATCTAAAATGTCTCACCTAAGTGAGACGGACTGGATCCCATCTTTTATTATTTTACAGCAGAGAGTGTTTTATGAAAGGAATGTCTAATTAAAAAAAATAATCTTGCTACCACATCTTTATGCAATCCAAAAACAATTATCTTGAGGTTTTGTTCCTCAGACTTCCTAAATAATGTAAGTCAATTATCAGATGAAGATTTAGGTATTTGTCATTCAGGACTGTGCCACGAGGAACCTGGGGCCATGGTGTAGCTGCATTGCTGCGACCCCAGTTCTGCAATCAGACACCAGTGTGGTTCTGTGTAAGAGCTTACCCAAGTGGAACTGATTGCAGAGTTAAGACCTAAATTTATCCATTAGAGTGCATAGCAGTGGCAAGGTCCTGATGAAGAGACTTTAGCTAAACCCCCTGTTTCTCTGAATATTCTGATTAAATAAAAATGCTTTGGCTTTTGGTTGATTATACAATTTATTGCAAAAATAATTTTCCTCTCATGAAAAGTCAAGGTCATACTGATGATGTATGTTTATCCTAGGAAAGCCTTTTTTTTTTTTTTTTTTTCCCCTTCCAATTAGTTCTTTGAGGCTTTCAAGGACTTTTATTTTTACAAACAGAAGCCCTAAGGCTCTGGAGAGTGAGTAGTTTGTCACCTTCGGGTGAGCAGGGAAAAGTGCGTTAGGCTCATGGAGAGACTGATGTTCTCTCACCAGCTGTTGCATGCATCAGGTCTCATAGGGATCTTTCCTGTCTGGTGGTATTTTGGTCTAATTGTTATTAGGTTTTAAGAATTTGGATAAAAATGTCTCCCTGACAAAGTAAACAAGGAGAGGGGCACACCCAAGACCTGCAGCAAACGTGCCTAGGATGAGAAGTCATTGCTGTGGCTAAAGAGTACAGCGGGTAGCACAAAGTGAGACGGGGGCAGGAGGGAGGCAGCTTGTCTTTCCGGGTTCAGACAACTCTCCACAGATGGGTTCCTCTGCAAATAAAGAGGTAGTGCAAAGAGGTGGTTTTTCAAAGCAAGCAGCAGCTGTAGCAGTTTCCAGGTGGACACAACCAGAGAGGCTGTTTTGCCGAAGCAGCAGAGAGCAGCGCCGGGGGCCCACCTGTGAGCTCTTCCCACACCGCAGCAGAGGGGAAGGTGTGCGACAGCAGGCGTGATGAAGCAGCCCAGCCTGCAGATATGCTGGGAAGTGCAGTGTCCGGGCCAAACCTGGGCTCCAGCCCCTCATTCAGGACACAGCGACCATGACCACAGTGAACAGTGGTGCAGTCTTCTCTCTGGTGGATGAGGATAAAGTTTCAGACTGCCCTGCCACATCCTATATGTGTTGGATATAATAAGGGGACTTTTATTTGATACGTGGACAATACTGTTGATTATCATTGGCTTTCCAGATTTATTCCATGTCCCCTTCCATTCTTCACCTCCAATAATGTTTCCTTTGTTTTATAGACTTAGTGCTTTTACAGGCTAAACTTGGTATTTGCTAGGAGGAAGTATTACATGACAAAAGTATTTAGTTTCCCAGGGACCTGGATGAAAAATCAATCTAATACTCTTTGGTATTTATACAAGAAAGAATCCCTAGAAAATTAAATAGGCCCTTTTTTCTTGCCAATAGCACCTGAAAAAAGAGTGACAAAAGGGTTCTTCTTCTCATTCATTTCCCAATGGAAAGATACTTCATTATTGCTTTTGTTACTGTAATTATCATCGTACAATCTGAATAATTACAACAATATACTGCGGCAAACTACAAATGCTGAAAGGAATTAAGTGTAAAAAAAAAATCTAAGTAGCATTTTTTCCTTTGCATAATGTAAAAGAAAGTTATATGAACCACATCTATTTACTTTTCCAAACCAGCTGCTAGTAGTATACTAAAAAAGCTTGAGAAGTTGCTTCACAAATACTTTTCTCAGCCAATACCTAATGGGCAAAAAAAACCCTTATTCACCCAAGTGTCATAAAATGAGCCGATCATAAAATGACCAGACTGCATGAAGTTCATTATCTGATCCACTGACTTTTTCATGAGAATCAGCTTATTTATAGTATCGTGCAGCATATCAGCTGCCAAGAGTATGCATATAGTAGTATTAAACTGTACAGAAAAAAAAATTTTGTAGCACATTAGTGAGATTCCATTTGTGTGTGTTCCTGACAAATGGCTCCCCTGCAGTTGTCTCAGCATTTACTTGCCAGACAAGACCCATTTGCTGCTTCATTTATTGATATGCAATGGAAGTTATAGAATAAGTATCATATCAGTGAATCTAAAGCAGTAATTCACGCAGTTCTTAGAGACATAATGTCTGGAGAGTCTAAAACTAAACTAACTCCAGGAGATGTTTATGAGTATTGTGAATGAAGGAAAAAAAAAGACACCCAAGAGCGATAACTTGATGATGGGATTTTAATTTAATTTGAAGTAATGCAACCAAACTGCATGAGGGAAAGGAACGGAGGGAACAATCAAGTCTCTTAACCAACACTATTTTATCCTGCCATTAAATTGTTATAATTACCCAGTATTTGACCAGATGGCAAGTCATTTCTAAAGTCAGACCAGGTGTTCAAGATGCAGAGATAATCACAAAGCTGATGACTGTGGTGAAACTAATTAAAAAGTGTGTTGCAGTGGCACAGTGGTGCTGTGGAGAGAGAGTGACCAAAAATAACAGGACAGAAAAGATCTGATGTACTACAACAAAGTGATTTGGAAAATAGTAAGCAAAACCAAAGAGAATTTAATTAATTTAAATGATCAAGGTCAGAGGAGCACTCTAATAAGCTATTAAATAATGCAATCTATTGGGGGCTTTCTGGGGTTTTGTTTCTGTTTTCTAACACAAATGGGAAGACAGAAGTAAAAGGCAGAACTGTCAACCTGATCAGAAGAAGGGCAAAATACAGGCACAGATGCACATTAAAATGAAATATGGGCACAAAAAATCCTTTTCATGCGGATGAACGCTGATTACATGGCCACAGCTGGAAATTACAGAAAGCTTTATTCATTAAAGACTAACTATCTTCAATTAGGCTTTGCTTTCATGACAAAACAACAGAGTAGCAAAGAAATGAATTGCCGTGCTGTGCCTGCAGCTCCCCCGAACACGCTGCCCCACAGCCTGCAGCCAGCACACTTCTGCTTAATAGATGTCTTCACCTTTCTGGGACCAAAAATCAATTCAGACATGAAGGAAAATGCATTTAACCTTGGGGGGTGGCAGGGGGTGAGGGGGAAGGCAAACTTTAAAAACAACTCCAGCAAGTAAACACCCCACCACACACCACACGGTAAGAGAAATCAAAATGTCTCATTGCCAGCTCAGTGCACGTTGGTCCACCCTGCCGGCTTGGTACTTTGTGATCATCTCTGGCTGTCTGCTCTAAAAATGTAAGTGTGAATGCTCACGCTGTGCTCGTGGCCCTGAGGAGAACACTAATTGGCTCCGTGCTATGCCCATACACGAAGCCTGATGCTTAAGGGGTCCTGGACACAAGTAAAAGCTGAGACCTATTAAAGACAGCTCTCCATGAGGTTTTTCAGTCAAGAAAGGGAGGCATTCCTGGCTGCCCAGCTGGGCATCTCCAGCAGAAGGTGTGCTCCTCTCTGTGCCCTTGCAGCCTGCTCCGGAGCCTGGGGACACCCACGAGGGATGGGGGTTGTAACATCAACAGGCTGAGGACGGCCTAAAAATCCTCTTCTTCAGTGAGCATTTATGCCATTCCAGAAGCATGAAAATTATGTGCACCCCTTCCCCCTGTGCTGCCACATCGTGCTGATGAAGTATTTTGGCACAGTTGCATGGGGAGCTTTTGCTAGCAACAGCAATTAGGATTCAGAGTCACCCTGCCACTTGGCTTTTATCTCTGAGAGAGTTTTCAGCTGTGTGAGCTGGCCATACTTTGTGCAAGGATGCTAGTAGGGTTTGCAGTCACATCCAGCCCTCCAGCATTTGGGAGAGTTTCTCCTTGTTGCAGGTGTCTTTGCCCGAAGAAAAGCTGGAGATTTCTTGGTGCAGAGGTGCTACAATTTGAAATAGGAACAGGTAGCAGATGGAGTTGATAAATCGGTTGATAGTCCAATTAATTCTGCCAGTAGGAATTTTGCACATTAGTACTAGCAATAACATCTTGTTGGCCTCTCTCTTGATTGGGGCTACAGACTGCAGGAACCCTGCTGCTGCAATCACAGGTTTCTTCATACCTTCTCTGGAAGGCAAAAGGGGTCAATATGTTAATGGCTGTGAACAACTGATATCTGTTGTACCTTACTTAGTCATTGATGTCCAGAGTAGAATGAGCTGAAAAACATTGTCTGTTAAAACATTACCTCCCTATTGTTTTTATCAGTTCTCTAGCTGGCTCAAAACCAGAAGATGCATTTTTAATCTATTCCTCCTTTTTTTCTTTTTTTTTCTTATCTTTTTTTTGTTGACCCTAGATTTTGGAACTTTTCAGTCAACTCTGGTTGTGATATTGATGTTGGGAACACGTTTCCCTCACTGGAATGAGAAAAATAGCAAGCCATAATTGGAAACAGGAGTGCAGACCCCAGATAATGGTGCAAGTCTATGGAAAACAGTTTACCCAGTTGAAAATGCAGCTGCAGTCATTCCAGCAGTGCTTCCTCACCGCAAACATACACTGCAGGGTATGCGGCTTTCCAAGTATTTTTAACCTCTTAGGCAACTGGTATTCTGGCAAAAATATCTCAAGGCATTTCATATTCGGTGCTTTGTAGTTTCTAATGGATATTTTTCTCGGGACGATTATGAGCAAGTAGCCCAAGGACTGCAGCTTCTCTGGAAGCTGGTGCAGGTACAATGTCTTTTACTATTACAATTATTTTCAACAAGTTCATAATCTCCGGCACCAGCTGTTGTTTCTACGCTGTCTTCCTCCTGCCATACTTGCCCTTTGTTTAAACAAGCACGGGTTTTGCTATTTTTTGAAAATAGGCAAATAAAGATAGGTTTAAGGAATTTGGAAAGAAAAGCTTGTATATGGATTTGATAAAGACACCACAGGCTTGAAGTAAGCACATTGCTAAGTGAGGGAAGAAGATTTCATCTTAATCTACAGATTTTTAATCAAAAGTTAAAGCCCACATACTTGGCCCTCTGTCCAAGTCTACAGTGACCTGAAGAGGTTTTGAAGGGCCATATAATCCATTTTTAGTGTTCAACAGGCCTTGCCACCTGCTCACATTTGCACACAAAAGTGAAGGAAAGGCCCTTTCCCCTCCTGATCCTGCCACATGGTGGTCTCTGCTGGCTAGCGGCAGGTAACATTTTGCAGAAAGGAGGAAAACTAGTTTAAAGTCTGCTGTCTTCCTTGCACAGGAGAAAGCAGGTATGAAGGTAGGTTTCCACAAATTAGGTGTGTGCCTTGGCTTTTAAGCATAAAGAGGGAAGAAGCTAAAGAAAAGGAATAAGGAGAGAGAACAGGAAGGGCAAGAAAGTGTTTCTTCTTTCATTTTTTCATATTCATATGACCATTTCCTTGTATTAGGCATATTGAAAAATACTAATCTCTGGCTGAATAGGACATGTTCTTTAACCTGATGCTTGGTATACCTGTAGGAGCCCTTCTTGTTGCCTTTCACAGCCAGATTCAACTCCAGATGGGCTTTGGCTTTCCAAATCCCATCCCTGTGTAAGGACCCTGGGAGCATTTCCCCTCCTGGGAGTTTGGCTGCAGGGGCTCACGGCCAGTTCAGAGCTGGTGTAACCAAGGGCAGCCCCCATCCCATTCAGACAGTGTCTCTGTATTCCTCCTGGGTTTCCTGTCCCTGTTTCCACCTCTTGTACACTCGTGGTTTTATGGCTAAGTTTTGTCAGGATCTCCTTGTTCACCTAGCAGGCCTCCTGCCACCTTTACTTGACTTCCCTCATTTCAGGACGGACCATGTTTGAGATGATTGAGGAGATGATCCTTGAAAATCAACCAGCTCTCCTGGATCCCTCTTCTCTCCAGGGCCATATCCCATGGGACTCTTCCAACGAAGTTCTTGAACAGGCCAAAGTCTATCCCAAATAGGGGATATAGAGGTCCTAAGATATCTCTACAGTCTTCCGGGTTATTGCAAGACAGACATGAGGTCACCAGACATTCACTTAAATTAAAGTAGCATTGATAGTCATCTGGCCCTAAGCTCATAAGGGTGGTTGAAGATAACATTTACTCTGTGATGAATTTACATCATTAGTCTCAGTATCTGCTTTGGATTTCCCCTTTCAAAATAAACAGTTAAACAAAATTCATATTTTGAACAATACAGTTTGAGGTAACCTTTGTTCCCCATCAGGAAACCTAGAGGCTCCATGCTGATCCCATGTTGGTTCCACAAAAATCCAGCCCCCTAGCTTTGTGAATGGCATCAGTCCTGCAAACAGCAAAACACCTGCTCAGCTGTGACAGTTCTGTGCTATTTAAAACTTAATGCGTGCTCAAGGACCTCAAAAATCAGGCCCCACATCAGATTAAGCTCAGTCCAAGTAGATGTAACCTACTGTCATATTTACATATGTTAATTCTGTCACAGAATGAAGAAGAGCATCTCAGTAATAACTACACTCATGCTAACAAAACCAAGGTGTCTAGAGAGGATAATTACTCTATGACCTTGCTGCTTCATGGTGAATGACCTTGTAAGATTGGAGAGTAGAGGTGGTAAAATGTTCTGGTAGAATGTTTTTCCATTAGAGAATGATCCCAGAACTGGGACATTGCACAAGAACATGTACATTGTCCTGAAGATTTTGACACAAAATTATTGACGTTGTTTGTTTGAATAATTCTGCAGCTTGCAGCTTAATGTGATCATAAAGCTCTGTTTAAACTAGTGCGTCAGGATTTGAAATGCGTAAGGTACAATGTAAAGTTCAAAGCAAGAAACTAAGAATGGAGACTTTCAATAAAGTCACGTCAATGTTTCTCATCCTTTTTAATTTGCTCTGTGAAAAATTTTTACTTTTCACTCCCAACGTGAAGAAGGAATGAAAGGTAGAATGTTTTTCATTTTTTAACTAGAGGTACTTAAAGGAGTGTATTAACAAGGCAAAAGACAGACCAGCATCTCCTGGATAGGCAAAAAGGTGTCAATCTAATTATTTTGGACTTCTTTTTGATTTATATAATTAAGGCACTGAGATGATAGTGTTCTCATGGTTTGGGAAGAAATACCTGCATTCTGCAGAGAAAACAGATGATTTATCAAACTCTGAAGATAATCAGCATATTTACATACACACTTTTATGTTTAACTGCCAATTTCTGTTTCCCAATTAAAGTGGTTTATCTGACTGTTATCTTTAGCTAATTAGTACTTATTTTAGGGAGTGAATACAGAGTAGGTTTCATGGGAAAGTAAACTCATTGGCTCCAAGTAGGAGGAATAGCTTGATGGCTGAAAGAGAATTGCCCCAGATAATGAATTCCTATGTGTTTTGTAATGTAACCTAATGCCACATGCAGCTACTAAACTCCCAGATGGCCCAGCAGAGGCACATACTCATCAGGTGACATATTAGCCAATTTAAAAGATAATTAGTCAGCACCACTCTTTCTGTATTCTTCAAGCATTAGGAAAATTCACATTCCACTCTTTTACGTACTGGCCTCCAATTCAAAACATATGGAGCAATTTCTTTTTTTTTTTTCCTAGAGGTGCTGTTCTCCTGCTGCTCTCACTGACTTAAGCACATACTTATTTGCTAAAGATGCTGCTGTGCATTTTCGCTAGTGCAGCTTTGTTTTTCCAAGCATCTTCCCTTCTTAAGGTAGTCACACTGTCAGGGTATCTGCTGTTGCAGATGCCTGTTCCAGGTTTCAGACTAGGGGCAATTTATTATTATCTTTCTTTATCAACAGTCCTGATGCTTTACTTCGCCAAGACGGGTATGATACAAGTACTGGAGGACGTCAGTGCTGTGTATGTGTCGGCATTAGGACAAGCCAAAAGTTTGGTAAAATTATTCATTAAAACCAGGAGGCAGATGAGGAAAGTCCAGGAAATGGGTCCAGAGTCTGGTATAATTCTGAACCACAGTATGGACCTAGCACCTCTGGGTTCCCATCTTTTTAGACAATCAGATAAAAACTGAGTAGCCCCAACAAACTGGGTGTATAACTGTCTGTATAGCTGAGTGAGTTTAGCTCTCCCTTACGAGATATAGGCTGGGCAGGCTCTGAACTGAAGGGCACAACTGCTCTGTTCTGGTGTTAAGTAGATCAGTAGATCCCTCTCCCCAAAACACCCCAGCCTGATTTCCTTCCCCAAGCAGCACACAATGAAAGGTGTGAAGTATTGGGCCAAGTCTATGGGAGGAATGTGCTAGGACCTGACCCTTCACCATCTGGATTTCAGACAATTTAGCCTGTATCTGCTTTCTATGCCTCAGGTGCCCAGCCCTACGGTTAATCTCTCCATAGAACATCCATTATAGCAACTGTTTATAACTTGGAAGGGTTTTAAGAACAGTCACCATACACAAAATAGTTGCGTATATTGGATTCAGTTGTCTGTCAAAAGATCTGTTTAGATCTTTTGATCACAGCTGTTCTTTCCTCTGTTTTTTTTTTATCCAACCACTTTTCAGTCATAAACTTCACCTTTTTCCTGTTTGCTCATACCTCAGTCTCAATTTTCTACCATTAAAATCTTGACAAGACAATTATATAGGTATTATAAATAGTAAATTCCATTTGAACACATTGTCATCCACCTACCAGTTAGTCTCATGTAAGTGCCTAGGCAGCAGCCATTAGTAGCAAAATCCTAAGCCTACCTCTGGATCTGTAATTATTTCATGTTAATCCTTTATATGTAATTTGGGCAGACCCACAAACATCTCCACCTGTTTGCTTTGTAGCATGTGGTTCCTGCTGAGTTCAGTGACATACAGGGGGAGCAGGCAGCAATCCCACTCCTCTCCCCGAATTCCGGATCTGGAGCTTTTGCAAGATGTTTGCATTTCTGGATGTTTTGGCCTTCACTCCGGGCAAATCACTGTGTGACACCAGAGGGTGTGATTTTCCCAGGCTGCGGCAGGGATGGCACCCAGATGATCAGCAGGGGCGTTTCCATGCCTTGCCATTGCTTCTCTTCTGTGTTATATACTTACATACTTTGCTATACAGCAATTTCTTCTCAGCTCTCAAGGCTGCTCTTCTCCAACAGCCCGTAATTGTCCATCACAGAGTTGTTCATAGCTGTGCGGCCACCGTTTACAACCTGTGCCTCAACTTTCAAGTCCTTCGCTGTTATCCCACACTTAAACCGCACGCCAGACCGCAGGGACGCCTGGCGCCAAACTCCAGTTCAGACAGCAAACTCCCACAGCAAGCTGATAACAAGCCTAGCAGGACAGGAGAGGGGCCTGGCAGCACAAGGCAGAGTTAGCACAAAGGCTGTGGCTGATATTACTGGGCTTGCTACTTCTCAAATGCATATGAGGAGTAAAGAGTACTTTCTGTCAGTGATGCACTAATTACGTACCTCCCCAGTCACCGTAAGGAAGGGATTCACAGGCTCTGCCCTTTCCGAACTCCGTATTCAGCAGCTGATCATTGCACGTGCTGCTGATGTGGCAAAAGTAGGAAAAATGGTAGAAAATTTCCCTTCCCCACCTTCGGAAGTACCAAACAAGTTCAGTCCCAGTAACTTTCGGTGTGCTGGCAGGGAGCTAGCACTGAAATTTCTGTCTCTGTGCCTCCACTTGGAATAGGTCCCAACTGTAATCACCTAGGTGTCTGTTGTGGGTTGCAGAAATGTGGGGAAATATCTGGATTTCATAAGCTGCTTCTTCTGCACTCCTTCAAATTAAGGACAACCGTATAGATTTCTGTGAAATGTTGATGGGAAAAAAAAGCTCTAAGACTTAGAGGTGAAATTTGTCACAGCTGTGAATGTATACACAGCCAAGTGTTAAAACCTTGAAAAGGAGATTAAATGTGTAAATAAGAGGCATTTCAAAGAGACAGCAACGGAAGTCTGTGCAGTAAAAATTAGGAATGCTGTGTAAAAGGTGTTACTCTGAAGAGGGAACTTACGGATTCCTGTGAATGGAGCAAAGTTTAAACCATAATTAGTCTTGTTGATGGACTAGCGGTTTTGCCTGTTGAAAGTACGTTGTTTATAATGACTGGTTTTTACTGAGAGTATTATGTCTATGAAAGTCTAATGATCACAGAGTCAATGGCTCAAATATTATGAGACAAAGTTTTAACTGTGTGTTGGAGAGCACATAGTGATGATTGGACTTAGAATTTGTAACAAAATTATGAAACAGGTTTGCTCTCAGATATCTGTGACATTCAAAGGGAAGAGTCTACTAGAAGTTTTGCTGTCCTTAGTATCTTCAGGGATCTGCCAGAGGTTTTGAATTATACTGTGCTTGTTGAAATAGGCAGCTTTTGGCCCTGAATTTTGGAGACAGGTTCGTTAATAGAAACACCACCGTTATGCTGACTTCTACCAGCAGAGAATCTGTCTCTTCAGGATGTATTACATCCTGATGTCACAATACGAAAAAATATACATCAAAGTCAAATCAAGGTGGTGGAATGGCAATGGGTCTGAGCCCGGCATTGTTGCTCAGGAACAGCTCTGACAGGTGCCCAGCGGGTGCTCTCCTTCAGTAGGAGATGCAGTATTTGCTTCGAAGAGCAAAAGCAGCTCTCCCTGAAATCAACAGAGACACCCCCACTGACTTGAGCGGGAGCTGCATCAGACGCTGGTGACCAGCTCTGAAGTTCAAAGACATTTCATCAATTTTCAGCTAGAGAAGGGGTGCTCAGCAGGATAGAGCTCAGGCCTTGGGAGTAAATGCATTTACATCTGGTTGGTGAATAATTCTATATAATGTATATTTTGCGCTACAATATTTACGAATAGGTATGGTAGGAACCTATAAAGTCTGCAGTAACATGGTACCCAGAAGAGTGAGGTGATTTTCAGTGCATCTCAGATAAAGTAAGTTGAGAGAAGTTTAAGGAGGTTTAGTGGTAATACTCTGAAAGATCTGTACAGACTACTCTTTCAACATGGCAAGAATTATGTATAAGATTTAGGGAATAATTATATTCATTAAATTAATGGATGAAAGCTTATATATTGCAGGGTTCTCCTCCTACTCAGCATTCCTATAAATTATAAATAACATTCAATTTAGTGTGACTCCATAGAGAAGACAGTGCCCTTAATCTTCAGATGGATTTCAAGCTTATGCCTTCATTAATCAGAAGAGAAGGAGTTTTTCCAACATGTCTTAAATTTTTGCAGGAAAAAGAAAAGAAATACTATACATTTTAGGTAGAGAGTAAAAGTGAGATTTCTCTCCCAGAACCCCTACAATGAAGAAATAGAGATTTTGTACGCTCCTATATAACAAAACTATTTAGAAGAAAAATAAATGTATATTTTGCATGCTGATTCTAATTTAAGATTCAGAGGTTATAGTTGCTTTCAATTCAGGACAGCCCAAGAGCTTTATTAGTTTTGGTTTTGAGCAAACTTCTAAGAAAAGCATTGTAAGTTCAAATCTGAGATCAAGGCAAGATTGGGCTTGATCCTGTTGTGTAGTGACAAAACATACCATTTCTTCATCTTCTTCCGATGTTCTTTCATGGCTATAACTAATGATGTATGTCATGTAAGACCAGTTGAGTTTCAATACAAGACTGTGCTGAACTGAGACTGGGTTTGAAAGGCAGATCCTTAGGCAAGATTGTCTGTATCTGTGCAAGGCAACAAGGCCCTTCATGTTCCAGAGGTGACCTGTAATTATAACTGTAGGTTCAGATTCAAGTCAATGATTTGGTATGAAGCACTTACTTAAAAATTTGAAGAGATTATACTTTGAGGTTCCATTACTAAATCCCGCTTCCTTCCCCCCCTTCCCCTACACAGGAGTGCTTTACGACTTTTTTATTATTATTTTCCATTATAAGCGATCCTTTTCTGGTCTCCTTTCCCTTTTTCCTCTCATAACCCCTGAATGTATTACTTTGTTCAGACATTAAAAAGCTGCAAGTATTATAATAAAACTGCTTAAAATCATTGGAAAGAAGCACTGGAGCACAGGACTTTGCATTCCAGATCGTAAAACCAACACAAATAATTTAGTTCAAATTGGGAGGACTGTAACTCACTGTTCACCAGAGGGGCCTGCTGCTGATCCATATTTTATGGAACTTACATTTTTAATGAATAAGGAACGGCTTTCCATTTTGAAATGGAATGAAATACTGATTGTTCTGTAATTTAAAAAAAAAAAAAAAAAAAAAAAAAAGAAAAAAGAAATCTCTCGCTGCTCCTGGCTGCAGTGACACACTCGATTGCTCATTTCCCTTGTAGGTCAGTTCTGTCTCCTGATTTCCCCCCTTCCCCAAAGAGCACTATGCACCCCCTCATTTTTGCCTCCTGCTCCCTATTACTCCCCCCTCTCCCCACCCCTTTTCCACAGGTACCACCCCAGGACTATCGCTCCTTCCCCCTGCCCTGCCCAGGGGTGCCCACAGCACTTCCCAGCAGGGTGCTGTCTCCACGTCCAGGGAGGGTGGAACAGATTTTCCATATCAACACTTGTCTCAGCCATCTGTGCTGGACTCCTCCACACTTTCACTCCCTGAACAGGGGCGTTATTCAGAAACCAGGATCCCCCTCCACAAACGCATGTGCCCTTCTTTGCCCGGACCCCTCTGGGCAGGGCAGTCTAAAGAGACGATTGTTACCCTGCGGCTGGAACAAGTTGGGTTTGTGCTGCGAGCTTCATCTGTCATTGTGGGTTTATTTTGATTTAAGGTAGCTACTCTACCGTTCTCAGATTGCCTTTCGCTCTTATAAAGGGTGGTGTAGATTGATGGCATTGGCAAAACAACACGAGGAAAGGCAAAGTGCAGATGCCAGCTCCCTGCCTGGCCTGAAGAGAAACTTTCTCCTTTCACAAGCACCATACAAATGCCCAGTCATCCATTCCCTAGCAGGAATAAGGAAGAAATTATCCCGGCATCTGGCACGTTGCCAGCGTACCACAAGGATTCACATACTATACGTCGCGGCGCTGCATTTTTGTATATTTTGACGGACGCCCGAACGTTTCTGCATGAGCCACCGCTGGGTCTCTTTAATCGCCCGTGGGCCCTTGCAAAAGGGAAAGGGAGGATTTCGAAGGCCGCTTAACAAGAAGCCTTCCCGCGGAAGAAAACCTTTTCAGGGGCTGAAACCAGATGAAATCAAACTTTGCCTCGCCAAGCGCCGGCCGCGGAGGGGGAAACAGGACCTGCACAGCACGCAAAACTTTTGTATATGGATTTTGCTCTGCAGTTCTTCCGGTACTCTTTTCTTTCAGTTCACAGAAGTAGGGGTGACTAAGCCTTTCCTAGTGATTGCAAAACTCTAGGTGTTTGAAAAAGAAAAATCACTCCATAGTTAGTTTTCCTAACCAAACGTAAGAAGATGAATGAATCAATAAATTCCGATGACAGCATCTGGGCAGCTGCCCTATATTAAATCTGACTAGCAAATGGGATATGGTTTTTCCACTTTAAAGAGCATCTTGGAGGATGTTTGCATCAGGTCTCTCTGTCAGCTGCGTCTCAATTAATTTTGTATTATAGAAAGTAGCAGTACGGAGCCCGGCAGCCAATGCAATTATTTACATCCTCCTGACACAACCGTCTGGTGCAACAGCATGTGAAAAATAGTAAGTCGCATTAGGTGAGTCATATGCCTTCCCTTTAAAATGCAGACGGTATGTGTATATGGCCATGCAGCACCCTAAAACAGACTACTGCAGTCCTACTGGTTTAGAGCCAAGGTTACTTGAAAAGTAATATAAAGCTTCATATCTGACCAGCAAGTACAGCACATGAGACGTTTTCCATCCTCCAGCAACAAAGCACTCATTATAATCTCCAGGTCCGTATTCTTTTCTTACTGCAAAGCCGAAGGCAGAATCTGACTTCTTGCATTTGATGAATGTTCTTGCTGGAGCAGGAAAGTAAGAAGCCAACTTGCCGACTCCCCAGCTGCTGCAAGGTCCAGATCTCTGTTTCGGACTCGTCCTTCCTTCATGCACTGAGTTGCCAGTTGTTCACTCTAACGAGCATGTCCATCAGTCACATTTCAACCGCCCTACGCAGAGGGCATTTGGGTTTATCTTTACGGCCTGCAGAAGCGCAGTATTTTTCTAAGACAATAGACTTGAAATCAAGAGGGAACACTTAACCAGTTCCACAAGGTGGTGTCTCTCTCCCTGATCAAATGGGTGATTAATATATAGCAGGTGAGAAAGTGAGTCCCACGAGGGTGATGAGGGAAGACTAATGCTACCTTTCCATCATGGTTAACCTGTAACAAGAATCCATTTAAGCCTGGAGATTTGATGAGCCTTTTCAATTGTACATTTATTCAGCTACAGATTGATTTTAAAATATGTTGGCTGGCTCTTTCGAGGACAAGTGGTGCTTCTAATCAGTTCCACCACAAAACTAGATACTGTTTACATACTATAACTGCAGGCACCCTTGACTTCTGCAGAATTGCGTTCCACAGATCTCTGTTGCTTTTTTCTTCTGGTACTGTTATGGCATTATAGAAGCAGAAGACTCATCTGCCAGCGTTAGTGATCTTTTTCTTTTTTTTTTTTTTTACTGTTGCTCTCTGCTTTGTGTACTCCTGACATGCACAAGATTTGTTAGAAACACGCTCACTAATTGGTGTTACTGGTTTGCTCTGCTGCAGGGTGTGCTGTGAGAATATACATTTTAGAGAGAAAAAGGAAATCAATGACTTTCTAGTAATCTGTACACCGTTTTCAAATATATTCTACCTTACATCCAATTCAACATCCCGGAGGAGGCAAGAAACTGGGTGAAAAATCACTGGAAATAATGTTACTAACTGCAAAACTATATGTTACATATATTATGTGCACATAATATGTATATAGATAGAGTTTTATATATGTATATACTTAGCTCCCCTTTCTTCCAGGAGAATCCCAGCATGGTGGCAAATTCCTGCAACTGGTTTTCCCAATGTTGTAGCGGGGCTTGGAGCAGCTCAAATCCCCGGTATGAGGCAGCACCTGCCCCAGGATGTCTAAAGACAAAGGACACAACTTGAGATAAAGTCATGAAGAGGCAAAATGGTGCTCCTTGGATTTCCAAACTGTGTCAACAGACAAGGTCGTGAGTCTGATCAGGTGGGATCTGCACAAGTTCAACCAGCTGTAGTGGTATTTGGGATAATGCTTGAAAGGAGACAGGAAAGCAGTAATTTTTTATCTGTGTTTTGGATTTCAGCTTCTAAAAGTGACAAGTTTCTGTTTTCTGTGACACTTGAATAATAAACCCTGTGTCTCAGTTTTCCATGCTGGGGCATCGGGTTAGCTCTGACTCACAAGAAGAAAAAATCCTCCTATTAGGTAATGAACATCGTGCCCTGCAACTCTCAGCACCTATTAGTCACAAGGGAGAGGACTCCTGAAGAGTTATATTACTCATTTCAGCAACCAGCAGCAGAATAGACAGCACAGTTTGGTTTTTTGCATGTAAATAGATCTGAGCTGATTTGCTTTTAGGTCTGTAGCTAATTAGGAAATCTGGAAACCTCTGATACTAATCTACTAACCCTAAGAGAAAAGTCATTGCAAGAGAAGACATTACGGTAACCTACACCCAGCTATGACCCTTGTTGGGTATGGATAGCAAAGCAGTTAGACCCGTGATGCCAGTCTCTCTCTGCCTTGCACGGGTAAAAACACAGAATCGCAGAGGGAAACCTTCCCCATCCCTTTTTCGGGAGCAACTGACTTAATTGTTTGTCCGGCAGGTGGAACCCTCCTACTTCTTTTTCTCCTACAGAGTCACTCGAAAGCAAAAGGAAGGCGGCCACCGGCCTTGCGCCGGCTCCGCTTTGCTGGCCGGGCAGCCCAGGCTCCAACAGTGCCCTGCTCCCTCCCCATCTCTGCTCCCACTGTCATTGTCCCCGAGAGGTGTATAGGACCTTTCAAAAAAAGGGAGATAAAGCTGTTTCCTGTGGGCTGTGTTTCATCGCCCGACTGCAAAAAAACCTCTGAAATACTATGACAATAGAACGCGCCATTAAGCTCTTTTGACAAATGCGTGATTGTTTTCCCTCCTGTCTGCAGGTAAGGAGGTCATTTGTGAAGCTGTATGTTATTAGCCAGAAAGGATTCACACTGACCACATCCATGTTTTCCTAGCTTAGCTACATGTTTCTCGGGCGTCTTCTTTTCCAACAAGCAAGATCCTCCAAAGCCACCTTAGGTCCCATAACAGGGGAAGCTTTGGTTCGTCAAATCAGGAGATGCTGCAGGGACCATAATCGTGTGCAGCAGCTGGGAAGTGGACCTCTGAGCACAACGGTCCCCACCAAACATCACATAGCCATCCACAAGCACAGGGTCTCCTGTTTTGCACGACAAGGTGCTGGTTACAGCCAGAGGGTGAGGCTGAGGGGGTATTTCTGAAACGTGGGATTGCATGTCAGAAGAGGGGTGACAGCTCTGCACTCCGAGTATATGAAGTTAAGGCCTGGCTGAGGAGGAGAACAAGGCAGGAACCGCAGTGGGACAGCCACCCTCGCCACCTACCTCGCCTCTCCTGCAGCCCCTTCTTTCACCAATGGAGGGTGAACTTGGTGCTGTGCTACCATCGCTGTTGGGTTCCCCCCAAAATTTATTGTGATTCAATGAGTATCCGGCTGAAAAGCTCTAGGCCACTGATTAGGGCTTTATCCTTTAAAGCCTGAGCGTTCAACACCTTTCACGTACAGTTTCTTATTTAAGCACAGCCTTAGACAATGGTTTTTTCAATATTGTTCCTTTATTGTTACTTTGCTTTCTCACTCTCCTTTTCCATGTTCCACACAAGGATGGGTTCACTCTTCTCCCTTTGAACACATCACATTATCAGAATATTCATTCTGCTTGTCACTATGAAATTATTTGATTGGTTATGTAAAATAATAATCAATTCTTTCCCTTGATGTTTTCACCTGTCAATTAATTGCTATTTGGTACCTCTGATGAGCCCTTTCTTCAGTCAAGGTGAAAATTTTTTTCTTTTTTTTTTAGCTTTTTGTATAAATCCATCCCTCTTACCTCTGGATTAATTTTAACCATGTGTAACCAACAAGGCCTAGAGCCAACAGTCATGTGGGAAGAGAGCTGCTGCTTCCCAGCACCTGATGTATGTCCTCACACACCCCCTTTCCCCTCCATCCAGCTTCATGTTCTACCAGCCCTTTCTTTTTAAGCTATATTACATTGCAAATACTTACCTGTACATCCTCTTTGCTTTTAGCATTACCGCACCAGAGGTTTTTCCTTCCCATTGCATACAAGTGTGTCAGCTTAATTTTTCTCCAGATGGATTAGCTTCATGTTTCCAAGTTCAGCATCACTCCTTCCCCAAGAGTACTTGCAACTGCTCCCCAGTCTCCTTTCTGTGAAGCTCTATCACTCCTAAGGGCTTCACTGTTTAACAATCCTACTACTCTTTTTCTGTTTACCTTTCTTCTCAAACACAGATCTGTCATTTCCTGGCTTGCCTCAAAAGAATAGATAATGTAAAGACTGAGAGACATAAGTTTTAAGCTCTTTTGGAATTTTTACTTCATTATTCATTGTTCTTCAGGAGCTAACACTTCATTTTTAGTTATTACAGTTCAGATTGCCTCTACAACTACACTTAACCACATACCATGTAGAAGTATGCTTTATATAGTCTTATATCAAAATTCTTGTTTTCTTTTTAAATGTTTACTATGAATTTTTTTTATTTCTTCACTGAAAATTATTTTATGTTTTATTACAGTGGGCTATTGTTTATACCTTGCTGTAAGGTATTTATATTTTCTCATTAAATAAACAGGATAGGCAGCACACCTAACTTCATACTGCTCTGACAATCTTCCCTTTCTCATTTCCCAAACTTTTTTTTTTAAACTTTAAAATCTGAAGTAATAGTGCTACATGTTCATCATTTGGTGAGGAGGGGGTTACAGCTAAGATTTTTCACTTCCAGTCTCTGGTCTTTTCTGACTGACTAATGGCTGGACCTAAATTTCCACTGTATTCCAAGAAAGAGTCTTAAGAAACTCATGTTACCAATATTACTCAAGTACAAATGCATTTTTTGTGGAAAAACGTATATTCACCTTTGTATATTCAATGAAATATGATGTGTATTCCATGAAAGAAAAAGTATATTCAAGACATACAAGAGTTTATCATCATTCATCTGAAATTATTAAATTCTGGGGAGCTAGGAAACCTCCACTATCCTCTCCTCCAAATGACCACAAGTCTCTGAGCATGACTATAGCCAGGTCTCCTGCCCACTTGGCTTCCAGCTGTTTGTTGATGCAGCCAGCTCCGACCCTCCATCTGTATTTTTTCTTTTGGCATTTCTGTGAGTTTTTGAACTTGTAAAAGGTCTCTGACTGGCAGCATCAGAAATGGGACATCTGTATTTATTCACATAACAAGCCTAGTGCAAGTAGCAGCACCAGTGCTGCTCTGATGCTGGCTCTGCTACAGAAAGAACATGCCTAGTCCCTCCCTTCTATGCCAACGTATAAACCACCTCAGCTCCAAAGGGAGATGCACCATGTAAATAAACAAAAAGCAGAGCCCACTATCATGAAAGCTAGATATATCCTTAGAATATGTCACTAATGTAATGGTGTGTCTGCTGAAGCTGAAGTCACTTGCAAGGGAAAGGGAGAACCACACATGACAGGTGGCAGGTACCTCATTTTGGTTACGAGCACAAGAATAAGATACCACTGCATAAAGTAAAATACTGATCTGTAACATGTCAGCTCCACTGTGATAACTGCTTGTGTTTACCACAAGATAATTGAGAGGCAGCTTATCCCAAAGTGAAAGTGAGGTAAAGCTGCCCCACGTTTACCAGTGAGGCAGGATATGCCCATAAGCAATAGCAGTGGAATAGCTAATAGTAAATCCACTCCCTCCTGAATGTGGTGTCCATGCCTGTAAAAATCTTCTGAGATGTGTACAAAATCCTTGATGATTAGGATGTATGAGAGTCCGACCTGAACTGGAAGCAAGTGCCCATCTTCAATAGCCAGTTCTGGATACAGATTTGTTCTGTGGTCACAGTGAGAGCATCAGCTCATTCATAGCAGCCACCCAATGTTTGCAATATGTTAATGACTTCTGCATATATTAGGTTTGAGCCAAATAATTTTCCCGGATTATCCCTTGCTCTTTACTGGCTTATTTTTCTGTAAATAGTTGTTTTCTGTGGTTAGGTTTGGAGGCAGGGGACAAAGTAAATAGTGTTGTTCTGTCCTTTTTGCCTTTCCACCTGTGGATATAAAATATATTTGGTGAGAACCAAAACCATTATTCATAGAGGCAGTGAAAAGCTGGGCCTATGGTGAGTAAAGCTAGAGAACTAACTCAAGGCGCTTGTGCACAGCAAAGAGCTCTGGGCACCGATGTAGCGACTGCAGAAACATTAGCAGTATTGACGGCTGCTGATCAGACCTGGGAGGAAGCTGATCTACTTTCTGTGCCATGTTTGCACACATAATAATGACCTCACCACCAAAGATTTTGCCCTGTGTGCTAGACAAAAACATCCCTTGGAAACAGTGATCAGTCCTATTGCAGCCATTACAGCGAACGTCCACTCCCAAAAGTGGAGACCTAAGCAGGTCGAGACCCTCCAGCTGCTGGACCCAGCTGCAGTAACCTGCAAGGGCTGTTGGGAATAGCTGGTATGCGGCTCCATCAGACATCAGTGTTTTGCTACTTGGAAGCGTGTTTAACACAATGAGGACTAGCGAAGGAAATACAGGTCTGAGACAGATGGCAACCTCCCTGGATTGTAAACTTTCAGGTGTGGACAGGCTTGTTGTGCTTTTACAGTGCTGTTGCTGCCATGGCCCTTGCCCAATGACTAGTATTGAATAAATAAAAGGATTGTGCTGATGACCTTGTGGGGTAACCTGTTGAAGTCACTCGAATGGTTCTACCTCTGTCATTTCTGACCAGCCAGGTATACATTTCTACCCTCTCCAATGCAGATTAATGGAAGGATGCTTGTAATCGAGTATAGATTAATTTCCCTTTACTAACTAGGTTGCGTGCACTATCCATGAAGCTAAACATGTTCTAAGCTTCATAACATTTTACAAAAAGGGTCTACCAATTTGTTGCATGCTTTCCATTTAATGATCATAGCAAAAGTGCAACAAGAGCTGCCTATGAGAAAACCCCTACAATCTTTCTATATCACAATCTTGATTTTTCCAATAGTCTTCTCTGGTTTCCCCACAAGAAAGATACAATACAGCACGTCTGTATGACCTTGTTATCCCAGTACCAGATGGGATAAAGGGCTTAAAGACCTGGTCCTATTTCTCACAGTGCTTCTTCTAAATAAAAGGCCTGAGGAAGGAGTGAAAACTATACCCCTCTTCTCTTTGCTCTCCTTGAATGAACCAAGGAATAGAAGCCGTGTCAGGGTATCTCTGATCTCTGGTAAGAGAATTAAAGAGTGAGCTTCCCATCCATGCCCCCTTGCACCCACTCAAGGAAAGGAAACCCTGTTTCCACCAAATGCTGAGGAGAAGTGATGGGTGTTTTATTTGCCCACCGGCTCTCTTGGAGGTTATCACCGTGTGACACTGCAGGAGCAGCCTCCCTTCCCTGAGCTGCGGGTGCTGCTTGGTGAGTAATTGCCTTTGCTAATTCCGGGCTTTTCACACTCCAGCAGATATCATACGCTTGGCTGTAATCTTTACTAGTCTCAAGTGGCTCTTCTCACACAAAAGGTCTGGAATCACAGTACCTTTAAACTGCTACCTTCTTTTTCCACTCCTGGAGGAGTTTGAGATGCAGCCGGATGCAGCGGTCCCTTGTGTTCCTCAGTAAGGGACCCACCTTGACCCCAGGCTCAACACTGTAGATGCGTAGCTGACCTCTGCAGATATCATCCTGCAACATCACTTCCAAATAATATAGCATACAAAAGCCCCTCCACTCTGTCAGACTCACAGAAGTCTTCTTTGGGGTCCAAAATGCAAGCCAGCAGCAGGATGAAAGATCTGTGATAGTGTCTCCGGTTGCATCTGCTTGCTTCCAGTACCTCTAGTACTTCATTGCTACACTACGCAGGGCTTTATCGGCAAGTGTTTGTGGCAAATCCAATGGAATTATCTCGGAGATTGTATGAAAACATAGTATTTCACAACCCACAGTATAACTCCCAAAGAGTATGCCTGAAACACAGAAATATTCTTAAATAGAATGGACTGACATGAAAGTAAGCACGACACTACAATCCTTTTACCTCTCCTCTGTTTTAATTAAATTTCAGTACCTCAAAGCAAACATCAAATGATTCCTATTACTCCATACTGTTACTGCAGGAGACTGGCATTTCTAAAAATGTCTAAGGCCCAATGCTCTATCTTAAAAAACACCACAACATCGGGATTCTTGGGCCCAAATTTGGCTCTTTGTCATGAATGTAAGACAAAATAATCTGGGCAAGAGGGTATTTGTTCAGACTCAACTTTTATAAGAAACATGAACAAGTGAAACATTTTGCAAGGCTAGATACCATTGACTGATTAGATAAACAAGATTTCTACCTGGGGAAAAAAAATAAATATTCTAAAACAGCTTTGCCTTTCTATGCCAAATAAAAGCCGAAGAAATCAGCATGTGGCTACAAAAAACCTGAATTTTCCAGAAATTTTGGGAATTGTCAAAGCAGCTGAATTATCCCAGTGGCGTTTGGAAGGTACCTACATTTACCCTGCTGGGAGCTAATCACAGCTCTCTTAGCAGCTTCCCACCTCCATTACTATAAAGCAGATACACAACCAGATCCAGTGTCACACACTAACCACTTATGCTTCTCGTCACCTCCAAGGTCTGAACCTCCATTAGGAAATCATTTTATGATACCAGGGCACTCATTCTCACCTATGTTGAGTATCGCAGGTCCCTGACAGAAAAGCAGCAAGGATTTTTGGGGTACTGTGCTGCTGAGATCACACCTATTAACAGGCAGGCAGCTCTCTAATGGGGTGTCAGTAAATAAAGTAACTCCACAACCCACTCAGGGAAGCGGATGGTAGGAAAGAGATAGGGAGCTCTTCTGCTTGAGGCAAACGCAGGTGAAATGAGGCAAAGGCATCTCTGTTTGAGGAGGTGGGAGCTGTGCCAAGGGCAGGGGGAAGCTGTCCTGCCTGGGGCGTACGGCAGTAGGGGCACGGGGAAGGAGTGACAGTGCTGGAGCCACGGCAGAGCGACAGGCAGGCAGGGAAGCTGCTCTCCCACCGAGCTCTCCTCTGCGCTTCCATCCCTCTGCTGCTGAGCACAGCTTTCCCAGACAATTCCTATTACCACCTGGTGATTTATAGCCATCTCTCTCTCAGATGAACCAAAACACATGTCTCTTCTGATGGACTGTGTTCTGCAAAGCATGAGGTTTTACAATACAGCTGCTATGTGTTATCCCCCACAAAGCAAATGTGGGAATATTTATATGGTTTTTTAATACAACAAATACATTTCCTCAGATTCTCTTGACTGAACATGTTGCTAACGGGAGTGTGTTCAGCTTTCCAGAATAAAACGCCTTTAGAAAAGAGAGAAAATATTAAAAAGCTCAAGAATCAAAGGTGATTTTTTAAAAGTAAAACAAGCTTTCAACTGCATCTGTGATTCTTTCTTCTCACAACTGCTCTAAAATCTACATTACCTTCTTCTTTGTGCTGGTTTTGACAGGGATAGAGTTAATTTTTTCCATAGTAGCTGGTATGGTGCTGTGTTTTGGATTTGTGATGAAAACAGTGTTGATAGTACAGAGGTGTTTTCGCTATTGCTGAGCAGTGCTTACACAGAGTCAAGGCCTTTTCCTGCTTCTCACACCGCCCTGCCAGCAAACAGGCTGGGGTGGGCAAGAAGCTGGGAGGGGACACAGCTGGGACAGCTGACCCCAAATTATCAAAGGGATATTCCATACCATATGGTGTCATGGGTGATGGAGCCCTGCTTTCCTGGAGATGGCTGAACACCCTCCTGCCAATGGGAAGTAGTGAATGAATTCCTTATTTTGCTTTGCTTGCACGCATAGCTTTTGCTTTACCTATTAAATTGTCTTTATCTCAACCCACAAGTTTTCTCACTTTTACTCTTCCGACTCACCAGGGAGGAGTGAGCGAGTGGCTGTGTGGTGCTTAGTTGCCACCTGGGGTTAAACCACGACATTCTTAAGTATGGCATTACATAGAGGAGATGTGTCATATTAGCTGTGGTAGGTTCAGCATGGTAATGGAAAGCAAGCA
This sequence comes from Fregata magnificens, assembly GCA_013389945.1. Classification (NCBI taxonomy): domain Eukaryota; kingdom Metazoa; phylum Chordata; class Aves; order Suliformes; family Fregatidae; genus Fregata; species Fregata magnificens. Next base: position 505,075 of record WAAD01025012.1, read on the forward strand.
ATGCCATACCATGTGAGCAGGCATCTCGTATGCTAATGGTTGAATATAAGCCCCGCTAATGGGCTGGAAGCTGGGTCAAATATTAAACAACACAAGTTCTAATACTCAGTTATATGAGCATCCTCCTTAAATGTCCATAAGGCTATTTCAGTTTGTACAGCTTTTTTACTGAGAAGTGTTAATAGATGCCAGGAAGTCAGACCATTTGTTGTGAAATGCATCTTCGTATAATGCTTTCTTAAATTTGAATTAAACAGATTACCACAATCAATTCCTGGATATATAACTTGATGCATGTTCCTACTGATACTCAGTCTCACTGAAATGAATTACGCATACTTCATTGTGAAGAATAAGATATCTCAAAGAATTTGAGAATCACCAAGTGGATCTTAACCGCTTTAGAGCAAATGCTTTCTTGACAGTCCACTTTAGAAATGGGTCGCTTACACATTTCTATGTGATTGAACAATTATAACTTGTCAATATTTTTGTGATCCTCAGTCACTTGAGTCTTCCTGCCACAATCACTAGGTTAGGTTTCTTGACTGAGAAATGCTTATGATATTATGTGCTAAAGAGCTATTTTCAACATAGTTGGCAATTGCTATTATTGACACGGCATTACTGACCATCTCTAACAAGCTTACCTCTGCCAGCTGCCGCCTTTGTATTTTGTCATGTGTGTTATCAACATGCAGACTGCTCCTCCCACGCTTCACAACTCTGCTTTTATCACAGACTTGAGCCTAAAGGACACACACTCCTGCTCTTGTGCTCAGCCCTCTAAATCCCCCTTTCAAGTTTTTTTTTTTTTCTAGTGAAATGAGGCTACTGCTACTTCTTTTGAGATCAGTAATACTTTCAAGGCTTAGCAAGTGTATCTAGAATAACAATATCTAGCTACTAAATATAAATGGGTAGCTTTCTTTGAAATGTATATATGTGCTATTAATAAACACTATTCTCAAGCATTTAGTAGAAAGTGAAGTAAATATATATGTATGGTATTTTATGGCTGCTAACATAATTTTAATTAGAAAAGAGCTTAAAATTTCTCAAGTTTCAAGGTAATGTTCTTATTATTAACTTCTCTGTCTGGCTATCTTGAAATAAATTCTAGGCTCCACTGAAAACAATGGCAAAATTAACACTGAATTCAGTAGAGAAAATATATCAATCCTTTATTTTTAGCTGTATGTACTGAGATACACAAAATGCAAAAAAAAAAGGGAGAAAAAAAGAATTAAAAATATAAAGCAACTGCAAGTCATATAGATATTCAATACAGCTGCAAAAGGACAAGCCCAATTCTGACAAATATTAAAACAAAATTACAGATTCTGAGATATTGAAGTAATTCACCTGATATACTCAGATCAGATAGTCACCCCACTGGAGTATTGCCTTTTGCTTTAGGCACAAAATTTTGAGGAGGATAAGAACTCGTCGAAGAGAGAAAAGTAGAGAATGACCAAAGGCCATATGACTTTACCTATGAGAAGAACAAGCATAAATTAAAATAATTTTAAAAGAAGAATGAGATGACCACATCACAGTACATAAAAAGTTGTCTTAGGAAGGAGGAACCTCCTCTTCAGTGGTAGGTAGTGATGTGCTTAAATAACGAAAATGAAGATTATGGTTAGGCATTAGAGAACAGATTCTAACAGTAGAGACAAGCCCTGGAATAGATTGCTTGGAGATGTTGTCAAATCATTGGCAGATCTTTGGGTAGACATTGCCCAACTATTTTTCAGAGGAAATCTAGGTATAATTAATCCTACCTTGCAGAAAGGCATGGAATTTTTTGGAATTTTGGCCACATTTTTTCCTATGATTCTATTTTCTTACTTTTAAACATAATCTTAACATTTGTTAGCTTCAATGGGTTTCTGGTTTGTACTAAAATGGTTTCCTGAATTGAGACAAACCTTGAAAAAGTAAATTAATTTTTAAACCTATGGATGCCAGGCATTCAATATCAAAGAGCATTTTTGAAGATTTCCTAATCAATACAGTTTTCAGGTGGCACTGAAGGAATTAGGTGATCAGCTGCTACTAAATTTGACCAGATCTGCCTATTGAACATCCTCTGAACAAAGTAGATCTAAGAGGTACTTAAACACATTTGAAGATTTTTTTTTTAAGAGAAATTCCCGCCAATCCAGAAGCTAAAGGCTAAACCAGAATGGAAAATAGACTAAATGGCTTCTTGGAGTGCCTTCTTGTAAACACGCCTTTAAAAATAAGAATACACTATAATCTTTATATGCTTGCTTTTGCTGCTGGCTGCTTGCTCCTGATGTCTTCAGGTGATGCAGGAAAGTTTGCATTTCCCAGGCTGTGTTCGTATCTTGAACACAGATAGGGCTTCATCTCCAAACTTTATTTTGATATCTTCACCATCACTAAACTGTGTACAAAGAACCCAAACTTCAGGTAATGTATGTCAACAAAGTACCACGAATGCCATGGAAGCACGGTAACCCAGAGCAGTGGAAGATCTAGTTTAAAACTGTAACTGAACAGGGAAAAAAGGCTCTGCTAAGATTTACAGATCTTGCATAGAGGAATAGGATTACTATTTTTGTTTAGTATTTTAGTGGTTTATAGGCATGGATAAAAGTCTTCCTATAAGCAAACTTATTTGATAAGAATAATCTCTTGATTAATAGCTCCCCTAAAGATTTGTTGCATCTCAGATTTTGAGAATGGTGTGTACATAATCATTTGTGTTACTGCCACAGCCTCTGTTTGCTCAATTGATTGCCTTGTTATTGTTTTTCTGTCTGCTCATCTATACAAGTGAAATTATCTTGCCCTTTTCTCTTTTCTGCCTGTTTTCTCAGATCATTTAACAATGAGCTACGCTTTGCATGTAGCCCTTTCAAAAGAGATGAAAAAGAGGAAAAGTATGGGGGAAGGACAGAAAACTGAAAAGTCAGAGTCAGATCCATATGAAGTAATTTCCTTGCTGACAGTGATTTTGCTCAGTCCTTCCAAAAATAATTGTTTCTATGGGGTCATACTTCAGTGATTCATTACTGCAATTTAGCTTTATTTCAGTCTGGAAATGCTGAGATTGTATTTCTTTTGGGGAAAAAAAAAATAAAGATAAAACAAAACTATTTTTATTGTACTTACCATTAAAATGCACTGAAAATTACAAAACCATAATAAATCATTCAACACCCACTTCTTTGACCTTTTTTTTTTAATATTACTTACGGTAATATTGCCACCTTATTTCTGAATAACCAAAATTGTGTGCAGTGAGGGCCTTCTTGAACTCTGCTACTGGGTCTGTGCTGGATTGTAGCCCAGACCACATGCCTGCTCAGCGGACACTCATAGTTTGGTATCACCTCCACATACCTCAAGGTTGGGGTGCTGGGGGCAGCAGTTGCTGATTACTCCTCCTACTGACCAAGAAAATGGGTAAGGGATTGGTACGTACCTCATACCAACTATCCAGGCATGTTATTTCTGCTTTTTGTGTAGCCTGATAGCATATGCCAGCAAAGCCAGAGCCAAAGCAGAAGGGTACCTGTCTGAGGAGGGATTCCTTCCTTTTGCTGTGCCCCTTAATGGCACCTGTGCATCTGCCCTGACCCAAGGCAGCTTTCATGCTCACAGTCTGACACGTCTGAGACATAAGTGAGTTCCACAGGCTTAAACAAATGCTAAGTATTCAGTTCCCTCAGTGGTAACATATTAGTGTGTAAATTATCTATGACACTAAATTGTAAATCATAACTGAACAGTACATTGTGCTGTGGGTAGTATTTAGGAACACCATAAATAAACAGCTGACTTTTTTTTAAATACATGTCACCTACATAATGCACTGGTATAGGGCAGTATAATACCATTTTACTTCATCAAATTAGCTTCCAGTGTTACAGGCCCTGGCACATAAAATAAGAATATTTCTGTGGTCTGCGACTCTTCCATCTGTGTGAGTGAACTAGGAATAAATAGAATGAGGAACAAAGCAGGAGGGGGAATGGCCCATCAGCATAGGCTGGCTATTGAAGAGTGGGATGCAGCCCAGACATAAAATAAAATTGTCACAAACTATTTCCCCTGAAGCAATGTAGAAGCAGGGAACCAAAATGTGGCCATTGGTTTTTCTTGATATGCTGTTATTACAGCACAGCTATGCCCTACTCTGTAATGAGAGGAAATAATATTGTTGGGAGGAGAATTACATAGAGGAGGAGAGGAGAGGAGAGGAGNAGGAAAAAGGAAATTAAAAGAAAGGAGAAGGGAGGGGAGGGGAGGGGAGGGGAGAGGAGAGGATGAAACCTGCTCCATGATTCCTGATGTCCCCAGGTGGGTCTAAATTCTGCAGCAAGAATTGTGGAAGTGCTCTGGGTAACAGACTGGAAATGCCACAGCAAATTCTTTATGATAAAGGAGTAATACTTTTCCAGTATTAAAGTGAGATTTATGAACAGATCAAGTCGAAGAGTGGGCTTTTTCCATTTGCAAAAAAAAAAATCAATGTTTCTTATATTTTGGGTCATTATCAGATTTCCAGTTCTAAGCATACCATAGACATTAGTAGAATGCCTAGCACTCTGGCACTATAACTGAGTGTTCCTGACTATGGCAAATACAGCAAAACCTACTCATGGCAACACAGGATTCAACCCTTTCTACACCAAGAAATTTGTTTGTATTGGATTTACATAGCAAGGTTTTGGTAGCGGGTGGGCAATCAAAATCTGATGGCATCAGAAAAGCTGATTGACTGCATCAGAGAAACTGCCCTCTTGCCAGAGGAAAAGCTGAAAGTTATGGCGATTGCATGGCCTCCTTTCTGGCATATAAGGAGTTTAGTCAACAGCTTTGAACTGTGGGATAAGCACCTCATCTTAATCTACCGAGATAATTTTTCATTCACTAATTTGGATGCAGAGGGGTAGAGAGGAGGGTCAAAAGGAGCACATACTATATAACTTCTGGTGGTGAATGGAAGTGCCTACAGAAAGAGCTTAATCATGTAAGATTTCCCAGAAGAGTGAGGGAGACAGAGAGATCTCAGTAGATGCTCCAGTCCATCTCTAGAGGAAACCATTTGTCTTCCTTGGTTGTATACATAGCCTAGGGAAAACTCAGCTTTTGGCTCAAGTAACTCTATCAGATGCCTATAATTGGGTAGCACATTTTCGGCCTTCACCTCCAGTCTTTATCATTCATCCACTTCACTGGAAAGGTTTAGAGCATCCTTCTTATTCTCTGAAGCAGAACTGTTGCTTCAGACTGTCTGCAGACTCAAAAGGACAATACTGCATTAATTTTTTCTGCATTTGATTTTCATTGGACTAATAGGAAGAAGTTTCATTCAAAGCAGATCCTGAATCCAAAAGAGGGAGTTTTAAACACTTTTCCTTTAATCACCTCTATCCTATCATGTAAATTTTATCTCTGTCTTTTCACTCTATTTTTCTGTATCAATAGTAGATACCTAAAAAAAAAGGGTAGATTAATTGAGACATATTTTTCAGCTTTGAGTGTCTCTTGAGTCATTTCACTTGTTTTGATTGAAATTTTTAGTAGGAGAGATGTTGAAAAATCAAATAAACTAGTGAAGTATAACCAGCATCCAAGATAGTGAGGAGAATGTGAAGCTAAATTAGTTATGGTCTCATATATAATACTCTTGTCAGAGGCTGATATTTGAGGTATAAAATGCATACAGAGGAAGCTTAATATGCAGCCGTTTGTGGACTTCTGTCATTAGGTTGTATTTCAGTATGAGTGGAAGTATTTGAAAAAGTCAGATACTATCTATCATCTGATGGCACACCCTCCAGGCAAGTGTGGGGTTGTGTGGGGCTTCTCAGCAGCCTCCCCACCCCTAGAAACTTAATCCTCCCAAAGACATTGGCAATTCTGCATGCTTGCCCAGTTACTTGCATACTGCTTAATGTCAGTGTTCAAGGGGGTCTCTCTGGATAAAACCAGGCATCTGAAGTGGATGTGTCTACTTCTGAAGCAGTTACCCCAGTGTCCCTTTTTAACCACTGGAAGGAATCAGAGTGCAGTTTGTCTTGTCCTTAACAGATGTTGTCAAAGATTCAGGTGACCTGCACCCTTCACTTCAGGTGAACACACACTTCACTGAACATAAAGGGAGTTTGGAGTGACTAGCTCACATCAAGATGTCTATGATGTTGGTGTCTGAAGTTAGGTAAGAAGGCTTCTTTTTTCGTTAAGATTGTCACAGATGAACACAGACACTATCTACTGCCACCATAGCACCTGGTTTTGATACAGGCTTTCAACTCACTTAATGGAAAATTTAATTATTTCCCAAGTCATTCTTGGATCAGAATAATGAGAAATTAACGCCATCGACAGATTTTGTTGGTTTGGGGGGTTTTCTAATAAATGCAGTGTCACATACCACATATGATTTGACATTTCTGTTGTGTGGGACGCTAGCCCACCTCCCAGTGAGACCGTCCAGTGTTGTTCTTCTCCACGGGAAGGGAGGAAGGGAACAAAATAGTCTGTTAATTTGACTAACGTTGTCTGATGTTGCTCAGAAAACTTTGCAGTTCAGTCACCTAGTAGCTATCTAGTCCATAATAATTGAATGGTTGTTACTTAACAAGTAGGGGGGTCATAAGTAATATTACTCACTCAGACCATTATTGTCAACGATGGCTCCCTATCATATTTCCAGAGTATCTACAACATGCGAGACATTTTCCAAAAAACAAAGGAAAATACAGTCCTTACTTCGAAGAGTTAACAGTGTCAAAGTAGTTTATTTAGCCAGTAAAGCATGATTTACCTCATTTTTCATTGCAGCGTACATTCTGAGGTCTTAGAACTCACGAGACCTTCATACGCAGTAATCTTTCTCTCCTTCCTCCCAACACACGGGTTATTTGGGTGACTGAAGCTGATCTATGATGCCAGCGATAGGCTCTGCTGCAGGCTAAGATTTGTTTCAGGCAATCAGTCCGTCGGGAGGCTGTTGACGTTTGCATGGGTGGGTGTCTCAGGTGCCGCCCGGGCGCCGCCCGTCACCGCGGTTTCTGTCCATGGTGCTGATCACCTCGGACGCCTGCCTGGCACTGCTGCCGTAAGGAGCAACTAAAGGGGGGCAGGGGGCGAGTAAAAATTATAGTTTTACTGGGCAGTCAGTGAAATTAAGGGGTGTAAGATGTCTAAATTTATTTTTAAACAATTTATATTAATTATATTGTAAATATAGCCATTAATAATGAATATGGTCGTATAAATATTAACATAATTCCTTGTGCCAATGTCTATGTCTTGAAATTACAGAACAAAACCCGCCTACAAATTACAAAAAGAAGTTAACAAAATCAACAAAATTCATAACCGAAGATGAATATATGCCTTTCGGTTTTCTTCCATATGCTGATATTTTTGATTACCCTAAGCAGAGAGGGAGAGATTGCATTTTGAATACATATATGCAAATGCATTTTAAACCAGTATATAACCATAAAGCACATATATTGGAGCACTAAGGCAGAGTCAGGAGGCAAATGGGAAGGGCTACTGAGTTTCAGAAGAGCCTTTCATATGTTGGGATAAGTTTAATGAGTTTTGTGTGTAAAAAACTTCCTTTTATATTGTTTGAAAGTTACTTCAGGTTTGCTATCTTCTGCTAAAGCACACAAGGTCTTTTTCTTGTTCTCATTATGACTAAGAACTGCAGGATGGATAGCCGGTATACCACAGAGCATGTAATAAATAATGAATCACTTCGAAACATTGCTTTCATGAAAAGTCACATACAAATATGATGTTTACTTGTAATTTGTTTAAGTTATAAAAACACTAGCTGAAAGGGTGACTTCCCAATAAATCTGGGTAATGGAGCCTAGCTTCTTTTCTTATTTTTTAATTTTTCACCTCAGCTAATTTATGAGTCCTTTCCAAAATCATGCTCCAAAGCACATTTTTAGCAAATTACCCAAGTGAAATGCATCTATGGAATTGTCACCAGGTTCACTTCATTTTTTAATATTACTTTTCCCAGCTTCAATTTCAATGAACACCAAGTCACAGAAAAATACCAGCTATACCAGCTTTCATGCTATTTGCATTTGCTTCCCAGATGTGTCAAAGCACTAATACCTTAAGGATTAGTTCACAAATGTGAAATCAGTTATTTATATTTTTTCATAAATAAAGCAATAGAAGTAATTATTCTAATTAAAAATGGAATTAATCAAAACTGCCAAAGAAAGTTGTTCTGACAGTGTCAGTTCCACCAGTGCTTTAGTAACAATTACATATTTTAGACTAGATATGTAAGCTTCTTACAGATCCACAAACAAGTTCAGCAATGCTATGCAAGCTTCCTTCTTTCTTGTTCTGCCATGACCCAGGTCTGCAGGAACCATAGATTTTTAAAGGTCACCTGCTCCTTTCCTTGAGTACATCAAGATTAGCAACTGACAGCAATTATGACTGTGAGGTGTGTTTTTTGACACACAGAGAACCCAGAATGCCTTGCAAACAGTACCACATGCCCAAGAAGATAAGTAGCTGTAGGTACAAGGTTTTCTGGCCAGCACTGGCCATTCCAATCCCAAAGTCTTCTTTCAAAATCCTTCTTGCTGTGGTCAGATGCTCTTTTATCAAGTATCCCTGTCTCACAACCTGGAATATTTTTTGTCATTGACACTCTGCTTTGCAGACCAAGACTCCTGTAATAAATCTGTGGCATTTTGGGGCTCAATTTTATTTCTCTAATTCAACATTTTCTTATGTCCTGATCCAAATTTCACTGAAGTCAGTTGCAATAATTCTGCCAGGCACTGAAGCAGTCCCCTTGAATTGGGATTATGCACTTACTGATACATAGGAGCTACATCGAGACATTATTCAGAATTTTATCAATATGGATTTGTGTGCCAAATGCTTTCTGACTGCATTTAAAGTACTAACACTTAGATCAGAGAAACACAGAAATAAACAGTGCTTTTTGGATGAAAGCATTCTCACAAGAAAGAGGAGCTAAGACATTTTTGTCCACAGTTGAGAACTTTTCACTGAAAGTATTTTTTATCTTTGACTTATCAGTTTCAAGATACCTGTAGATACTGAGGTTCTGATTTAAAGAATTTTGTAAACCCGGTAGTGGAACCACTGAAATCTACAGGATTAGTCTGATTAGCAATTGTTTATCCATGGGAAGACCTGAATTGCTGAAAGCAGAGCCCAGTTACTAAATAGTGGCAATGGACGTCAAAACACAGAAATAATATTTATTTTAAATAGATTTCATCACAGATACAGTAAGCAAGATATTTGTATGTGAGCAGCAATGACTGAAACAAATGACAAAGTGATAAACACAAAAGAAAGAACTATATTTTGTGTCAAATACATCTGTGTACAAAGGCCTACACAATGCCCAGGCAGTGTCTAAGTTTTACTGAAGTCCTTAAACTGAGATAAATATTTTTATATTGTATCTTTGAAAAAGCCAAGGTTATCATGTTAATTCCATTGTCTTCCCATTCTGTTCCAAACCCTTTGAAATTACTGTATGATTTCAAAAGGAGGACTTTTTACTTGAAGTTAAATGTGCTTTTTTAATCCCATCAATTTGCTCTAAAACAAGCAGAAATACTCCAGTCAACTTCGACCATGTGTTATGGTACTCTCTTAGACAACATTTATGAAGGTGCATTAGCAAATCAATGAAATACAAACCAATGTACTTCTCCTGTGAAGTCTGAGGTCATTCAGCAGTCATAAAATAATAACTTGTGCCTAAAAAGGACTGTCCTGGTGAAACTAGATAGTATTTCAGGCTAGAAGTATTAGCTTTGTGAACCTTGTCATTAAATGCGCAAGTTTTCCAATTTGACAATTTTACATAAATTCAGGACATCTTTAATGAGATTTTACTACTGTAGAGCTCGCAGGTAAACAGCACCTCTAGAAACTCCTATATATTCTGTCTGAGATTATTACTACCCAAAACCCTCCACACTCATTTCGTTCACATTCCTCCAAGGATATATCTACTGTGATATTCTTTTCCCACACTAATTATGAACCCTGATTACAAATTCCTGGTAGAAGTAGATGTGCTTATAAAATCATCTATCAGTTGAAGTTGATGAGAAGAATGACTGCAAAGGGGATAAAATTAGAATCATTTTACTTCTTGTTTTCATTTTGACTGCAAACACTATTTTAAATTCTCTGTCTCAACAGTAGTGAAATGATACATTTTCCATTTTTATTTAGGCAGATGGTTTAATTTGAAAAGACCAAATTACATTTCTCTTAGATCACTTATAAATTAGATCACAGAATTCAGAAAACAGCTCTGAATTGTGCCCTGATGGCTGTAGGCAGCTCATTGGCCGCAGAGATTCTGACACTTTTTTTTTAGCGTAAGTGGCTTTTACAGTAAGGATTACCATTTTGGTTCTCCTCTGTTTGCCCATGCACTTTGTCTTGTGTGTGCTTTTTAAGACATCAGTAAGTAAGTACATACTTTGATTTTCCTGAAGGAATGGAGCGGTGGAGCAAGTGAACAGATATGGATGTTTGAAGAGATACTGTGTAACTTTAAAGATAGAATAAATTTCAAACTTCTGCAGAAGACAGGTCTCATGTTTACTGTGAAAGCTTTAGAAGTGTGAACAAGCACAGAGATATCATGGTTTAATGGCTTACTGTCTGTCAATGAGTGACCGTCTACATATGCCTCACTTTCATTGTGAAACAAAACATGCTGGCTTAAATCACATTTTATGTGACTTTCACAACAAGCTAAGCAGGTACAGACTTTAATCAGGTTTCTATAACTATTATACAGGAGATCCATAAATTGTTCTGGCAAGGGTTCCACTAAAAACTAATTTAAGGCTGATACATGTTTTACTCTCTCAATATTTTGAAATTTGCTGACACTAGTTTCAACTTTTTCATTATTACAGACCATGCACATAGCAACAGATGAAATCATTGCCCAGATAGGGTCATCTGACTTATGCTGTGTGGATATTTCAGCTATACTACTCTAAAGCTACTGCTGTTTAAAAAAAAAAGAGGTTTTGATATATCAGTCTAGCCAGTGCCATAGAGAAAATGATTTAATACTGTTTAGGACCAGTTATTAGTAGTGATGCCTGGAAGGCCAGTTTTTCACATTGGCCTCACTAGATGTTTCCAAGGAAATTCCCATGGTTAAATCTCGGTGGTATTTTCTTCAATTTTTTTTGCCAGTTCCTCCTTGGTCAAAATTATGCACTGAAAATTATCAGAGGGTTTATTTAAACATGTCTATAGTAAGAACATGAGCACCATATCTATTAAGAATGGTAGCATTTAAAGTAAAGTTTATACAGTATCTTTGGATCATAGCTAACAAAATATGATTTCTGTGTGATTCCATTTAGGACTTAATATCTTTATTATATTTTTTGGTTTTAATTCAGTTTGCCTTCTGATGTCTTAGTAGAAGGTGATACCCATGGATCTATAAAAGCAATGTTACTCATGTGAAGTTCATAATGAGAAAGAACCGGTCATCAGAGGCTTTACCAAAACTTTTCACAGATTTCCTCTAAAGACTGAAGTCCTATCAGAGCAAAGATTGAAACTACATGAAGCTGGGTTGTTGGTTTTTTTCAGTGAAGGTACAGAAGCACTTTTTTCTAGATTCTCCTAAAACTGTATTTGTAAAGATCTCCTCCATGCTATCACCAAAAAAAAAAAAAAAACCTCCTTCCTAAACTGAAATTTGAAAACTTAATGCTCTTAATATCCTTTCTTAATTCCTACTTCTTTTTCCAAGGCAGCAACAGAACATTGGATAGTAAATAATAGACAATTTGAATTCAGACACATTAATATAAAGCCTTCATGACTGGCACTGCAGGACAAAGTAGCAGAGTTTAAACAACTGAAGGTGGCTTAAACTCATCTGCTAGTCTTTGCATCCGAAATAATAATTTTTTTTCTTGCATCCCTTTCAGTTCAAAGCCAAATTCAGGACTACAAGCCATCTTCAGCATGGGTTAAGAATATTCATATAGTCAGTAATAGCTCCAAAAGTGTTTCAGAAGCTGCTCTCCCTCTTTTGCTCTCTCTTTGCTCCAGGCTCTCTCTTTGCTGTGATATGGCACTTGATTGTCATCAAGGTTTGCAAACAGATCTGTGGCCCACTTCTGCATCAGTTCACACATGACTTTGTGACTTTATTTGCTGGGCTACAGCTCTGGCATCCTCCATTTACCGTGCTCCTTTTTTCAGTTTTGGTTATATTTGGATTTCTGTTTCCCACATGGATGTGAGGTACTAATGTGGTTTCAAGATCATAATGCCCTCATACGCATGCTCCTTGCCTTCCTGGGTACGTGATTGGTGACCGACATCATCATCATACAATGCAAAGTATAAATGGCAGAAATGCTAGCCTAGCTGATGGTGTTCCTATGCCAACTGTCCACCAGTTCAAAGGTCTTTTGCTGTAAGCTTGATAAATGGTGGGTCTCCATTCAGACACATTTATTGCTCAGGGATAGATTTCCCCAGAAATCCAATAAGCACTTCAATCAGCTTGATCTTGTTTAGTTCAAGGCACATCAAAGAAAGGTGCATCCTTGGTTTGTCTATCTATACCCTTTGCTCGTCCTAACTTGCCGTCTTTTTCAAAAATCAAAAGGAGAATGACAAGCATTTTTTCCGAGTAGTTTGCCAAATAGCTATTTTGTATTATGTCCTATATTGAGAATCACTAATTTGCATTATAGTCTTATTTTGTTACAGTGATCTCATTTTGCTTAATCCTCATGTTGTTCAGTGATGCTGATCAACTATGCAGAAAAGCCTAAAGGAAAATATGTAGTTTCTGCATCATGGTCTTCACTTTACAATACATTTATATAGCACTTATTGCAACGGATCCTTGATCTGACTGGCTTCTGGGAACGACTGGCAATATCAATATTAAATAATGATAATAATACACAACCTCCTCGCTTGTTTCATTTTAACCATAAGGCAGCGTATATCTTCGATCTGATTCACTCTTATTTACACCCAAGTAAAACAGGAATAATGCAATACAGCTGGTGTAAGAGAATGAAAAAATTGAACATGTTCTATTTTCTCTTTCAATCCCTTAATTTCAATTTTTTTACGACAGCTTTCTTACAACAGGTGTTGAAAAGCTAGTTCAGTTCAGGTTGCCTGAAATTTCTCCCAATAAAAGACTTACTTTTAATTGCATACAACTTTTTCAGGCATCAGGCTACGAGCTGAAATTTTTCACGCCAGATGTCTGACTTAGATTGAATATTGATTTTTTTTTCTTCAGCATTTCAGCAAAAACAGTATTAGTTGTTTCTGAGATTTGCGTAAACATTAAATAAAGCAGCAACAGAAATTGTCAGGAGCTATATTTTAAGTATACAAATCTGCACAAAAATGCTACCCATTCTCTTAATGCCTTCTGCAGATAAAATTATCCGTATTTGTGAAGCACTAATACTCTGCACTGCAGAAACACCCGGAGAAAACCACCAGTTTTGTTTGCATTGCAAACTTTGAAGTGTAGTGTGTAAGGCCACACGATTAATGAGGAAGATAAATAGAAATAGTGAAAATTTACTCTTATTGAAAGAGACAGGCATCTGAGGGAAAAAGTAGTACGTGATCATGCAGTTAAAGACTCATAAAAGGTACGTGGACAAGAGGACTGTATTAAGATTTCACACACAGGTTTAACTCTGCTTTTCTTATGTTTTAAATACTAAACTTTACAGTCTTATCATTCTTTACTGGGTTTTTTTAATACTATAGTCTGACAGAAACTATGCCACACAGTATTAAACAATACGTCACGTGTAGTGTTTGCCACAGTAGGAAAAAAGAGCTGTTTCTCTGACATTTTATCTGGTTTACTGTCAAAAGAGTCACGTCAATGATCTACACTGTCTGGAATCCTGAGAGCTCAAAACCGCAGCTGTATCTGTATCTTCCCGCAAGGTAACCAGGGACTGTTAATACCTTTCAAATATATCTTCCAAAAGAGTTNACTGCAGAGGGAATCTAAGATGGATACTATCCCAAAAACCACAAACTGATCGAGAGGCCCTTTTTTAGAATAATTCTACCATAAACCTTTCTGTAGCATCTGTCTCAGGAAAGCTTTTATTACAGGCCTTAAACTAAGCTGCAGTAAAAGCTTTCTTACTAAGGGAACGCTCATCAAAACCTTGTTGGTTTTTTTCAAGGAAGCTAGTGGGTTTTTAAGTAACTCTGCAATCCAATCTTACAAAATGCATAATTACACCATGCAAATTTTAAACATAGAAATCTATCAGAAAATAGAATTTTACCTCAAAGGTATATTTGCCCAGATGATAGATATTTATTCCTTAGAGGTTTTACATCATGACTTAAACCTGTGCCTTCTCAAATACCATGAATTACGGTCCTTAACATAGATGTTCACTGGGGTTAGACTTCAGTTTCTGCCCCTCACATTTCCTATTGTTCAGACTCCTCTGAAAGACCAACTAGCAGGAAGCATTAAGAAAAAGAGACTGGGTGGCAGTTTAGCCTGACTGGCCCTAAGCAAATATTTTTATTTTGATCAGCTCCATGAGTTGTATCCAGGGCAACCTTTTTCTAAGCCAAGTGTCAGTGATGGACACAGGTTTAAAATGCAAAAATCTTTACTGTTACCAAGAGGGAGTTCAAATAACTATATGTAGGCTCAAGAAATCTTTGGAAATATTGTAACATCTTTGCTTAAAAAATGACAGATATTGTACACGAAACCTAACTTCCATTGT
>WAAD01025012.1:523583-545936 GCA_013389945.1 Fregata magnificens
GGAGCCGTCGGGAGCGCGGGGGGGGTCTCGCCGGCGCGGCTGCGTGACAGCGACCGCGGAGCGGCGGGGCGAGCGCTGGGAGGGGGCTCCGGGAAAGGCTGGGTACGGGGCAGCCGCCGCTTGTGTCGCCCGGGAGTTTTCCCCCCGCTGTAGTTCCTATACCTTAACATTTCTGCCGTTCGACAGCTGTTAAGCTTTCCGTTTGCTTCTCAAATCGCAAAGGAGAATAGGTCGATACCGCTAGTGCTGGACAATTTTATGTTGCAAAAAAGGAAGAGCAGATTTTTAAATACAGGGGGTGACAGAAGGGGGAAAAGACTCAGCATTCCAACCTAAAGTGTCAAAAGATGTGTTTTGCTGTTGTAGCTGTTACTTATCCATAGTTCTTATATAACTTAAAACAGTTTTGTGGCTTGTCTTCTATCTAAACAGAGACTTCTATAATAGCCCACACGGCGAAGAGCTTCCATCTTATTCCATGTACCAAACTATTTCTTGACTGAAGAGTTCCCAGACACTGGGGACTTGGTGACACTAAAATAATTCAGCGCTCAGTAACTGATTTCTAAGAAGAATTGCATAGCTTGCTTCATTTGTTTCCCGTTGTAATCGCAGGTTGCAGTTGTTGGTTCTTGCTCCACGGGCATTTGAATTGGCATGTAAACTTAATTTGAATTACATCTGAAATACTCATTTCATAAATTCACCAGAATAGTCTCTTTAATAACCACCGGAGTTTTCTTTGTACACTGAGTCTAAAAAGCATCTTACCAGGTTTGTTAAAAGCAGATGTATTATTGCATTCTCTCCAGAGATCTTAATGAAATAGCGATCCAAGAAACAGTCGGGACTTCACCATGGCTTTCCACGCGGAGGGGCTGGTGGCCATAGTTGTATTCTACCTGGCTATCCTGGCAGTTGGGATATGGGCTGCTTGGAAAACCAAGAACACTGGCAGCGAAGGAGATCGCAGCGAAGCTATTATAGTCGGTGGAAGAGACATTGGCTTGCTAGTTGGTGGATTTACAATGACTGGTATGTAAAAAAAAATCACCTTTTATTTTTTTCCTAACCAGCGTATAACTTGTCAGTTTTCCATCTGAATGAAGAAGTGTAACCTGCGTGTTGAATAATGTAAAATGGACAAAATATATATACTTTTCTGCCAATTGCTGCTAACATTGTTTATTGAACAGCCAAATGTAGCATCTATATAAAAACAACAAATATTTTAAAATCATACAGGAAGAATATCTTGTATTTCTTATTCATTGCTTTCATATTCATCTGTAGATCAGATATGTTTGGGACAGAAGTATAGAATTTATATAGATTAATAAGAAATCTGGTTTTAAAATAACTGTTATTGTTAAAGCCATCCAAATTGGTGAGTTATTATTGTTTAATCTGAGTAAAACAAAGTTTATATGCAAAAAGATATGGGGGGNGTTTCTAAAAGAAAATTGGCAGAAATCCAAACTTGTAATTCCACTGATTTCAGCAAAATTACTTTGTGGATTCTTTTAACTTCTTTTGCAGCCGTTTGACAAAATAATACATTACTGTGAATAGTAATATCAGTAGGAAAAGCCTGGGTGAAGGAAGAGTCCTACACTAATTTTGTAAGCAGTGCTGTCTGATTCCCAGAGCCGGTCAAACCAGGTGTCTTACCTGGGTAAACAAGATATTCACAATATGGTCCAAAATCTCAAGTCTTACAGCTAACATACGGGATCAGAACAAAAGTGCATTATAAGAGTGAATTGGCCCACCATTTTTATTTAAGCAATTTAATTTTTAAGCATGCTTCATTTTTTTTATTATTTGTTCTAAATCCTATTCAGGCAAAGCCGTTTCAATTGCCAAATTGGATTTATCAGGTTATATTTGTTTTGCTGTTTTGCCGTCTTCTGCTTTCATAATTCTCTAATAAGGAAGAGACACATAAAAAGTTGGGCCAACATTCTGTGTTCTTTAATCAAGAGAAATTCCCATCCCCTTGCAGGGGCATTTTGCTCATTAAAAGACTGAATATTTGGATATTGAGTAAAGAATGTTTGTAAAAGTCAATAAAGTTTGAATACAGGCAGATGTTCTGCTTTTCACACTTTGCTATAATTTACTGTATCACGTATCCATTGGCTACTGAAGCATCAGATACGACAAGATTCTGCACATAGCAAGAGCTGGTTTGACTGCTTTCTGCTGAATGAAATATTTTCAAGAGCACTGAAACCAGAATATTCTGAAGAGATATTGCTTGCCACAAAACTGTAATCATTAGATTGGGGGAGTGGAGACAAAACAAGACATCCCCCGCGCAAGTGGTTATGACGAACAGCTTTGCCTGTGGAAAAAGACACAAATTCTGGTCTCCTTAATCCTATTTTACAGGAATATTTTTCATAACAGCTGAAGCAGAGATGAGACTTGAACTGGGGCTTCCTATATTGCAGGCAATTTCTATAACCACCACAATTCACACCCACGTATGCTCATCCTGTTTCGTGCAAGCTCTAGAGATGGCGTAGTATATCATCTCTGCAGTAGAATATCAAGCCGATCCCAAAGCCTTTGCGCAGCTAAAACACTCATGGATTTTATACTGTCAGGGTTCACATACTTTCTCACTTCTGCCTTCCATAAATAAGACAATTAAAGCTTGAGATGGCAAGTAAATTACACTTTCAGTTTCGGGGAACCGTGCCTGGCACACAAAGTTAGGTGTGGGCACAAGTCGATTGAATCAAGGGTTAGTCCAAGTTTTTTCTCGGTGAGGGTTACTGGGATACTTAGTTTTTAAAGCCATAAAAAAATCATTATGAAAGTACACTGATCAAAATCCACAATAGTTTTTTAGTAAATGGTCACATTATTCAAGGACATATTTGCTTCTTTAAAAATGACAGATGCAGATTTTGCACCTCATAACCGTGCCTGCCGAGATAGATGGCTATTCCAACATAGTCTTTATATTTTACAGCTTTGATTGTCTAAATATGAATTAAAAAGCAAAGCCTATCCCACAGAAGGAAAACAAAAAATTTGTGAAGTTCTCCAGAAAGGATGTTGTTAGTATGGACACGAAGTACTTTGGGTTATGGGATAAGGCCTAATTCTGTCTTTCTTGCCTGAGACAAACATTACCATCTTCCATGGATATTGGCTAAAAAAAGGGTGGCAGTTTCTAGGGCTACTTGGTGGAGAGGATGACGGAACTCATCCTGTAAATTTAAAATCAAATTCAGAGCATAAGCATTGTGACTTCATAGGGATGGACTCAGGATTCCTGAGTAATTATAGTTGATTTTCTAAATGGCATTTAAAAGCCTTAAAGCAAATGCACTACCTACAAATAAAGGCTGTGCACATATTTGAACGTATACTGTGATCCTGAAGAAACAGCTGTATCAACTAGCTACCGAAACGCCTAAACACAAAGCCTGTTGGAGGCTGAGTGTGTCTGCAATTATCAGCACAGAAAGAGTGAGAAGCTTGAATTGGGGATGGATCACAGCAGCTCACACTAATATGAGCTAACGTAGTACCACAGTAGACACACCTTTAATTTGTGTATCATTTTTACAGAGTTATAGTTAAAATGTTGCATTAAATATTAGCGTTCCTTAATTTGTGGGTGAAATTCTTAAGTGGTATCTGCGACAAACTTGAGTCTGTTCTGATTTTGGTGATTAAGTTTAAACCCCAAAGGAAATATCTGAGATGACATAATCAAATGCTTACAAACGTGACCAAAAAGGTAACAATCTATTGATTATTTTTTCGGTTTTTTTCATTTTCGTTGGATGGAGCTATGTATCTTTCTACAAGAAAAAAAGAAATATTATAAAATTCTATTTTTTTTGTAATCCTTAGGTCAGGATTTTAATTTTACAGAACTTGATGAACTGATTCAATAATTTCAGTGGTCAGACAAGGGATCATTCACAAACAAGTGCCAAAAAATCTGATTTTCTAATATATATAAAGAACTCTGAGATTGATTTCTGTGTTCCTCATATGAACTAGGAGCAGAATTGCTCTCCATATCCTCAGTATTTGTCTGATCATTTTTTAGGGTGCATGTTTTAAATGGATATTGGTATTTGCTGCATTTTTTTGGTCCTTCAGATGGCAGGCAAAGAGAGGATTAAAATAGATTACCACATGAGTATTTCCATAGATTATTAAATTTTATATTCCTTTTGTCTGATTTAGAAAAAAAAAATTCACCAAAAAAGGTATTAAACTAACTTTAAATTGTGGCTTAGCAAACTGAGGATCAGAAAATTAATATCTAGGGTTGAAATCCCATCCTATCGTATCCCATTATTAAGAAATGTATTTACTGATGTCAATGTACGTGCTGACTACCCAGTCACCCCCTCAGAAAAAGCCATATAGCACCTTCCTAGAGCTCTGGGGTCCTTGGCAGATGTTCCAGAACAGTCATGTGCACAGAAAAATTTATCAGCAGCTATTTTTCAATCCCCAATCCAGAAATCAAGAAATAAAATTGAAAATAAGCGCTAAATCCTCCATGCCACCCCACCCAGCAATATCTGTCCATAGGGCATTGTTCCTGTCCCCAGCCAGGCGAGGGCAATGGCCCCTGCAACAGCACACAGAAGGGAAGTGACCTGCCCCCCTCCAGAAGAAAATAAGGGAGCTAGGCATAGCATCCAAGTGCCCCTTGGAGAACACCTGCCACCTCAGTAGCAACCGCAGGCAAATCGATGCCAGAGGCTGAAGCCTCCTTGCACCACAGCTGCAGCACTGCGGGACCTCTGTCCTTGACTATGGGGTATTATTCCCCATCTGGAAGTGGGTATCATTCATGCAGAATTCATGCTCATGCTTTTTGCAGGGAAGGAGACAAATACAATTCCCTTTGTAAATATTTACTTTTGTTATTGTATACAGGTGCTTACAACCTATTCCATAAGTCTGTGCTGCTTGAGACACAATAGGCAATACACATCCCAGGTCCTCATGGACTCAACGGTCAACAGCTCAATGTCTGGGTGGAGACCAGTGACGAGGTGGCCCTCAGGGGTCCATATTAGGACCAGTATTATTTAACATCATTGTCGGGGACACGGACAGTAGGATTGAGTGCACCCTCAGCAAGTTTGTGGGTGACAGCAAGCTGAGTGGTGTGGTTGATGCTCTAGAGGGAAGGGATGCCATCCAGAGGGACCTTGACAGGCTAGAGAGGTGGGCCTGTGCAAACCTCATGAAGTTCAAAAAGGCCACGTGCAAGGTCCCGCACCTGGGTCAGGGCAATCCCAAACATGGATACAGGCTGGGCAATGAGTGGATTGAGAGCAGCCCTGCAGAGAAGGACTTGAGGGTGTTGGTGGATGAAAAACTGAACATGAGCCAGCAACGTGCGCTAGCAGCCCAGAAAGCCAATCGCATCCTGGGCTGCATAAAAAGAAATGTGGCCAGCAGGTCAAGGGAGGTGATGCTCACCCTCTACTCCACTCTCGTGAGACCCCACCTGGAGTACTGTGTCCAGCTCTGGGGCCTCCAGCATAAGAAAGACATGGACCTGCTCAAGCAGGTCCAGAGGAGGGCCACGAAGGTGATCAGGGGGCTGGAGCACCTCTTGTATGAGGACAGGCTGAGAGAGCTGGGGTTGTTTAGCCTGGAGAAGAGAAGCCTCTGGGGAGATCTTATAGCAGACTTCCAGTACTTAAAGGGGGCCTACAGGAAAGATGGGGAAGGACTCTTTATCAAGGAGTGCAGTGAAAGGACAAGGGCTAACAGTTCTAAACTGAAAGAGGATAGATTTAGATTACATATTAGGAAGAAATTCTTTACTGTGAGGGCAGTGAGACACTAGAACAGGTTGCCTGGAGAAGTTGTGGATGCCCTATCCCTGGAAGCCAGGTTGGATGAGGCTTTGAGCAACCTAATCTAGTGGAAGGTACCCCTGCCCATGGCAGTGGGGTTGGAACTAGACGATCTTTAAGGTCCCTTCCAACCCAAGCCATTCTGTGCTTCTATGATTCTAGGACTCTGGTAACCAAAGTATCATATTCCCACCTACATTAATTCACACTAAGAGGCACAAAGTCCCAAATGTCTGACAACTTGTTATGTAGATTCTGTATCCCTGCCCTTTCCATCAGGGATCAGTGTTCACCCATCTTCTCCATGTGGTCCCACATGGGCATCACTCGCCCAAAAGTCTATCAGTAACAGGATTCCTTGGGTCACTTTTTTTGTTGCAGAATTTCTCTGCATGCACATCCCTCATACAAGCCCGTTATACTATTTCCAACGACGGAATGGTCCGTTCCTGTGCTTCAAAATGCTGAAAGGGGGGCAATGGTGACGCTCTGATTGCTGGAGACCTTTGATTCTAAATCTGTGGTGTAATTTAGCATTGAGTTAAAAAAAATACTCTCTGGTAGTATTTGAGAGACACCACAGTTAAGTCGTTCTTTAGGAATTTTAATTAAATTTTCTTCATTTGTGTTTATCTCCAATTGTTTGTCTTAAACACAAAATCAAGTTTGGTTGTACGATGGTGGATGCTGGGAAAATTCTGAAGAATGCTAAAGGAAAATAAATTTCTTACAATTGTGAATTTTTACACAGAAAGCCTGAACTACTCTTATATGAGAAAGCAATGGCTTCTGAGGCAAATCAAAATAGCATTACAAAAATCTAGTACTTGTAATGATCTGCCTGCCTTGTTCAAACTACAGACCCAGATTCATAAAACTTACTCATAATACATTAGAGAAAATCAAGAACTTTTTGCATGGAATCTGCAAACAGGAAAAGATAAACTTTATTACATAATTTGTTATGAATTATTTTTGCAGATGTAATCACAATATATTTCTGTGTAGGAGATTTTCTTTCATATATACTGTAGGTCCCAAGTTGTCAAATGTAGAAACTTCCCTTCAAGGCAGAGAATCAATTCATTAAGGGTCTGAGGTTGGTATATTAAAAATACTGCTGGTTTTTAGAGAGGTAAAATCAGAATTATTATAGATAGCACAATTCACTTCTGGAATATGTCTTTAGGAAGCACAAACATAAATGAGTCAAAGTTTAGAACTTAAATAGCAACACAAAACCACCACAGTCCTATATGGAAATATAACATTTAGGGAAGTCAGAGTTTACTAAATGTGCTTTGTGTAGCCACAATTTAAAATTCAGCAAGGTTTTAAGGGCAATTTCTTTCATGAAGGCCCGAGTAAAAGATGCATTCATTAAACTCTTGTCTAAGTTAATGCTTTGAGTTTTCCCAGCTGGGATGACTTTATAACTGTATGTTTATTGCTCTTCTTCAGATCCCCCCTTACATCTCTCCTTCATTTGGACTAACACAAAGAAAATGGTTATGGTTAATGAGTTGATGTGCTTCATGCATTGTAAACAAGTAGTGGGGGACTCAGCTCTCACATCTTCACTGACTGTACAGATGCTTAGACACCTTGATGATTGTCTCAGTCCATCTGACTTTCTTTTTCATATGCTGAGGTTGTAAGTTTTTCTAATTAGGACTATATTTTATAGAAGGATGCCATGTCTGGCACTTGTACAGCACATATAATAAAAAATAGCAATATTGTAAGTGATGACAATTTCATTCTACAACATGGGAGGTTTTCTTTCTTTGTGCACATTAAAGACTTTTCCACCTCTTCTTTTTCAGCCACATGGGTTGGAGGAGGTTACATCAACGGGACAGCAGAAGCTGTGTATGTCCCAGGCTATGGTTTAGCTTGGGCTCAGGCACCTATCGGATATTCCCTTAGTCTGGTTTTAGGTAAGCAAAGAACTAAAACTAATAGTCTCTCATTTTGAACAGTTCTGATGACAAGTCCATCATTTGAAATGAAACAACTAGGGTCTGATAAAAGGATGCTGAGGTAAACTGGATCCCTTCTTCTGATAGGTTTGGCTATTAAAAAGAAAAACAGAAGATCACTATAAATAGTTTGGTATCTTAAGTCTCCTGAATGCCTTGGCAAGACCTATTTGATTGTTACAACCGTAGAGATCTATGGAGGTCACAATAAGAAAGGTTTTGTTGTGGGATTTTTTTTTAGTTATATATACTAAGTTTTTTATATTCAGCTTTTCTTTAAGTGCTTATATGATCTGGAACATGATAGTATCAGGACACCTATAAATCTTGGAATTCAAGAATGGCAAATAACCTTTCAAGTTAGGGAATTGCTTATACCTTACAGATCTTCACCAATAGTCTAAGTAACTTGTCTAATTTTCTGTAGGAAGTCTGTAGTAGAACCAAACTATTTCCTTAAAATTGGACCAAGCATCCTTTTAAATGTGGTACAAAACTCCAAATCACATGTCCAAATGCAAATGCATAATCCCGCTATATGCAGGGTCAGAGTGTAAAATACAGACAGCATTATAATTTTGAATGCTGTGGACTCTAATTCCTGAAATGTAGTCTCAGAACTTCCTTACTTTTCTTAAAAACAATAGCAATAAAAATTTCTCACCATGTCTCAAACACATGGAGCAGCTCGCAACAAAATTATTGCCTTGTGAGCCGTGATGAATGCACCACAAAGTTGTCAACTACATCCTCTCAGTCTGTGAACAGATCATGTCCCGAAGGCAACAAAAGAAGATACTGTATTTTTCATCTTTCATTAATGTGACTGGTATATTAGCCTTTCTAATAATACTTGACCTCTAAGTGTATTTTGAGTCTTTTCTCATGGTCCTCCCACCTAGTCTGTCCCTTTGTTTCCTTTGGTTGATTATCCAGGTCTTCTTGCCCCTTTTATTTCTTCCTACACAACTCAGTTTCCCTCCTGACTCTTTTTTCCCCTTGGAAATGCTTTCCTATGACCTGTCCTGGTTCTCCTCTCTTCCCAGGCAGAAACCTTGCCCATCGTAGTTGCTCCTTTCTGGAACGTGCGGGCCAGCTCCAGTTCCAGTAGTAGTTCCCATCCCTGAGAGCAGCTCTATTTCCTGTAAAGGAAACAATAACAGTAGATGTCTGCCTGGAGATCAGTTGGTGTCATTATGAGGTCTTGAAGGTCATGATCCATCAATGTCATTAAGCAGTCATTAGGATCGTAGTCACAAGCATCTTCCTGACTCTTAGCCTCTGTAGAATTGACACAAGTTAATAATAGCCCAGAAGGGGTTGAGTTAGCCCTTCCTCTCATTTCCAGCTGTTTTTACATATCCAGACTTTTTTTCCTGGAAACTATAATGGCCACTGCAGAGAAAAGAGTTCTCTATCGTGTGAAAATATATGTCTCTGCAGAGCACAGAGGGGAAAGCATTTCTGTAGGCATGATCTGTACATGCAGGTTTGGGGGGAGGAGTTGTTTATGCTTCTTTTAAAAAAAAAAATCAAAATTATAAATACAAGTCTAGAAGAAATGTTATTCCTTCAGATTGCAAGGATTTAAGGTTGATATAATCTCCCTGTTAGTTCAATGTTGTGCTGCATACCACTTTTCCTAATTTTTCAAGCAATTTAGTTTTAAAGGTTAGAATATGCCCTATTTCCTTTGACAGATGTTT
The DNA here is from genome assembly GCA_013389945.1 of Fregata magnificens. Lineage (NCBI taxonomy): Eukaryota > Metazoa > Chordata > Aves > Suliformes > Fregatidae > Fregata > Fregata magnificens. The sequence continues at coordinate 533,130 of WAAD01025012.1, forward strand.
GAACATCCTTAGATTATAATACTAGTGACTCTTTTTTTCTTCTTTTAGTTTTCTTTTGTAATGATGACATAACAAGTAGAATAGGAACAGGATCCGTGACCAATCCAAGAATAGTAGAAAAACACTGGAGAGTTTCTGCATCCAAATAACCTGCCTAAAGACAGCGCTAACATAAGCAGTATAAATAAATTGTGATTGGTAAGCCAGTACCTTCTGTTCAGGTAACTTAATGAAATGAAGAAATATGAGTGATATAAGGCAATACCCAGAAATATGGAAAATCTTCTGTACAATACGACGAATACATTACATATCTTGTGATGAAGAGCCTAACTAAGGGTCACCAAGTACTGTACAGTAGATTTTATTGGGAACTGACCGGTTTTCGAGTTTTTTTATTGTACTTTATACTCTGCATTTCAGCAGTTTTACTGTGGTAGAAGTCTACTTGGTTATAGTCACATGCAGGTCTCAACTACACAGGTTTCCATCGAAGGTATCTTTCAGCTTTCCTGAGATATGTCCTTTTTTTTCCCTGGCCAGAAAGAATTAGAGGACTGTATATTAGAAAGGTGAGGCCTTTGCACATTTATGTACATATCCAGCCCATATCCCAGCCAGGCAGAGTGGAATTGTGATACATCAAAATTCCTGAACATGCATAAGTGAAATAAGTGTATGACAAATGTTTGGGGAGCCTGACACCTGCAGAGCCGAGAAGGCATCTGACCTAGCCCGCAGGTGTAGTAAGGTTGATTTAAGCATACATAATAAATCTGAATTGTCCTGAAAGAATCAGATTTGCTGTGTGTGCACTAGACCATGTGTGAACTCATATTTCTAATCCAGGAATCCCAGACAGCTTTATTTTTAGAGCAGGACCATGTGAAAATTCATGCTGGATTCTGCTCTAAGAATGAACAGGATTAGGTAGAAAAGCCATTCCCTTACACTGATCTAAAATTAGACAAAATTCTGATAACCTCCATAATGGCAGATTAAGTAAACTGAACCAGACAAAATAAAACAAACTTTTTTGCATTATTAGACCATAGATATTAATGGTGTGGACATGTTTATGTAACACTGTGGACAGATGTAAGGTAAGGGTTCTTAGAGGATATTTTAACTGTACTTATTTCTTAAAAAAAATAAAACAGTAATACTGATATTTTTGTACCCTTAACTGACAGTCAATGTTCTACCCCTTAATAGCAATGCATTTCTCCATTGCAGCTGGTGTCTTATGCTACTTTTCTTTGTAGGTGGCCTTTTTTTTGCAAAACCCATGCGATCCAAAGGCTATGTGACAATGCTAGACCCTTTTCAGCAGCTTTATGGAAAAAGGATGGGAGGACTACTGTTTATTCCAGCTTTAATGGGAGAAATGTTTTGGGCTGCTGCCATCTTCTCTGCATTAGGTAAGGAATAAGCAGTGTAAATATTAATTTATCACAGGTGGAAAGGATTAGGAAAATCAGAAATGCATTTTCTGGCTTCAAATGCTAACTATCCTAGCCAAATGATTCAGAGTTTGACAGTTCTCAGACCCATTCTAACTAGTAATTAAACCCGGTAATGGTACCCCATTAATTATTTTGGTAGTGGAAAGACACTCAAGGTATCTATTCATTTTCAGGTACCTTTAAGTTGTCCCTTTTCAAAGAGCATGAAAAGATTTAGCAACAAATTTCCTTTAATTTTGAGGGTGACGTGAGTGATTGCAAGCGTCCCTTTTATGTCAAGGCTGACACAGCTTCTCTTTTACACCACTGAGATCACAGAATTGAGTCAAAATTTCCCTTAAAGATATGAAAGCTTATCGCCAATGCATCTAAACAAAATAATCCTTTGCATATAGGAGACCTACATATACAGAACTTTCCATAGCACAAATAATAAAAGTAAAACAGATGCTGATCAATACATTGAAGTATTATTCAATTCTAAATGGCTTTCTACTTGACAAAATGAGGAAAATACTTAGGATTCAAGAAAAGATGCAGAGAATTAGTGGAACTATGACTCAATAGAAAATCACCCAACTACTCATCCAGTCCTGAAAAAAAATCAGTTTCTAGGGTTTTTAATTATATTTCAGGCCTGAATTTAGCAATCCCTTCAAGAACTGAGAAAGCCCTTGAGTTGAAGCACCAGTAGTTGACTTTTACCAGCTAATCATACTCATAGTGCGCATGCATGTGGTAATGCTTTCTAGCACAAGCTATTTTAAACAGAAAATAAACTTTGAAGGTACTCTCCAGCTGTGCTCTGATGAACTGCAAAGCAATGGGGAGCTTGTTTACCACAATTTCATCACAAAATCCTTAAAGGACTAAGAACAAACTACATGCTGAGGTGATAGGAGTTGAATAACTTGAAGAACACTCTGAGTATTTGGAATATACTTTCTTTTTGATGGAGGACAAGCTAATCTGTGATATTTCAAAGCGAGTGGTGTGAATAGCTTTCTAATAGGTTTATATTAACAGCTGACAGTTAAAGACTGTGAATGACTATGAAGGTCATTGAGGGTTTTGATTTTAACCATTCTGTGAATAATTTGGTTATATTATACCTCCTAATTTGCACACCTATCCTCACTGATTAATATTTAATCCCAGTACTCTTCAATTCTTGATCTTCCTCATCATTTCTTGCTTGGCAAGGTTGTAGAAGGGAAAGACAGGGCTTCCAGGTTGTGAAAGTGGTCTGAGCTTGTAATCCTTAAGCACATGAACCTTGAAGGCTCCCTGCACAACAAAAAGCCACCTGGCAGCTCCCAGCAGCTCTTACATACCACACATCATGTTGTATTCTACTGCCAGAATGTTTCCACCTATGTGGTCAAGAATTATCCATCTACAATACCTGCAAGGACTAAAAGTTATTGCCACATGTTTCATTTAAACTATCCTAATTAGAAGGAGAGGAATTTTTTTTTTTTTAAACATGGTTTTAAAACACTGCAATCACTTGAAATAGCTACTACATCTAAGGGAAATGTATAACCATCCTGATAGGTGCTGGAAGGGCAGTGATGGAGGGCACAAGCAATTCAGGAGGTTTCTTGAATGCACTGACAACAACTTCCTGAAACAAATGATCAGGGAGCTGAAGAAGGGAGGTGCTCTGTTGAACCTGTAACTTACAAACAAGGAAGAACTAGCTAGGGATGTGAAGGTTGGAGGTAGACTTGGCTGCAGTGTTCATGAGGTGGTAGAGTTCAGGGAACAAGGTGGAGGAGGGAACAAGACAAAAATCAGGACCGCAGCAACGGACTTCAGGAGAGTAGAGTTTGGCCTCTCCAGGGATCTGCTTGGAGGAATCCCATGGGAGACAGCCCTGGAGAGAAGAGGAGTCCAGAAGAGCTGGTTGATATTCAGGTATCACCTCCTCCGAGCTCAAGAACAGTCCACCCTGACAACCAGGAAAACAAGCAAAGCTGGCAGGAGACCTGCATGGATGAAAAAGGAGCTCCTGACTAGACTCAGACATAAAAAGGAAGCATTCAAGAGGTGGAAGTAGAGACAAGTGACCTGGAAGGAATACAGAGGCACTGTCCAAGCATGCAGAGATGGGTTTAGAAAAGCCAACGTCCACCTGGATTTGAATCTGGCCATGAAGGGCAGCAAGAAAGGCTTCTACAAGCACATAAACTAGGGAAAATGCAGACTGCTGTTGAATGGGACAGGGGACCTGGTGTGAAAGGGTATGGAAAAGGCTGAGGTACTCAGTGTCTTCTCTGCTTCATTCTTTGCTGGTAAGACCAGCCTTCAGGAATCCCAGGACCCTGAGAACCCTAGGAAAGTCCAGGGCAAGGAAGTCTTGCTAGAGAAAGATCAGGTTAGGAAACATTTAAATAGACTGGACAGACACAATCTCATGGGACCTCATGGGATGCACCCCATGAGTGCTGTGGGAGCTGGCTGATAGCATTGCAAGGACACTCTCAGTATCTTCTCAAGACTGTGGTGATCAGGGATGTTCCTGAAGACTGGAAGAAAACAAATGTCACTCCTGTCTTCAAGAAGGGCAAGAGGGACAATACCAGAAACTAAAGGCTGGTCAACCTCACCTCAGTCCCTGGGAAGGCAATGGAGCAAATAGTCCTGGAAACTACTTCCAAACAAATGAAGGTCAAGAAGGGGATTAGGAGAAGTCAGCATGGATCTATGGAGGGGATATAATTCCTGACCAGCCTGACGTCTTTCATGATGAGCTGACTGGCTTGGTTCATGAAGGGAGAGCAGGGCATGTTGTGAATTTCAGAAAGGGTTTGTTACATCATCTCCCATAATATCCTCGCAGACAAACAGATGACGTATAGACTAGATAAGTGGACAGTGAGGAGGATTGAAAACTGGCTGAACTGCTAGGCTCAGAGGGCTGTGACAAGCAGCATGGAAGCTGCCAGGTGGCCAGTCACCAGTTGTATACCCCAGGACTCAACACCGAGTCCTATATTGTGTAACGTCATCATTAATGACCTGGCTGATGGGACGAAGTGCACCTTCAGCTAGTTTGCAGAAAATAAAGACTGTGAGGAGTTGCTGATAGACCAGATAGTTATATTGCCATTCAGAAGGACCTCAACAAGTTGCAGAAATGGGCCGACAGGAACTTCATGAAGTTCAAGAAAGGGAAATGCTAAGTCCTGCACCTGGGGAGGTACAACCTGATGTCCCAGTACAGGCTAGGGGCTGACCAGCTGGAAAGAAGGTTTACAGAAAAGGACCTGGGAGTCTTAGAAGGCAACGAAGTTGACCATGAGCCAGCACTGTGCCCTTGTGGCAAAGAAAGCCAATGGCATCCTGGGCTGCATTAGAAGGACCATTGCCAGCAGGTTGAGGGAGGGGATCCTTCCCCTCTACTCAGCACTGGTGAGACACATTTGGAGTGCTGTATCCAGTGTTCCCCAATACAAGAGACATGGACATACTGGAGACAGTCCAGTGAAGAGCGACAAAGATGATTAAGGGACTGGGGTATCCAGCATATAAGGAGAGGCTGAGAGAGCTGGGACTGTTCAGCCTGAAGAAGACAAGGCTCAGGGTGTTCTTATTCATGTGCATAAATACCTGATTTGGAGATGGGGGGAGTGGAGTAAAGACGATGGAGCCAGGCTCATCTCTGTGCTGCCCAGTGACAGGACAAGAGGCAGTGGGCACAAGCAAACTACAGGAAATCCCATTTAAACTTAAGAAAATATTTTTTTTTTTTTACAGTGGGAGAGGTCAAACACTGGCACAGGTTGCCCAGAGAAGTTGTGGCATCTCCACCCTTGGAGATATTCAAGACCCTACTGAACATCATCCTGAGCAACCTGCTCCAGCTGACACTGCTTGAGCTGGGGCTTGGACTCTCCAGAGGTGCCTTTCAGTCTCAGCAACTCTTTGATTTTATGAGCTGTTTTGTGGAGACTGACTGGTCAGCTCAACATTGTGGTTTGTTTTCTACAAATGAAATCTGCTTGATGGTTCTTGGAAAAGAAGTTCATGGTTTCTAGGTCGACAATGGAGGATGGGTTCTCCAGTTTGCAAAGACACCCACCTTTGTCCCATAGAAATAAGTCAAAGGCACTTTAGAAGGCTCAGTGGACAATTGTCTCTATAGCTGATGCCTCCTCTACCATTCCTTCCTTGGTCAAAAGGGGGTAGCTCAGAGCATGTGAGATACTAAAGGGTGTGATGTGTTGCAGCACCTCCCCTAGGCACAGCCTTTGCTGCAATGATACACTTGTTCCCATGCGGCTGCAACTCACCCAAGGAGGCTTCAGCTGTCTGTGGGTGGCTGCTTTTCCCCTGACAGAACAAGAGAGTGTAGTCCTTCCAGAGCTTGAGCAATGTAAGAAAAGGCTGTTGGGACCCTTCCCTCCTCCATTTCATAAAAGCCTGTGAAATGACGGATGCTAAACTTAGACCAACAGGAGCCTTCCTTTTCCCACTCCCTTCAAAGGTGCAGAAGGGGTGTGCAGAAGATAGAAGAGGGAATACCTTCATGCTGTTGCAAAGTGTCAGACCAGCACCTGTACATGCAACTTAACGAAGGTGAGCCTTCTCATCAGACAAACTGTGACATACAACTAACACACAGTGGTTTGTTTTTCCCCATAGGTGCCACTATAAGTGTGATCATTGACATTAATGTCAATATTTCAGTCATTATTTCTGCCTTGATTGCAACTATGTACACGCTTGTGGGTGGGCTTTATTCTGTGGCCTACACCGATGTAGTTCAGCTCTTCTGCATCTTCCTGGGACTGGTAAGTTTGGCTTTTTTTCCCTTCTTTGTTGAGGATTTTGCCCTGAGCATTATGATGATTACTGAGACCTACTGCTCACCTTTGGTTTTGGAACTATGTCTTCACTGAAAGCATGGTGAAGGAATATCCCCACTCGCAGAACCCTGACTTTAAAGAGTCTGCATTTACATCAACGTACAGCCTCTGCTTTGACAATAATGCTGACTGAGAGGCCCAATTCGTCGGCTTTTTTCCAACCAGTCTGATAGTGCAAACACTCTTGTAATTTTTCTGCTGAGTATATATCTAACTCAGGATAGGACTGGAGCTGACTCCTTCCCTATCTGTCCATAGGACTGTGGCACAGGCACTGGAAGGAGGCATCCGATGTAGGAAGCAGTCAGTAGAGCAGTCCAGAAACACTGGCATTGGACCTGCAGAGCTGATACTCTCCTAATTCTCTTTCCTGTAGCTGTCACCTGCTCATGCAGCTTAGTTAACCTCCTGCTTTAAATTACTTTCTTGGTTTTTCCCTCATTTACCTCTATTGTCCTTGGAGACCATAGCATAGGAAGTCTTACCACATGACCTTGCTGTTTGAACACGGTGGTATGAATATTCCCTCATTAGCTATCAATGATATGCTAGTGGGTAGCCTTTTCTCTTATTTACTGCTGTTCTTTAAGCCCTACTCTGAAAAACGTCAATGCAACAGGGCTCAATACAACCCTTGTCACAGGGTGCAGTCAAAGAAGCTGCTGCCTTTTTTTGTCAGTGGCAGTAATAGATGGTCACAGGTGTGCAGAAATCTGAGACAGGCTGAAATAAATGGGGTGGCTCAAGGTGAAGGAACTGAATGGCACGCTGGGGACCCAGAGTTGTTTCTCTGCTTTCACTGGTGTTCTTGTGGAGCTCTAAGGAAATTGCTTCAGCCAGAGCTCACACAGGTGGTCACTAACCAACCCTGTGTGTGTCCTCACTCTGTGGCATCCTACCGTGAGGCCTATGGCCTTATTTGCAGAAGTGCTAAGCGTTCCCTGTTGTAACTGACTTCATGGGAATGGTGCTAAATACCCTGAAAAAGCAAATCCAAGTTCCAGCTGGCCACCTCAAATGAGAAGTTATTCCAGATCTTCTTCTCTCCTACCTTTGTTCTTCACCTGCACAGTGGGGAAAATGCTGTCTCCATCCCTAACATGCATGTTAATATTTGCAAACCATTCAGTTTCTACAGATGGTGTGCATTACAGAAATTCCCAAAATTGTAGATAAATCAAAATACAGAAATGCTTTTCCAATGAGAACAACTCATGCACTGCTAAAGACCCTGATCCCGTGGGAATAACAACATGGGATCCGGTATTAAAGGCAGCATGACCCTGACAGGGAGAGGAAAGCAAATGAAGGTTGTATAGCAGTCTTCTAAATGGTTGGATCCATAGTAGTAGTGTTCTTTTAATTCAGGTTGGGCTCTTTATGTAATTTCCCATTTAAAAAAACCAGCAATAATGTCATGTAGGAGGAACCACATTCACAACCTCAGGAGTCCTCAGCAGGGCTGGAAGTCTCAGATAGCATCTAAATGGTCATGTTCTAGGTGAGGCAGTTTTAGATGAGATGGGACACTTTCACAGTAGGTGTCACAGCAGAAGATGTCACAGGCTCAGGTATCCCAGCTTCCCCTCCAAGCTTTGGAGCAGTTTGTATTCCCACTGGCACAGAGCTTTACTGCTCATTCCTCTAATGTCTGTTCCTCTCCTGCTCCTAACCCAAGAGGAGATGCTTCTTGTAATCACTTCTGTTCCCTACCCTGGCTCCTCAATTCAGCCACAGCTTCTTTCTTAGGCTTCCATAACCTCTACCCCAGCCACTCCACGTACTTCCCTGGTTTTCTCCTTACAATCCCATGTAGTGTCTCTCCTTCCCTCCTCACTCTTCTGTACCCACACCTGTAATCCTCAGCTCTTTGTTGTTGTCTTGCCCAGTGAGTCTTTCCCTGATCCTGCACTGTATCCCCACTATTTACTGACTCTTCCTTTCAGCTGTATTATTAATTCCCCATTCTAAACTCTTTGCCACCATGTAGAAGTCCTTTTTTTCTGGTTTCCAATCCCATGAGGTCCAGGTCCTTCTAGCTACCTGCTACTTCCACCCCCAAGCTTCAATTCCCAACATAAAGTCCCAGTTTCTGCTTCACTTCCACAAGCCTTTTTTATTTGCCCTCCATTCAAAACAGTGAATTTTCCACTCCGGTTAGAAAGGGCTCAATGAAGAAATTGGGTCTGTGTCTATATTAAGCACGTTAAACAGTGTCAAGGTGAAAACACAGGATCATCTGTAGTGCTTAATTGTTAACATTAACCTCCTGGCACTGTTTTGGCCCACGCCAACTAGTACTTTCCCAGGTAGTTCCCAGGAACAGTTGAGGGCTGTCCTTTTTGGCAGGGAAAAGAGTCTAAATGTATGGATTTAAACCACGACATGTCAGTGAACTGCAAGGCCAGAGAAAGTGTTTTGACTTGTTTTATTTACTAATATAGAAGTAATCCTTCAGACCACAAAGAGCTAGGTTACTGTCAAGAACTGGAATGGATTACAAAAGCTCATAATGCCTTTGCAATACAGTCCCTATTAAATCCTGGACTGTGGTATGCAGGCTGCAGGTGGACCTTTAGAAATTTGCCCTACTGAAAATCTCAGCTGATTATGGGAAACTTCAGCTCTTCAGAAGCCCATCACTAGGGCATGTTTGAGATTTGAGATTCACAAACAAGAATAAAAAAATCCATTTCACATCCTTGTTCCCCATGAATTTCTCAACACGAAGAGTATTAACATCCGTTAATTTTGACAACATGTTTGTTTTTCCCTCAAAATATCTTGGAGACAGTCAAAACATTTTGGTGATCTTTCCCAGAAAAGCCCAAGCAGACAGTGAGAAGGGAATCTTTCTGCCTAAGTGCTTAAACTGGCAAAGTTTAATATGTAACTGAGAACAGAGTACTATGGTACGTGATAAACAGCCTGAATAACAGGCAGTGCAGCAAAACATAGCAATAATTCATATATTCTTCACACATTATTGCAGTAATTGTACAACAAAGTAGAAGAAGATGTTCGATTTCTCCCCTCCTTGCTCCTGTTACCCCGTACACTTAAATGTGATCAGTTGGATTGCGGTAATATGTGTGTTTTGGATATCATTGGAGCCTTAAGGATGCCGTGGTTGCAATGGTCTATTCCATATAGCACAAAGCCTGGTTTTCATCTCAGTAGGAGCTGCTGAGGTTCTTCTCATAGACAGTTAGTGAGTTACATCACTGTAAAATGAGTTGGCAAGTAAATGCACAAAAAGTCAGTTGGTGAAGGAAATGAACCTTCTGGCCAAAACTGCCTCTGGGAAGGGTTTCTCAAATGACTTTTTGGCCTAGATCAAAAAAAGAGAGACTGAAAATAGTCAAAACTACTGGGTGTTCTGGAGCAAGAGAGATGGGCGTTCACTAACAGCACCCCTCTCTTGTGGCGTTATAGTTTTGTGTTGAATTAAAAACATTCCCAAGCCTTCAGGTGTGTTTGTGTTGTCTCATGCCTGTATACTGCCAAATCCTGATGCTATTGCTCACAAGTTTATATGTAGATGTTTTTCTACAGTGTGGTCCAGGAAAGGGTGTAAAGAATATATGTGGAGTTTAGAGAAAATAAAATGAAGATGTATAAATGCGTCTTTCCTGCTGATTTTGCAATTTACACTGATTAATTCTCTGCTCATACTCACACTCTCCAGAACAGAGGTAAGCTATCCACTACTAAGCTCTCTGGGTTTCGAAGATGTTCCACTGGCACATAAGCTGACTTTTCTGCAAGTCAGCTCAGCAACTTGTTTTTTGATCTGCAGCATGCGAGAAGAAGAAAAACAGATCAATGTTAATATTAAAATTTCCCAGGTTTAGAATGCCTTCTTTAGTCCCTGAACAAAGTGTTACTCTTTGGTTACAGTGGATCAGTGTACCCTTTGCGATGTCCCATCCTGCAGTGACAGACATTGGGCTTACGGCTGTGCACCAGGTGCACCAAGCACCTTGGCTTGGATCTATCAACTCACTTGACATTTACACATGGCTGGACAATTTCCTTTTACTGGTAAGTGACAGCTTGTATGAAGGAATGAAGCATTTAAGCACTCACACTGCGTTACCGCGACAGCTGAAATTAATACAGTCTAGTTAAGAGTTTCCAGCAAACTGAAAACTTTTACCCTCTTGACTCCTGCTCAATATTTCTGCACATTTGAATGATTTCAGTGAAATATCAGTAGAATATTGTAGCACAGCTGTCAAAGTCAGCATTGCCAGGAATGCAATTTAAATATCATCAGGCTGAAAGAGGTGACTTATGCTAAAATTAGTTAAAAGTATGCAGCTAATACTTAACTGATGTCATTCTTGGCAGAGGAATTTATATATTGCAGAAGGCAATAAATATGTTATACAAATGATTAAATATGCCTTAGGTATAGGTGATGTAGAAAAAGCTTTGCAGAGATGGATGGATGGATGAATTCATACGTGCACACGTGCCAGAATGAACTGAGGGCTTTCGTTATTTAATACCCGTGTATTACACATGGGATTGCTGGTTATTAAGTACTTTCCATTAGAAGATCTAGCAACACATGCTAACATTTTCCATTCTCAGTGTCCCTGAGCAACTCTACACCATTTTTATTATCATGTTGTACTTTGGGATTCCTTTCTGGTTTTTTTTTTAATAATATCAACCAAAAATCTTCAGAGTTTTCTGATAATTGGGCTACTAAAATATATTGCTTTATCCAGCTTAAATTTTCTAGAGATTCTCAGAAAGCCAAAGTACATTAGCTGAAGTGGCTGTATTCTGTCTGGTAAGCCTAAAGGTTTCACCTCTGCTGATGACCAAAGGAAAGCTCTGATGTTGCCAAATTGTGACACATTTTCTTTTCATCTCGTTTGTTTCATTATAGCTCAGGAAATTGACACATGCTTGGAAAGCTTTGTTAAAGGAACATTATTAAGGCTGCAAAAGAAAACAGTCATAAATAGCACGTCAAAATCAGAGTTGCCTTTGAAACATTCATTTGGTGTCTGTGTGTGCATGAAACATGTATGAAACACCTGTATACACATTATTTGGTCCAAATGCCTCCTGCCTCATTTAGTCTGTAGAATTGGGCAGTGCACATTTAGTGAGAAATTTGCTTTGTTTTCTTTCCATGCTGTTTAGTCGTAGGCACTTATTTACTTAGTGGAGACTATTCAAATCCTGCTCTCAAGACAGAATTGTTAGCACTTGGGTTTTTTAGCCTTTGATAATACTCATTTGTGTCACATTTTGCAGATATAATTTTAAGTCTAATCAGGATCTTCACTATTACCAATATTACTGTACCCAAAAAAAGAGAAGGGTTGCCACCATAAAAGAAAACTGTCTTTTACTGCTTTGTCTTTAATTTCTATTGGCGTCATATTTGCTTAAGACGCTGGGAGAATAATTTTTCAGATTCCTGAGTTCAATGTATACAGAATGTGTTGCCTTGTTTTGATGGCCACACACATTCATAAAGGAAGATAAAATCTTGCTTTTAAATCCTATCAGATTTTAATCTAATTTTGCCAGCGGGAGGATACAGGAGGCCAAATTCTTCAAGTATGAAATATGACAATAGCATTTTATAACTTTTCATAAGGCTTTATCACGTATTTATACAGCTCACAATGCTTGGGGATTACAGAGACTATGCAAGTGCAAAGTGCTGTTGCTAATTGTACAGAGGAATAACTTGTCTAAAAGACGAGGATTTAAGGGCACTTATAAAGGTTTGGCATTATTTGTGAGAATGAAAGTTACAGCTATTACTGACTGACTGATATTCAATAAATAAACGAAAGAGCAGCAACATGGCATTCAGCATTCAAGTGATGCTTCTACGTGCTGTCTATATGGTGATAGCAAAAAAATCCAGAGTTAGCCCCCAATGACAGGATGCTGCCCATTGTGTTTGCAGACATTAGGAGGAATTCCATGGCAAGCGTATTTCCAGCGAGTTCTTTCCTCATCTTCTGCCACATATGCTCAAGTTCTGTCATTTCTGGCTGCTTTTGGCTGTCTTGTGATGGCTCTTCCTGCAGTACTCATTGGTGCAATTGGAGCATCTACAGGTAAATCATTAAAAATTAATAGCACAATAAAATTAAAATGAATAGTACAATAAATGTGTGAAAACCCTACAAAGCTTATGTTAGATATAATCTAGCCAGGTGACATCATTAATCAACTCATGACTTCTTCAACAGGAGACTACACTGAAAAATAATATTATAGAATATTTCTCCCGGGGGAAATTGCTCCTGCCCCAGTGGCTGAGATATTAACTCATTTAGCACATTCTGGGTATCCACAGACGTAATATTTCTATTTAATGTTTGAGTTAGATTCTGGTACTTTTATTTGGTCCTAACAGTAATAATGCAGAGCGGCTGAGGGAACTGGGATTGTTTAGCCAGGAGAAAAGGAGGCTGAGGGGAGAC
>WAAD01025012.1:545957-563753 GCA_013389945.1 Fregata magnificens
AAATGATTCTAAATGATTCTATGATTTATCAGGAATTTCTTATCTTAACCAAAACATCCTTGTCAAGGCCTTTGTCATAGTGAGAGTGATCCCCATCACAATGACCATGTAGCTAAACTGTTAGAAACGTTCTGTTAGAAATGTTTAACACATGGCTTTGAGCTCTGAGTCTGGAATCCAAGAGAATGGTTAAACACATCACAAACAAACATGGATCCCAGACTCGTTTTATTGAGGAAAACAACATTTATGAGCAATCCAAAGTTTTAGTACTAAACTTCCTACTGGATAACCACAGGCTGTGGTCAGACTTAGCTTAGAGATAAGGAAAAATGCTGAGCAGAATTAAATCTGCCTGACAGAAACCAGTGGGACACTGCCTCTCTGAAATGCCGTCGGTCTGGCCTTAGTAGCAGTTTGGTCATTGAATGTGAATGAAAATGTGGCAATACAAATAGCTCACTATATGTGAAGTCAGGAGATGCTGTAGCTGATGACTACTAATGTTACTAATAACATACCGGTGTCCATATTGCAGCCTGGAATGAGACTGAGTATGGTATCGCTGACCCCATGACTAAAAAAGAAGCAGACATGATTTTACCCATTGTGCTCCAGTACCTTTGCCCAGTCTACATCTCTTTCTTTGGCCTCGGCGCGGTATCTGCTGCCGTGATGTCGTCAGCTGACTCTTCAATTTTATCAGCAAGTTCTATGTTTGCTCGGAACATTTACCAGCTTTCCTTTCGGCAAAATGTGAGATTACATTTTCATTTTTACTTTTAGAGAAAATTTTAAGTGAGACCTTAACTAGGTGATGCATAGACTGTAATTTCATAATGAAACACCTCTTTCACGTTCCTGCCTATGACTAGAAAAAGCATAGCATTTCGTTCCTAACAGTATGTTGAATAAACTGAAAGTCGTAAAAATATTTATGGTTGTGACTGATGACAGAGGTGAAAAAGCTAGCTCAGGGGAGGCAGCTGTCAAGAATTCTCATGGCACTGCAGTTTATCCGAGCAGCTCCTAATTACTGCTGCAACCATTAGTTTTACTTAAATCCCTAACAAAATGAGACACCTTTCTGAATTACTGATTTATCAGCAGATCATTTGAGAACAGAATGGGCTAGTGAGTCGGAGGTTTTCTTAGGAAATGGAGAAGAAGAAATTCTGATGCTGACAGTTTTTTCTGGTTGAGCCATATTGTGCTTATACTTAAAAGTTATTTCTAACATTCTGCTGCTCTTTTTTTCTTTGACACTTTATCGAACTTTTCCTTATGCTCAAAGATTAATGACTTTGGGAATGGCAACCATAACCCTTGGGGTTTTTTCTCTGCGCTCGAGATGGAGATAGAGACAGAGATATATTTGTTTGTAAATATTATTGAATATGTCATGCAGTATTTTGTGCATAAATATAGGCATACGTATATTGCCTTGAAAAAAACACCTAACACTGCCCTTTTCTTGCAGGCTTCAGACAGGGAAATCGTGTGGGTCATGAGAATCACTGTTTTTCTGTTTGGAGCGTCAGCAACAGCAATGGCACTGCTAGCTTCGTCAGTGTACGGCCTGTGGTACCTCAGCTCTGACCTTGTTTATATCATCATATTCCCCCAGCTCCTGTGTGTGTTATTTATTAAAGGAACCAACACCTACGGTGCCATTGCAGGATACTTATTTGGCCTTGTTCTCCGAATAACCGGAGGAGAGCCATACCTCTACCTTCAGCCCTTGATCTACTATCCTGGCTGCTATCCAGATGAAAATAATATCTACATCCAGCGATTCCCATTTAAAACACTTGCTATGCTTACCTCCTTCTTTACTAACATTATAGTCTCTTACTTAGCCAAATACTTATTTGAGAGCGGGACTTTGCCACCAAAGCTGGACTTCCTTGATGCTGTTGTTGCCAGGTACAGTAGAGAACACATGGACAAAGCAACTCTTGTAAAAAGTGACAATATCGTATTAAACGAACTTGCACCTGTGCATCCACGACACAGTCTAACTTTGAGCTCAACTTTCACAAACAAGGAAGCCTTCAATTATGTTGATTCAAGTCCAGAGCTGTCCAACACTGAAGATAATTAAAAAATCTGATAGCCACAGGCAAAGCAATGTGAAGCAGGATATTCTACAGAGAACAATAAGAGGCAGTTTATCAGAAGAAAAGCAAGAATTGGGAATAAAATGCCGCTGCACAATTCCTTAAGTTGTTTCTAGGAGCAAGAGCATCCCGTGGGAGCAACTCTTTTCTGTTATTATCTAACACGTTGGATTAGATCACAGAGTGTTTACCAAAAGATACACTCAGATCCCATTCTTTCCACCCAGAACTATATACTGTGTAATTAAAAAAATATTTACAATTGAAAATACATGTAGCAGAAAAAGTACAACAATTATTTAGCTAGGACATCATATGAAGAAATTATAATACAGTCACTCTGAAATACTATCAGTCAACATTTTATTGGCATTAGGTGAAAATATATTGTCACAGCTATAAGTGATTTATTACTAAAGAGCTAGTTGCTTGAGCAAAGACAGATAGATAACTTCCCTGGGGTTTTGGTCTGGTCATTTTTTTCCTCATAAAGAAATTCAAATAATACAAATCTAGTATTTTATTATTTGTATAAGACAGCAAATTGCACAAATAGTAATAAATTCCTTATAGGAGTGCTAAACATCGTATATTAATTAAAAAACTTTAAATGAAGTCACCAGTTTAAAATTATGTTATACCTAATGCAAGACAACCTTAAGCAAAGTGTGTTGCTATAGGTAGGGTTTTTTTTCCTGTGGTTAGTGGCTGTCACTACTGGAGGATAAGAAAATTTTTAAAGCAATAATTGGAGTTGAAACTCAGCTTGTGAAAAATGGCAGAACTCTTACAAACTAGAACTTTCCGATGTTGAGAAAAGAAGCCTTATCTTGACTTATCATCAAAATGAACACTGAGCAAAGCAGTCTGACACCAAGCAACTGCAGCAATGGAACAAATATTAAAAAGTAAGAAGAGTCAAGAAGGCTTGAAAAAATACATGAGAGGGTTTTCCATGGGGAAAATTCCCATTTTTCACTTAATAAAAAAAGTATTCTCAAAGACATCAAAAAGTCTTTTGGGTTGGACTTGCTGAGATTACCTGGAAGGCATCGATTTTCCATGGAAAATCACATTTTCTCAAAAATTTGATTTCCCATGGGAAAGACAGGCTTGCTGGACAGCTTTCCAAATCTGTAAGTGTCTACCTTTGAAAGGAGCAGCAGCCTGGAGGGGAACTGAAAGGAAAGCCGAACTCAGAAGCGTAGTGAAAGGCACAATGGTGTCTTCCACTAAATGCCGGACTCCTTCATTAACAGCCATCCTCCTGGGCTGTCACGGTGACTCTGCGGAGCACCAGCAGCAGCCAGGCGCAGACGAGACTTCACTCATGAATGGCAATGCTGGCCAGAAGCAGTAAAGCAGGGAGATAAGACCTCTTCCAACTTTGCCCTGGCCAGCAGGGAACACACAGTCGCTTCCACCTGCCCACGGCCAAGACGATTGTGTCTGTCCCCATTGGTACGTGCCTTTCCCAGTGGGAGATCTAATAGCTAGATTTCTCTACAGTTAAGAGTTATGCTCCAATAATTCTTTTTAAAATCTACGCATGACACAAAATGTTCAGCTGAAATCCAGATACCCTCCTGTTGCTGGTCACTGATGAAATATCTTCTTTAACGTTCACAGCAGAAGGAGCTATACTGGAGGATAGGAGATGTAAGAATAGGTTTTGCTGCTAAAGGAAGAAGCCATCAACTTGTGCGTTCAATGTTGACATAAACTTTCACAAGGTTGAATCCTTAGATATGTTTTTGCTCCTTTTGTGGAGTTTTAAGAGCATATATATATATTTTATACATAGAGAAAATTAATTTTAGAGATGTTGATTTTTTTCTCCATACACTGCATTTAAAAATAACACTGCCTCTCAGTTCTGAATATGCATTGTGAACTGCAGTACTACTGTGCTAACAAATATTGAGTGTGCTCTGGGTGGAGGGAATCAAAATCAGGATCTGCACTGAAAACCCAGAAGAGCCAATATAACAAAGAAATGAAAAATTCCTGCAGGGTGAAATTCAGGGTGCTGAGGATCTCGCAAACCAGACGCAAGTCCGGCAGTATTCATTCCCCCATGAACCATGGAAAAGAAAAGAGGAAAGAGATCGTATGGAAGAAAGAGAGAGTAGAACAGAGCCATTGCTGAATTGCTGAATTATTATCCATTTCTGGCCCAAATCCACTAGCCTGAATCCCTTCTTATGAGAAAATGTCAAGCCACGGCTTTGCCCGCTTACATAGCCAATGCCTTACGCTGCAGTTCCAAATTAAGTTAGGGAATCCCATTTTACAGCCACCTGTAGGACTTCCTGAAAATTTTCTGTTACTTCAGTTTTGTCTAGGAATTGCTAGAATTCCACTATGAGAAGCTGCATAGTGGCCAGATGCTTTGAATATCCAGCAGTATTTCTGTATTATTTATTTCAAAATTCCCAACAGTGGGAGGAGAAGGAAAGGAGAAGGGGATTCAGCTGGAATCATTTAAGAAATTTTGATTGAAAAATAAAAATCTTCCCTTTTCCCTTGTATTCCCTTGTTGCTGTGAAAACATAAAGGCTTTTAAAATGCTCAAAATGAAAAAGTTAAGTGAAAAATTAAAATGTGTTAGTCCGAAAATTTCAAGCCAGATGCTTGCAACATTATCAGAGTATTTTGTACTGTTTATCCTCTCGAATATTTTTGTGAAATCACTGTGATTTCACAAAATATTCCTGGTTAGATGGAACTATGCATTCTCTGGTGGAAAACGGTTCCAACAAATTTTTCCAGTCCTCTCTGCAGAGACTGAAAGGCTATTGCACTTTTACAACTAGCACACCATGGAAGCTTTATGATCCAAAGGAGAGAAGCAGCACTGAAGACTGTTCATCGTGTGACCATAACTCTGCTTTCCACGTACCAAGTCTCTGTGTGTGTCTTTGCCTGAGTCGAACAACAGCTGCAGTGGTTGCGGTGGTGGGCTGCGTAGTGGACAGGACAACTCTAAAAGCCAAACTAAACAGCAAAGTCTGTTTACAAGTTTTCTTGCCTTAGTTCAGCTATCCTACCATTAAATTTCTACAAAGCTGTTCATATAACCAAAGGCCATATGTATGATTGATAGCTGGGGGGAAAAAAAAAAAAAAAAAAAGAGAACAAAATACAAACAAGTTACTTCCACAAGCAAAATGGCAACAGGACATGATTCTTCAAGTAGATTTTATTTTCATGGGAATCATCAGATGCTCCTTCTCCACTTTTACAATTTGTAGACAGTAGTACTGTGCAGTAAATTGGATCTATAATCAGTGAAGCAAACAGCTCGTTTTCAGACACTGAGGTTGTTGTTTCTGAGCCTGCAATTTCTAGATAAAATATTCGTAACACGATCATACATTTTACTTTCGTATTCTTAACATTTGTGAATAACACTTATTTGACAGGGTTTTTTACCTCCTTTGCATGAGATGTATTCATAAAATCAAGGTTAATAACATAGCTGAGATGTCAAAAAAAGTTATGATTTAATCTATATTTGTCCATATGGGATGGTACATGTATTATAAATAAAACATACTTTTGTGAACCTGAACTGAATGTAAACATTAAGTGGATCAAATAAAGTAAAGTAAAAGATTTAGTCTTTTATTTTCATATTGTAGAACAATATACGATTTCAAATATAAATATCATAGGAAAAAAACTGTTATTCATTTTTCCTTCTGCCCTTCAAGCGTATTTGATCAAGTACCATGTGCAGTTAGACAGTAAGTTATTTTATGTCTGCTATTAATCAGGGCAGTATTTGTGGCTGTTGTTAAAAAAAAAAGTATATTTTTGTCTGTGTCAGAAATGTTATATTAAGACTATACCTAATGAAGCAGATAGGAAGCATAATATAGATATATATGTTTTAACTTCATTTGTATTGTATTCAATAGCGCCCATGCAATCAGGAAAATACTGTCTGGTTTTGGGTCTGTTTTGTCCATCTATTAAAAATAAAGATGTTTATTTTATTATCACTCAGCATCACCTGAAGTTCTGTGTCGCAGGCCCAGGCCTGCAGGGGTGAGGTGGCCCTGGCAGAGCAGGAGCTGGCCCTCACCCGCGGGATCAGCGGGGCCACTGTGGCTACAGCCCTGCCCCAAAACCTGGCTCCCATGTTGGAAACAGAGCTCTCATTTCAGTCATGTCCTCCTTGTCCTCACAGCCACAAAGAAGAGCAGAGGCCCCTGAGCTCCAGGGGAACCCACGTGCAATGGGACTCCCTCCTGCAGACCCCTTGCCAGGGACCTTTCTCTTCGGAGTGTTGTACTGGGACAGGGGCTGTGGTTTGGGCCGCAGAGTTGGCAAGGAGCACAAAATGTGCTACAGGAGCAGGAATGCACGTGCCTAGAGATTGCAGCTGGGTTCCACCTTTCGTGTAAGCAAACTGGAGCAAGGGTTTGATCATTTTTCCCTTTGCAGAGGGACATAACAACAACCTGGGCATTGCATGTGTTATAAATACAATTGTTTAGAAATCAAAATTTCAGCTGACTGAAAACTAAATCTGTCCTTTTATCCTCCTATTAAGAGTTTGATCTAACGTCCATTGAAGTCAAAGGAAAGACACAAATGGGTGGCTATCCAAATGCTACTATAATGACCCATGCCAAATTTACAGTGTATTTATCCCCCAGATGTTTTGCAAAAATATGTGGGCAACACTGTCCACTCATGGATGGGGAAAATAAGGCACACTGGCTGGTTTTCCAAGGCACTAAGGTGCTCACTGGTGGAGTGAAGCACAGGCTGGGATTTTCAAACAATGTCGCATAGCATAGACATTTCCTTGAGGCTGTAATTCTCTGGTCTCCCTTGCAATTCAGGAGTTTGATCCCCCACTCACAGTTTTGAAAAACTGAAGCATTTTTTTTAGGCAAGAGCCCTTATATCTTGTAACTTGTATCTCAGAATGAAAGCAAGTCCATAACCCTGCAGATTCAAAAAGGCAAGAAAAAGCACAAAGTAAGGGTGCGCTGGTGATTGCTTTGGAAGCATTAACGAACTGTTTTGCCACATGGCATCATAGGTAAAATGCCATGTGCAGGCCAGCTGTGGCCAAAACCACAGCAAAACCCTACTTAGGAGACTCTGTTTAGGAATCAATTGAAACTTTTTCTTTTTTTAACAATAATAGCTTATTTTTTGTAAAGAATAATTTAGGGAAATTTTTTCCATATTTTTCTGTCAAATTCACAAAAGGCACAGTGGGCGTAAAATCGAACAGTGGAGAAGTAAATGGGCAGAGAAAGAAGTCAAGGTCTTTGATGTAAGCATTGTTAATCAATATTGAATATTGAATATTGAACCAATCACTTTCCACCACAGCCACACAAGGACTGATGGCAGGTGAATACCAAGCAATTACAAGAAATATATGAAGTCTCCCTCTCTTTAAATTACATTTACTTGCCAAGCACGGTTTCAAATCTACAAAAAGGACTGAAAAGACCACAAATACTGAGTAGCTTTCCACTTGAAAAGAGTGAACCTGGGTAGACCCAAATGCCATGAAATCTTCCCAGCTGGGACAGTATCAGACTTCCCCCGGAAAGGTTGGAGAACCGTTACAGCAGGCTTGGAAGACACTTCCAAGAGGTTTAAAGAAGGTAATGTTAATACATGAAACAATGCACAGAATTGTTCCCAGGCAGTTAAGGTGGCCTCCAGCCTGCTTTTGGCTCAAGCCAAGTGTCAATCTCCCAAACAGGTGCCCAGGTACATCTTGGGGGCTGGACTGCTCCAAGGGCTGCAGAGGGCCTTTCCCAACAGGAGCTTTGCAAGCAGTCTCCCCTTTGCAAGGCTGGCAGAGATTGCAAGTGTAGCCTCACACCGGATGGGTTCAGTGCCCAGAAACATGCCTGAGCACCCTCACTTTAGTGGTGAGGATACAGCCTCAGAGATAAACAAAGCAGTTCTCCTCTCCTGACCTGGCCTTTTGGGCTTCCTTTGGGGTCAAAGGAAAGAAGCTGACACTAAAGAAACATGATTAATCTCATCCTAATGCACACGTTATCGTGAGATGTGTTACACCATAGAAATGCCCATACAGATGTTTAAACATTGGCGAGATGTGGCCGACTCCTTTCTCTTGCTCCTTGAGAAGGAGGTTGAAGCCATGAATATGATCACACCAAACAGATAGCTGAGGAATTAGTCCTAGGAGGCGGGCTTCGGGGCGTTTAACTCTTAGGGAGCGTTCACAGAAAAAGCGTAGTTCTCAGGGGAGGGTTTGCACCTGGCTGACGGGAGCACTGACCTTCTGTGACAGAGACTCCAAAAACAGACAAAGGAAAACATCAGTCTAGGTTGCAAGGGATGTGTTGTGACTAGGAGAGACACATGCTATCTCCACAACTGGTGTTAATAAATAACAGGAGAAAAACAATGTAAATGAGGTTGTAGTCAGGAATAAGGCTACGCTAGAGAATAAGGTAGTGGACAGCAGGAGACAAAAAGAAAGTACTTCTGTGGATAAAAGAATTGATCAGGTTGGCTGCATTTAATTGATTTAGGAAACATTGTGAGTTCAGAAGGAAACAATGAAGTTGTTTGTGGACTAATGCAGGAAACCTGAGTAATGAGGTGGAAGAACTAGACCCACCGAAGCAAGATGTGAAAACCTCTCGCACAGAGTAGGGGAAAGATGATAGAATAGACCTCAAGATGGAAAAGGATTTGAAAAGAGCATTGGATGAGGTTATACACTGGGTTATATAGGCCTAAAGAATTTAACTTAAATGTGGAAAGACACACTTTTAATATTATTAGTGAAAGAAATACTACTTCAAACTGCATAATCATATAAGTATTTGAAATTTGGTAGAGACTGGGAAAAAAAGGCTGTTGTATTGGCAGGAAATAATTAGTTTTAGTCCTGTGGGTAATAGGTTACTTCCTCAAACAGACAAGGCACAGACAAGAAGGGGTGTTATTTCAACTTTGAGCCTAGTGCATAAATACAGCATTACAAAGTATCTGGTAATAGAAAATAACCTTGCATTGAAAGCTGAGAGTGATTAGATTATCTTCACATACAAAGAGCAGTAAGAGGAGATATTTAAGCTGAAAATATATTAATTCAAAGACAAATGGGTATACAATACCACAGAATAGATTTGGAATGGGAATTAGAGACAAATTCCTCATCATGGTTGAATGTCTGAAATAGCTGAATATTGTAGACAAAAAGCAGAAGTAGTGCTAAAATAGATCCTGTGAATGAAACAGCAATGACGGTCAGGTCCTGGGTATGCCATAGTCCTACATCCCATCTTGCTCCTGATCCTAATATACATCATCCTAGGAGACTAAGCACACTTGAAGTAAGTTTAAGTGGCATCCGTCAGTGTAAAATGGCAGTAGTAAATCAATTCTTAGCCCCTTGTTAATCCTTCTAAGAGTTTTCCATGGTTCTGACTGAAGCACTAAAATTCATTTACTTATTTGGAAATGGACAAGGCCATTTTTTTTGCCAAGCTACTAAAGAATTTCACTGCAAGCAAAAGGAACTGAATATATTCTGCCAATTCACTAATGGAATATAATTATTATCTGTGTATTAATAACAGAGATCAGAGTGCAGCACTGCACTTTGTGTTACTCAGCAGTTCACATCCATCAAAGCATTGGACACAATTTTCAGAAGGACTTAAAGGGAAAGATGGTCCCAAAAATGGTGGGTCACTGGGGGCATGCCGTTCAAGGAACGGGGCAGCTCCAGTTATCTGGCTTGTTGCGATTTCAGCATGATTAGGTAAGACATAGATTATCTTTGATTGATGATATTTTGACGACAGAGATGTCCACTTTATGTTAGGTACGCCAATAACCACTGCAGAGCCATGACTGCGAAAGGCTTGTCCTCCTTTGAGGTTGGGCAGGAGCATGGCCATGGTGAGAGGAATGAAATGGTGCCTGCTGCCCACCAGCCTCAAGGTCTTGACTGTGTCTCTTCCTCCTTTGGTGCTTGCATTGTTCTGGTCTATGGTCAAGCATAGTGATTAAGTCTGTCCACAGCACCACAGTGGGTTGTCTGGGTATGAACTTGCATATAGCCTACATACCAACAGTCAGTCAATAATGGGAGAGAGCCATCTTTAAAAGATCATATCATCTCACAGAATCACAAAAAAAGCAGTGAGATTCTGCTGAGTTCAACTGCATGCTATACTGAGCAGTTCCACAAGCTATCCTTTTAACAAATTTTAAGGTTTTCTTTTTTTTTTCTCCTATATACCAGCCCCTTTGAAATCCAGAGTATCTTAATTTGCCTTCCTCCACAGTGAGGTTTTCCCACTCCAGTAATGATCAACAGCTACTGCTGTCAGTGCATGAAGTGCAAGCCTAGTTGCTCAGCATGTAAGAAGTATATATGTAGTTAGCAATAAAAGAGATTTCTAGCCTCTACAGTTTGTTTCTTACACACAAAGATGAGGTGACAGAAATATGACAGAGAAGTAAACTGAATACCAGAGGTAATATAATTGTTCAGGGCTAGTATACCAGAGAGCTATGTAAACTTTATTATTCTGTGTGACTGAAAAAATATTATGTTCTGGCAAAGCAATGACCTAGTAAGTTGTTCTGCTTCATTCTTGTTTCCTGCCAATCGGGAAAGTAATGTTTGAAGAGATGATGTTCTTTGATATCAGTTATCTGCAGGATATTGTTAAATGTACACTTTAATTATACTCCCAAAACCATATACTAATTGCAGATTAGTGATAAACTTCAGTAACTAGATGTAAGACAGCCAGCCTAAACAGGACGACTTCTATCCCTTAAATTTTAAGGTAGGCGATTAAAATGAAATATTCCGTCTGTATAAAGCTGCACAGAACACCAGGTTCTGGCTTATGGTAACAGGAATGAAAAAATAACTATGAATCCTAGTTCAGATGGGAGATTTTTTTTACTCCAAGTGTTGTGAAGACAACTGCCAATAAAAATGCAAATGTCTGGAAAGTCATCTTACACAGCCTCTGGATTGTAGCCATGAGACCATGAACATCCTTCCTGGTATCACCCATATGAAACATGGTGTCAAGCAGGATCAGCTGCACATCTGGAGGCAGAAGTTGTAGAAACACTTATCTCAGGAGAAAAGGAAAGAAATATTTGGACATGACTTAAAACTCCAGTCATCCAGAGATGTGGTAGTGGTTACTGCCAAAGGCTGATTGGTATTCCTCTACTGCATAAATTAGTATGATATTTGCACAGTGTCTGATATTTGTTTCTGCAGTCACTACAGCAGCTACCCATGTAATGAGTCCATGTTGAGGAGCAAGCACAGTTACCCAATTTTAGGTTTGAAAAACAACTAAATTTTCCATCAGTCTAAAATCCATTTTCCTACTTTTGGTGACGTGTCCTCAAGGATTTCACTTGATCAAAATTGCTCATAACATAATGGAAATGTCTTTTTAGCGGCATAACATAATATTTGAATAAGAAAACAAATAAGATGTATATTCATAAGGAGCTTACTTCCCTTCTAAAAAGGAAAGATGGAGCCTTCATTCCTGAACAGGACCTCTCACAGGATTTCAATGCTAGCATTTTAAGGGCACCCCATTTTTAAAAAGAGTTGAACTCTAGCTCCTTGAATATTGAATCTGCTTAAGCTACTTCAAAGCAGAAATACAAACTTAAGAAAATCTGGGCTGTACAAACAATTCAGTCCTATGCCCAGTGAACTGACTCCAATGTATGCTTAACTCATCTTGCATGAATGCTTGCATCAAAACTTGGGATACTTGGCACTGCCTTTTTATAACTAATTTTCATTCATAAGCACTTTCTATTCAGATACACTATGAGAAAAATACATGCACCATTGGCAAGGCCAAAAAAAAAAAAAAAAAAAAAGAGAAAAGGCTTGTAGCCCATACGTTCAGAAAAAAGGGTTTTGTCTGAGGGATCTCTTATGTCATTCCCTTTTACCTAACCTAGTAAAGCATTTACAGTTGCACCGCTCACCCATTTCCCTCCCAACATGTCATCCCCTGTAGATTTATGTTGCTTTCCAACAACCTAAGGAACACTGAAAATGTTTCTAATGAGACTAGAGAAACTGTCAGTAAAAAAAATTATTTCACAACATTGTCATTTAAAAATAAGCACACAAAAAATGCAGAGGTCTTACAGCAATTACAGTATCTGCAGTTACGAGCACAAATGTCAGAGAAAACAGGCATTTGGCAATATGACACTGAATGGCAATATCAGGACAATGCTGAGTGTTTGCGTTACTCAGTTCAGTAACGAAGGCTAATGGTCCTGTCTCTGCTGTCACTGTATGCCAGAGTAGTCCTGAAAACAAATAGTGGGGATGCAATTAAAGAGGTACGAACTGTAATTGAATATTCCAAAATAAAAGTCACATTAGTAATAGATTCTTGTTAATCACACAATGAGCCAATGTGACAGATGTTATCAGTGCAGAACATCTGATTTGCCAACCCATTTGAAATGCATGGTCTGGGATGGTTTTCAGTCATGCAGAACATTGTAGGGTAACAAATGCCTCTACCGAGAGCAAACAAAAAATATTGTTCCTTACTAAACAATATATATCTGGAGACCTTGAGCAAGGAGGGAATAATGATAGCCACTCATAACAAGCTAACTTTGATTCCTAAATTAAGGTACTTCCAACAAATGAAGACAGCAACAACTACATTAGACGCGTTTGTCCTGCACTCCATCTCACCTATGCAGTAGCCAGCAGTGGCCTGTATATAAATATTTTGTATGGATAGGTACTCAGCTTCTAGATAGGTAGTGGAGTCCTTGTAATTGACAGTCATTAAAGCATAAGGAAATTGCTTTTCTAAATGCAGGTCCACCAGGTCATATGTATGTAGCTGGAACTGAGGGTCTGTGACAAGGAAGAGAAGAACAGGACTCACATAGCCGGTGTCATTTGGATTGCACTAGAAGATGTATTACAGTGGGCTGCAGCAGGCCTTGGTAGCATATGACTTCTTTCAAGGCTTCACACAGCCTCTATCTTTGTCCTCCCAACCTGTCACTAAGGACAGGAGATAGTGAAAGGGTTTGGATCACATATTTATTTGTTCTACCATAATGAAGATTTGCTCTAGTAGTTTTGTCTCATTTCTATAGTTTATATAATTTCTCCTTATGCTTTTATGTTGGTTTTTACAATTATTGCAAAGGCCAAATGGCTGCATTTTCACTGTGCTAAAGAACAACGCAAGTATAGTCCATGTTCTGGAGAGTTATTCACATACAGCCGAAGAAGAGAATATACGTAAAGCTAAAAGGGATAAAATGGCAGGACACGGGCAAACATTCATACAAACTAGTTTAGCACACAACTTCTGCGGTTCAGCTTATATTTTTGCTTTAAAAAAAAAAAAAAAAAGCCAACTTAGGCTAAGTGCCTCTTAAGTATCCTGTCTCATAGACCTAACAGGAGCAGTGGGACCAAGAAGGGAATGTCACTGTCTGCAGTACCAAGGAACAGGACAGGTGGCAGATCCATCTAAAATTGTCTTCTTGGGTGTCTTAGACCATCTTGGGCACTTTTATAAAATGGGTGTTTGATGCTACTGTTCCAGTTCAGGCCAGCTGGGCAAGCAGCCAGAGCAGGAGCAGGTGAAGGTGGGGGAACGCAAGGGGAATGGACCTGACCTCCTATCGCTCACTTGTTGCCTGGCCAGAAGTAAGTCACCGCATCTCTCTTTGCTTTCACTTTTCCTCATCTTGTCTATCTTGTTTTGATTTAAGCTCTGTAAGACAATACCTCTTCTTACGTGTCTGCAGTGTGCCTAAGAAGGCCTAAATTTGTCTAGAATACCTACATACTGTTGCAATAGAAATAATAATAGAAATAATAAACACCTCCCTAGCCTTCTGCTTCGACAGCCATTTCCCCAGTGCAATACTATTAGCAATATTAATTCGAAAGCTGGCTGTCCTTTGGCTCTCGTTTGTTCTGAGTAATGTCTGGCAGGTTTTATAGAACCTTGTGAATGCAATGTGGTGTTAACAAATCAACATGCAGAAGAATATCCTGTAGTAGAGGATTTATAAAACTGTCGTGTTGCTGTGCAAAGACATCCCCTTCCAGTCAAACACTGTGTTTGGCACGGTATTTACCACTAAATTAGCAATTGCTAATTCATTATGATAATATTTTTGTTTAAAGAGGCATTTCATTTCACATGAGCTACCTACCCTTTTGTAACATTCCTGTATTTGATAGGGAAATTAGAAACATCTTAGAGGCTTATAAATTCAGTGCTCTGTCTCAATGCCTGAAATTATCCCCTCTTTAATGAAATGTGAATCCTGCAGGATTAGCGAGTAATGAACTTTGTAGTTGTTCATTTCCCTAGCCTGTTTTTAAGGTCTGTGTTCTTGCTTTTATAATTTATCTGTGGTATCATTATCTAAAACTTGGGGGTTTACTGTGTACACCTGATCTGGTAGATGTTTGAGTTGCATTGCTGGCACTTTCAGAATAAAGAACTGTTCTCTCTTTCAAATACTGAAAGGTCTATTTGAAGCCAATTATTAAAGAAACCCTGGAGTAACAGCACATGTCCTAGGCAGCCTGTCAAACATATGCTGCCCCTATCATAAGTTAATACTAATCTTGTGTTAGAAAGCAACCATTCCTTGGATTTCATAGGGCATAACTTCAATGTTAATTGGATTTTTCATATGTATGTAAGTAATTTTCTGAAGGGCTTTAAACTGTAAGCTCTTTAAACCAGGACTTATATTTATACTTGTCTCCTGTTCTTGGCCAAGTATTTTTACAAAAAAAACCCAAACCTAAAGACAATAGCATTGTTCACATGGTTCCCAGATTAGTTACCCAACTGGCTGAGATTTAATGTCTTCTCTTTGTAGACCTTGGCTTGAGTTTTGCAGATGGATGGCAACATAATGTCTAGAACACTGAAGCAATTCTAAGAGCAGTGCAGACGGAGTGGTAAATTAATTGTATACACACATGTAAGCTTGTAAGTACTTATACACAATTAGAACTTACATATATTTTAAGTCATTTTTAAAATACCTGAAACATGGAACCTTTGAAATATATTGACTTATAATAACAGGACAAAAATATTTCATTCATAGCCTTCTCACGCCATAGTTCCATGTCTTGTAGATTTTTAAAATTATCTAAAAAGCAATAAGTGTGAGTGAAATGTCAGAGGGGCCTTCACAACAACTATAAGGAATTCCATAGTAAATATACCATGTGTAAATATACACACAATTAAAACATTTTATTTCATTGTTGCAATATCCTCTTCCTCCAAAATCGTATGGATGACACACAGATACTCTTCTTAGAGCAAAAGCTCTTAGAGCAAAAGCTTACAGCAAAAGCTCCCAGAGAATGATT
This sequence comes from Fregata magnificens, assembly GCA_013389945.1. Taxonomy (NCBI): domain Eukaryota; kingdom Metazoa; phylum Chordata; class Aves; order Suliformes; family Fregatidae; genus Fregata; species Fregata magnificens. The sequence goes on from WAAD01025012.1 coordinate 561,504, forward strand.
TGTCTTCACTCTCCAGGACCCAACTGAAGAAGAAATACTTTGCAAGTCAATCATTTTGTATGGACATCAAAGTGAAATCAAGAGGGAGAGTGAAGTGTAAATCACCACCATCAATTCTGATCTTGTTGCAGTCAAAACCTCCAATGCAAGGTCAATGCAGGGGGAAATGAAAAACTTTAGATGCTGAAGGTCTTGCTTCCAATAAATAAAATTCCCAGATGCATATTGGTCCCTTTCCACTATTACTTGAAATGATTGGCATATTACATTGCTGCCACCAGTAGTCCATGAAGGGTTTTGAGGAGGGTTAGTTTAGTCTCTGCAGTGCTTTTGCCTGACCATGCTAATCTTAACCGGCTCTGCCAAACCATAAAATCTCAGGCAGGTCTAAGTTAAGCTCGTTTCTGCAAAACAATCCCAAAGTAATTCTGAGCAAATCAGTGGCACTTGAAATAGATCAGAAGGAAATTAAAACAATTCAGCAATCTTATGTTTAATGAAGATGGGAATGTCTGAATAAAGCATTGAGGAAAGGTGAAGCTGTTACTGCTCTGGAGCTGCCCTGCAGTGAATGGGTGAAGAGGATGGAAGCTTTCAGGGTTAAGGCCTGGCATGACACAGGTATCATATGACCCTGTATCTTATAGGTCCTAGATTATAAAAGTACTGTAATGTCAATATTTATGTAGGATAGCAAAACAGATGTAAGATCACATTACATTCGTATAACAAAGCAGTAACAAATCATGAGAGAACAAAACACAGTTGCCATAGCCACTTCAGCTTTTCCCAGCCTACAGCTTCCAGTATATTTTAAAGTTCTTTTTCTTGTTTTATCAAAAGAAAAATCATTCAGTGCTGCTAAAATTTTGCCATTTGCCAGGCTGGTGGATCCAAGATACACTAAGCTATGACAGCTTCTCAGCAGACACCAGAAATGGATTATTGGCTCAAGTTGGAAAGATATTTAATATCTGATTTTTTTAAGGCACTAGCAAGACCCTGAGAGCTGCTGAGACAATGCCCAGATATCAGTACACAGAAGAAATAAAGCAATTTATAGGTCCATCCTACTTTACATACTCTGCCATTTAGATAGCTCGCACAGAGATTCATCACAGATCTGAAAAAAGGCTTCTGAAAGAGTCACTAAAATTAGACAGAGAGCAATATGAACAGTAAAACTCTGTTTCAAAAGAGCTTGTTATGCAAAATGGGACGGAGTGATTTCGTCAGCTCACCATAGGCAGAGCTGCAAAAGCGAGCTGTTAGAAAGCTTGATGAAGGAGATGCTTTGAAGCACATCTGCAGAACTGCAAGACATGGTATTGAGAATGTGTGGTATCAGGAATTCAGTTCTAAGATGTGGGTTGTCATGTTGCATACAAAAGTTCTTTGTGGCACATACTTGAGGCATTTGTTTTCTGCACAGGTAAGTCCTGCAGCTTACATTTCCCCATCAACGGGTGCCACTAGAGTTACCTTCCTACAGGCCTGTCCTGTAGGGAGCAAAGGCAAGCTGCCTAAAGCTTTGAGATGGCCATTTTAATGCTAGCTAAAAATGCTTTATTCACATCCAGGGGAAAGTTACACCCTCACAACCTTCTTTATTATGGGTCCCTGTATCTGCATCCTCTGGTGCTCTACAAGCCTGGATGTATTGCCCACTTTAAACTGCTGCTCTGTTCCAAGTCTGTGGTGGGATGCTTTCAAAACCTTTTTTTGTGCTTTCAAAGCCCTTAACATAAAAAGTCCTGGACACTGTACTACTAATAATAGGAAGATGAAATGCTTCTTGTATAAAGTTGGCTTTTTTTTTAAGTTAGCTAAATTAGGAAAACGTATATTCCCCAGCTGAGAATATCATCTGATACAGGAGACTGCACTCATCAGGCAGTTTAATTATCAAAATGCAATACCATGAGACAGATATACTTGGCACTTATATGTCTTGTGCACAGTTTAAAATGATGGCAGAATTGTGTCCAGAACTTCTAATGCAGCCAAAAGCTATTTTGGTTTTCTCCTAAAATGTTTCTTGCCAAAGACTTGTGTTGCAGACATTTTCCAAGATGGTTCCTGATTTTGGATATTTTATTTTCATGGGTCCAATTTTCTAAGCCACTCTCCATCCCTCCTTACAACTGTTATTCATGGGTGATCTGCATGTGCAAGCACTGGACTCAGCATGCCCTTGGCTTGCAAGCAAATTTCACAAATGGACAACTAAAAGAGCAATTTTGTTAAAGC
>WAAD01025012.1:568958-630731 GCA_013389945.1 Fregata magnificens
TGTATGGAGGTTACAAATGGCAATGACTATCTTCCCTCATAAATCAAACCCCCAAAACTCAAATGGGACCCAGCCTTTTGCTCTGCACAATTTCCTTGTGTTTTCTGCTTCTTTTCTTTGGGTGACAGGATAAGTTACCTTTTCCAAATACGCCATCTTTCAGTTTTAATTAAATTGAAATATATATTGTCCACCATTTTTTCATCTTGTAACCCCGCAATTTTCAGGTCACTTGGGAGAGTGAGATCCTGCCATGGTAGCTGCAAACCAATAAGAAGACAGACACATACGAGCCCTTCCGTTTCTGCCTATCAGTTTTTGTTGCTCTGTGAGCAATAAAGTATGGTGTGGAAGTAGCACGCAGTAAATTTTCACTTCAGGCAAGGTTAGACTACAAAGCTTGGTGCCTCTGTCTTCTTGCTGGTCTTGTCTCAGGCATTGCTCAAATGTTTATTTTTCCTAAAACTTTAATAAATCTTCTCTCCATACAGAGTAAGATCATCCAGAGTTTTTTCTTCTCTTTTCTGAATTTGTAAACCAAGGCCCTAAAGAAAGGACACGGCCACTTCTCAATGATTGGTCAGTCCTAAATATCTTGGCCTCCTATTTTTGTCACTCTGTTTCATTCTTCAACTGGTCTCCTCTCTCACTTTGTCCATCCCTTCCTTGATTTTGCCACATGTGATCATTTCACCAGTGCTTTTGCATATGGGCTTTGCACTTCAAAGACTGTGTTTATTCAAAGAAAAATAAACTTTGCAAAGCTGAGTCTACTTCATCCTTTCCTTTTAAGCTCTTTCTATACCAAATGCTCCACAAATTACCTATTTCAGACTATGTGTATTTGAGATGTCCCCCAATCCTGAGGTCTGAATTTTATGAGACTTTATACTGAAGTAAGAATTAAGCTTTGATGTGAAGGGTCTACTCTGGGTGGCCTAAGATGTTCCTGTTTGTCCTCTACTAATGGAGTCATTAGGAAGAGTGAAACCTCACCAGAGGGAGCAGGTGATTCCTCAAGCGCTATTACCATTCACTGTGGAAACAGGAATAAAACTATGGATTTACCCTCTTCCATCATGCTCTCTTTTTGGAAAGCTGCCATTTTAGGCACAGAGGCCAGGATCTTGGGGTATCTTTATGTCCCAGAAGAATGCTGAGCAGCCATTGAGCAAAACCATGGAAAGAGGAGGTCCCAGAAGTACTTCTTCTAAAACATAAGTGATGGAGATTGCTAAAGCTGGCTTTGACTAAGGAATCCAACGGGACACTAACAGTATAGAGATCTTTCACATTCCAAGTGCTGGAAGATCAAGCAAGCAGTAAGACTGTCTTAACTGGGGATTGTATCTGAGTAAAAAGAGTTAGGTGCTGTCTGCTTTGACCTTTGGCTAATACAAGGGCATGAAAGAGGGAATGCAGAGATAAACTGGATCTGCAAAACTTTAGATGCCTCTCTGATCTGTGGAGACAGGAGATTACTTCCTGATACATATACAGTATTTTGTGGCAGTGAACCACTTGAGTTCTTCCTTGTGCTACTGAGTTAAATAAGGGAGTTCTGGTTTTATGCTGCATGGTCTGGATGGTTTTTTTCCCCGACAGCAAAAACATTATTTCAGCAGTAAATTGCATGTGAGATAGTAGTTTTGATAACTTGCTTACTTGGAATAAATATGCAAAAGCCAGAACCTAAAATTTTACTGGCTCTCAATGACACGGTCAGACTGAAAGAGCCAAAGGAACAGCACTGGCTTTACTAGCAATCTTTATTGCTCAAAGCACTAGAAATTGGGAGAGGAGAGAAGCAATAATCTGTATTTTCATTGGTTTAGAGGTTCCCTTGGGATGAACGCATGCATGCGTATTTTCAATAAAAATTCAGCACTGAGCTCACTGCTGTGCCTAGGGAGACAGAGTCTGGATAGCATTATTCTACTGTGTTCATTCCTCTTACTCATTTTTTCCCCTCTGTAAATAATATTCACCATAAAAGGTTGTATCTTTCATTTGTCCTTTTGGTTTATGTTTTACTCTGTGTAACTAATAGTTTAATAAGCCATTAAAGCATATTATTCTTATTATTTAAGCTTCTGGTCCCATTGGCTGTGTCTCACCCAACGGGCTTGGAAATGCTTCCAAGCATCTGTACTCTGCTGCTTGTGCCCTTATTGACTCCTGCACATCTGTAGGAGCAAGACTCAGGGACACAGCCTTCTTCCCCTCCACCATGCACAGTTTCCACAAAGAGAAAAGCAAATTGCTCAGGATAGGCAGGTGTCATGGCATACTCTTGTTTGAGTCCCATTCCAGACAGCTGAGGACCCCGTACCCTGGGAAGTACTTCAGTGCATAGCCACCACTCAGCCGTGGTGAGAAAAAGGATGTGCTCATTGGCTTTAACCCAAACAGCACGTCCTTAAATGGTATGTCCTTTAAACGCTGGGCAATTTGGTTTCTGTAAGAACCTATAGCCATTTTACAGCTGCCCAAAGCTTTTGGAGAGCCAGCTGGTGACGTGCCAGGCCTTCCATCTTCTTTGAATCATTTCTTCTTACTGAACTGAAAGTGCCAAGTACCTCCAGTAGCTCTTAGTCTTTTAGGTCTTAGCAAAACCCCTCTCCGCAAACTAAAGGATAAATGAACATTGCACTTGTTTGGCTTGTCCCCCTGCCAGCCATGGTTCCTTGACCATCGTAGCCATGAGTTTCACTCCATACCAGAACTACCCCATAGCTTTCCAACTAGTCAGGCAGTGTGGTGAGCAGCAAAGTGCTGGCATATTGCAGTCCAAAATAGTGGGATACAGCTGCCCAGCAGCTGGAATCCAGTTACCAATACAAAATCTGTTTTCCACCCAAAAAAAAAAGAGAGTCTAATGCATTCTACTACATATTCACTAATTGTTTTAACAGTTTATCTGTGCATTTCACACAGAAGTATATAAAACCTCACACATCTGCTGGGACTAATATCCTTCTAGATATCTGGAACTCTGCCCACTTGCAAGTATTTTTCTGGAAATTTGCAGGTGTGGTTTGAGCCTAGTGATGCTGAGGGGCTCTGGTTTCTGTTAGGCATATCAAACCTGATAGGGACAGTATTTTACCATAGTACAGGACCTGTCAGCAGAAGCTGACAGTTTCTCTATGAGTTGTCATGTATAATCTTTGCAATTAAATAGGCCCAAGGCTGTTTTAGAAGTATATAGGGCTCTTCAAAGGACATGACTCTGTTGTCCACATTGCCTGTCCTGCAGAAGAGAAAACACCTGAGGGGAAGAGAGAGGTCGAAGATTTGGGTCTCTGTGGTACAGAGCTCCAGAGGCTCTGTATGCATGAAGAGAGCAGCTTAGAAAAGTGGTTATTTTCCATTGTGAAGGGGAAACAGTTAAAGAGGTAAGCCAGAGGCTTTTTCAATGTGAGAGAAACCAGCATAACATCTGTACTGTTATGATCTAAATGCTGCCCTGGGAGTCTTAGGGTGAGTGTGAGATCACGTGGAAGCAGAAGCAGCGCCTGCAGAGAGGAGCATCCCAATAATTCACCCTAGACAACTAGAAAAAGTGACGGATGCTGCACTGACCACAACAGGTTTCCAGTTGCAGTGTCATTACAGCAGGCACATGTTTTGCCTCAGCTCCCAAGGAGTAACACAATTAGCTCTGAGGAAAGCAGGCACCCCCCGGTGCAACTCCATTAGGTGAGATACCTGAGAAAAATGAGGTACAGAAGTGTTGCTCTCTCTTTTACTTGCACTGCTACTCTTTTACTTGCATTGCTATGGATGCCTTTATGCTGCTCAGGTCGTCACAAGCTAAGAGAGCCTTAAAACTTTTTCATGTCTGTCTCACATAAACAAACAGAATGAGATTCTTGGGCAAAATTTTTCCATTCATCTACATTCCAAACTGTTGGCATCACTCTCAAGGGGAAGTCTAGATATAGGTCTGGCAATAGCTCTTCATTTGTACTGTATTGTTGGGAATATGACATCATCTTCATGCGTTCAGAGCGCTAACGAAGCTTCACCAACACCTGTTGCTTTGAATAAGCCTATTTTGAACAATGTGATGATATGTAGAGATACTTCAGATGATAGCCTAAACAAATGGGTATGGTAACAGAAGCAATCTAGATGTACCTGCACAGTCCACTGCCCAAGCTAATGAAACCTGTTGCAAATAAAAATGAAACCCAGGCAAATAAAAATCTCGTGAGAGCTCCAAGTGTCTCTCTGCAACATTGAGACGTAAGATGTAGACATACCAGCCAGGTCATAGAATCATAGAATAGTTAGGGTTGGAAGGCACCTTTAAAGGTCATCTAGTCCAACCCCCCTGCAATAAGCAGGGACATCTTCAACTGGATCAGGTTGCTCAGAACCCTGTCCAACCTGACCTTGAATGTTTCCAGGGATGGGGCATCTACCACCTCTCTGGGCAACCTCCTCCAGTGTTTCACCACCCTCATTGTAAAAAATTTCTTCCTTATATCTAGTCCCTTGGGTCTCTTTCAAATCCAGTTGAGGGAGAGGCTGTTCGGATAAGGTGAGGATTAACCTGAACTCACAAAAGCTCATCTCCCAAAGGCTGGAACTCCAAATGTTATTCTCTCTCTGATTCATTCTGTTGGACACAATACATTACTCATTACATAGACCTCCTCAGGATCATCAGCTCAGAGTAAAACCCCTGGAGGATGAAAAAGTTCAAGTGAAAAATCAGTCCTTACAAAGAGAACTTTATGGTAAAACTGAGTGTTTAAAGTATAGCAATCATATTTAAGAACATAGAAATGTTCAACTGTGACCAGTCAGTCAGTGGGAATATTTATACTGGAACAAGAGCATTTAGTTTAATAGACTATGGCTACTACCACCCTCACATGTGGTATCTGCAATTCATCACACTAAATTCATTTACAGACCTAATGGGCAGCACCATTGCCATGGACACATAGGGCTGAGTGAAAGGAACAGGGATCTGAGAGGGTCCAACGAGTGCTTCAAGCAGATACTGTTCTTAAACGCATTAAATAGGGCACAGCAAGAGTCAAAGTAATCTTTGATTTGTTGCTTCTTGGACTGATTTCCTTTTGGTGGGTCCACTCTTGAATACGTTTGAGAGGATGAAGGAAAGGAAAGGAAAAGGGGTTAGTTTATAAAGGCCATGTGTTAGCAATTCTTTTCCAGACTCCTTAATATAATGAGGTGCCAACTACTAGGTTTTCACTTAATCTTATCTTGTTACCCCCTAGTCTTAGACCCCTGAAGCATTAAGTAGCCTGCTTGTACCATTCACTTCAAAACAAGGAGATATTTCACAATTCCTCTTAGCATGTGTGCTTCTCAGAATACTAGGATTAACCTCATTGTCAGTGTTCAAAAGTCAAATGCTTTTCTAAAGCCTATCATATGAGCCACCTTTACTGAAATGGGGTTTACATGCATCCCGTAGCTCTGCCAGATTTGAGCAGAAGATATTAAATACACTGATTTGATAGTATCCATCCAGACAATATAATAATGCCATTTATCATGCTGTAATACAAAGCTCCTGAATTACTTCAGAATACACAGTCACAACTCACAAGGAAAAAATGCATAAAAGCATTTTACCTTTAGCTTTTGCAATCTGGTTTCCATTTGTTTTACACAGAGGTTTATACCCTCTTTTATAGAGAACTACGTACAATGTACCTTTGTAATAAATAGTCTAATCCAACACAGGACATCAGCATACAACACCATCATAATGTGGAGAATCAAATATTTCTCAAGCTTATCATGGTAAAATTCAGGTTGCTATGCAGTCATAATGGTGAAATTATTTCATAAACAGATATGTGTCTCCCAAATATTCATGAGGCTATTCTTCCTTAGTATCAAACGTATCTGAGAGATCCAGCTGGGAGAGTTCCTTGAAAATAAAGATGTCTAAGATTTCTTGCATTCATTTTACAGGGGTATTTTTCATATTTAGTGATTTACCCCATTTCCTACTATCAATTTGTCTCTCACGTAAGCTTATCTGAAGGCCAAACATTAAAAATAAAACTAATCCTTTATCCTGATAACATTCAAATATTTGTAGACAATTATAATATTTCTCCAGGTCCCAGCATTATTTTCCAAGCTACCGATATGTAACTCTCTGGCTTTCCCTCAGATTTAGTACTGCTTGTCCCCAACTAGAAAATTCATTTCCTTTAAATTATTACTCTCTGCATTTCGACCCAAAATGGCACTGCTGACGTTAGTATTATCACTAGTTACAGAAATAAGGAATTTCTTTGTATTCCATTCATAAACAAAACACAGTTCATATTCTCACTTGTCATAAAACGGTGGGGCTTCATCAATTCATACCCAGCAAGGACTGCTATAGTTGTTCTATTTTCTTGCTAAAAGAAATGTGGCAACTATTGCATAATCTAGATTGGAAAAGTACAATTCAGTTCTGTTTTCTTTGTCTAGTACCATTAACATGAGTGAATCTGATCAGATGTAGAAAGTAAACGATTAAAGTTTATTTCTTACCAGTAAAAAAAAAATCAATTATGTCATTTCAAATATAGTTATGTACATACGCACACACATATGTGGATGCACACACATATATATGTATGATCCTAGTCCTGCAATTTTCTTCAGTGTGAATAATTCACTCAACACCGATCACCATGCTTTTGTGCTCCAGTAACAACAGCTCCTGTCATTAAGATTTAGGGTGCATGGGGCACTTGTAATGGAATTATAAAATCTATTTCTAAAAGAATGATTGATTCAATTCATTACCAGCTTTTAGTATAAAATAAAAACTTTCCGAACCCCAGAAAAAAGAAAGTCATGAGGCAACTCCAAGTGATAAAAAATCTCCTGTATAAATGTTAACAAAATGGACTCGAGATGCAAAATTCACTCTGCATTGCCACGTTGAATACTCTATAAATAAAACATATTTTCTTTTTCACTAAGTAACAATTCAATGTGTTAAAATAATTCAATGTAGCTGAAAATGCTTAAAAGCTGGCCATAGCAGAGTGCACAGTAAAGGTCCTTACTGACTGATTAGCAATTTGTTTCTACAAACACTGCGCAGCAGTTGCCCTACTTTGCAGCAGGCTATTAGAGCCTAATGAAAAATGTGCATTTTCATTAGAGTTAATGGTCTTGAACAGAAGCCCTATGCTTCTACGAGGCCTTATTCTATACTTAAATTCTGGATTCCTGTCTGTGATTATAGCTGTTGTATAATGTATGCACGTTTCAGGGTTTCGTATTTCGGTGTGGCTCCAGTGAACACGAGGAACAAAATCCATCTCTCTCAGACGGTGAAGTCACTGTCCTGTGAGATGAGGCAGCAAGTCTCTATCAGCAGATGGACTGAGGTCTGAACGGCAAAAAGGAGAAACACTTTTTCCTTTAGCTGGGTGTTTTCTGCTTTTGACATTTCAGCCTCTCACTGGACTTTAAAAACTTCAGCGCAGGGAGTGGTCTGCTGTACATGACAGCTGAAGTTAAGAAGTGACACGATGAGGAATCGCACAGTAGATGAAATTCAGGATTAATCAGAGACCACCGCGTGGGCTGGGGATTCAGCTGCCTGGGACAGCACAGAGCTGTGCAAGGTGCAGGCACCAGGCTGGGGAGAGCGGGGCAGTGCCGCAGGGCAATCTCTCTGCTGTCACCAGGCACGGAGCCCTGGATGCCAGCACAGCTAACAGCAGCCCCTATTGTACAAATCCGCAGTAACAAAAAGCTAAGGATAATCTAAATAAGCAAGTAAAACAAAAGAGGTACTATTTTACTGTTTAACAGATGGTAACAGAGGCAGAGCTAAGCTAAGCGATCTTCCCAAGTCTTATTTGAGCCATCCATAATACTTTCTTCTCCTATCCTAATACTACTGCCCTATCTTAAGACCGTTCTCATTTTTTAAATAGTAGGGAGCATGTTTTGCACACTACGTCCATGTAAAGCTTGCAAATCAGCTGATCATTTTCACAATAGAGTCACATTTGCACTAGCAGCAAGATGCTTCTCACAGTCTTTGGTCTCCACTTTTTTTGCATCAACCATTATCTGTTGCCAGGTATACCTTAGTAAGCATACATTGGGCTGATTTTTGGGTGGAGCTGCATGTTTTCACTCATACGTTATTTCATACCTAATTTGGGGTTACGTGGGTCCAGAATAAGCCAGTAAATCTTTGTGTTTACATGAGTATGTGAACACATGTGCATGTATGTGTACACACATGTTATATGGTTTGTATATACGATGAGTTGTTTACCTGATTTGGCTTCATGTGCGTTGGAGCCAGTTTTCATCTTTGGTCTACATACACATAAATAATATGACATATATATATACCTGACTTTGAGACTTGCCTTAATTTTCCTTCTGCTTTTCTTACATCCCTGATGTAAACATGCCTAGTTTTTATCCAGTTCTTGTTCATAGTTAAAGTGGATTCCCCAGAACCTGTTATTCTAAATAATAACAGAACTGTCTGTTTTCCTCCATTTCTCCTTTTTCATTCCTTAGGAATGATTTCTGGAGTGTTCTTTATTTTCTTGTCTTCTGTTTATTCTTCATTTTGCTTTCCACTTCTTCAGCTGAAACAGGGCTCATGATGATAATGACGGTAACAACAGCGGAATTGAATGTGATGTTTTTGTGCTCTTAGGATTTTGCTTCCTGTAAAAAATTGCTATTGATTGTTCATCAAGGTATCTGCAGCAACCCATTATTTATATCCACTCCAGTTCAGACTTTTGGGAGGGATTACATGGCTGATGATGTGAACAAGTGTTCTGTATCTGTAATGTTATTTTTTGATTGCTAAGTTTCCTATAAGAAACTCTTTTATTAACTTCTTAATTCTTGTGCTTTTTGCTAAGAATCAAAAACTTCTGAAGTTAATCTCAATGAAATAAATATCTGTTTTCTTAAAATAAGAAACATATAAAAGGAAGAGCACGTTCCCACCCTGTCTGAATGCACTGAGCACCTCAGTAACTCAACCAGTTTCATGACTACCATCAGGTAGTTACAAGCCCATAAACCTCGTCCATATACTCTAAGTTTGCAAGTTACAGAGCAAATATCTACATCTGTTGATATCACATCTCCTTTAGCCCTCGGGTGTGTGGAAACACCCAAAACATCCATTTAACCTAAAATTTTCTCAAGCCTCCAACTGCAAGTGATGAGTAGTGGTGGCTAAACTGTGGTCAGAGGAAGATTGGGAGTCCAAGGACTACTAATAAGGTGTACTGAGCAGTGTAATGTAGCAACTTGTCAGTTCTCCATCAGTGAGCCACAAACGTTTCGGAGGGTTTATAATGACCTGTTAGCCTGGGAACTGATACTTCAGGGCAAGCTCATTCATACTGAACACAAAAATACCTGGACCAAACCACCGCACACTGAAAACACAAGCTCCTCAGACCTCTCCATAGGCACTCTTCACTTGCAGTACAGGAGGCTACTGCTTTATTTCCTATTTTAATAAACTTTGCATAATAATCAAAATACAGCAAATCTTCCTCTGAAGCTAGAATCCCCAAATGTCTCAAAGCTCCAGTCTTCTCATCCTGACTCGGCATGTTCCCGCTGCTTCAGCTTCCATTCACAGCTTTAATGGCTGGACATCTTTTTACAGCAAGAGCCTATGCAAATGACATGTCTTAAAAACACACTATAGGCAGTTCACAGACAATCACATCAACTGAGAATATAAATGACATTGAGAGAACTGATTTACTCATTCTGATTGCCAAAGTATCACCTAGCACAGTGCTTCTCAATCTCTTTTAATTAGAAGGACAACTGATCTTTATGAAAATTGCATAGGCCAGCTTAGGCTGTGTTGTCTCTGTAGATTTTATTTGCAACCAAAGGGAAATTAAATTTAATTTTTAAAGTTCATACGTTGCCTACATGTGCTAGCTTACTTGCATGTAAGTTTCCATGTATGGAAATGTGTAGAGCTTTTTACTATTATTGCTTCAGTCGTGTTGCACACTGCCTGACAATGTCTCACACAGTTTAATAAATACTAACCTATGGCCTTCAAAGGTATGGATAAAGAGTTAGTCACTGGTTCAAATTATTTGTGATATAAGCACAGGCACAGAGGTCTGACACATACCAACAGGGCTACAAGAAAGAAGTAAGGCATGGTTGCAAGGTAAGGCACGTTTATAGGCAGGAGCATGAGCTAACATCTTAATTTGGGGCAGGCAGGAATTAGGAGGTGACTAAGTCATGTCAGTTCTCCCCAGTTTTTAAGATGAGCTCAGGAGGTTCCTGATCCAATGTACAGAATCTTTTCTTGCCCACTCCCGCCTCATCAGGTCGAATCTAGTCCCATCCCTGCAAAAAGGGATCCTTTGGGTTGGTTTGGGAAGTGTTTTGCTTTTACTCTAAAAAGAACATGAAAATTCTGATTTTTTTACATACTCCCTTTTGAGGTAAAGGGAGTACCTATCTTCCACTTCCAGGTAATGCTATTCAGTGTTAAAAATGTATCTAAAGTCTTAAAGAGAAATTGGGGGTACTCATCTTTGCTAACTCTCTCTTTAATGTCTGTTCAGTGTTACTTCTAAAGCTGAGTTTGCCCAAGCCACCAGGCTTAACCTTCTATGCCTAGGGAATTCTGTATTTCAATAAATATTGTAACTGTAAAGATAATACTAAAGGCATTTTTCCTTTTCTGCCTAATAATTCCCTCAAGAGAACTTGTACATTTGAAAACACAGCTTTACATTATCTTGAACTCCGTGTGTTTTTTATGCTTCTTGGAAGAGCAGCTCTTCAGCTCTACAATACCTGTTCTCTCAGGGACACATTATCCTCCAGACTGACAGCACATGAAATTTATTGGAAGCTGTACATCGCAGAGAAAACTGACGTGATAAATATGACTGTGCTGCTGCCCTCTCTGAGAAGGTAGATGTTTTCTTTGCTTATAAGCTCCATTATTTTATAAAAAGTGAGAGGAAGAAAAGGCTGCTACTAAATTTTAACCCATTACATTTCCAGAAACTGGCATCTGGTTTCATGCTTTCCTGAAAGAATGGGAGTCACAGAATAATCTTCCCAATGGCTAATAGCTGGGCTGGCTTTCTGCAATGAACTCGGCTGACCTTAGACGAAAAAGAAAACTGCATTATGCCAGAGAGAATCCAGATGCCCTGCCTTTTTCCACAACAACTCTTGCTTATATAGAAGGTTAAGGATATGAGGCTGTTAAAGGAAATCCTAGGGAGATTACAGGACATATGATCCTACGTAAAACTTTAAAATACAGAGGAGGAATCAACCCATTGTAAGTTTTTTTACAAGCATATCTGCTGCTTGGTTGATGTTGCTATATTCCATCTTAAATTACTACCATTAATTTAGTGCATTAGTCATCAATTATTCACAGCTATACACAGAAGCATTTGTCATAAACATTAGAAGAAAAGAAGAAAAATGGCTCCTACTAATACTATTGTGTGTTTAATTTTGCCGTATAATGTGACCTAAGCCATTAGTCACTGATGTATTTCTTTCTGGAAAGGGCAAAAGATCAGTTATACAGTTGTCCAACAAAATTATAAAATACACTTATTTTCTGCTGCATAACACAAGCTGACAGTCACAACAGGAGAGGCTTTCTCGCACCCTGAATCTGTAACTTTTATCAGAAGACTAGAAAACCCTGCTTCCTCTGATGTGGTCCTTTTCCCTCTCTTCTGCCTCCCAAAGAGCATGTAACAACAATCTGCAAGGAGGTGTATATTAGAGGGATTGTCATGCTGGCCAGGATGGACCAGCTGCTGCATTGTGTGAAGCTCAGGATCACAGAGTTGCTGAGGCTGGAAGGCACCTCTGGAGAGTCCAAGCCCCAGCTCAAGCAGGGCCAGCTGGAGCAGGTTGCCCAGGACCATGTCCAGTTGGGCGTTGGATATCTCCAAGGATGGAGACTCCACAACCTCTCTGGGCAACCTGTGCCAGTGTTTGACCTCTCCCACTGTAAAAAAAAAAAATATTTTCTTAAGTTTAAATGGGATTTTCTGTATTTCAGTTTGTGTCCATTGCCTCTTGTCCTGTCACTGGGCAGCACAGAGATGAGCCTGGCTCCATCGTCTTTACTCCACTCCCCCCATCTCCAAATCAGGTATTTATGCACATGAATAAGAACACCCTGAGCCTTGTCTTCTCCAGGCTGAACAGTCCCAGCTCTCCTAGCCTCTCCTCATAGAAATGATGCTCCAATCCTTTAATCATCTTTGTGACTCTTTGCTGGACTAAGCCCAGTACGTTCATGTCTCTCTCATACTGGACCCAGCACTCCAGGTGTGGCCTCACCCGTGCTGAGTAGAGGGGAAGGAGCACCTCCCTCGACCTGCTGGCCATGCTTTTTCTAACACAGCCCAGGATGCCATTGGCTTTCTTTGCCACAAGGGCACATTGCTGGCTCATGGTCAACTTCACTGCCCTCTAGGACTCCCCGGTCCTCTGCAAAGCTGCTGTCATGCTATTTTAGCTAAATGTACACGACTGTCTACTGCACACCTTTTCCCTCAAACACATACATGGAAACCAACATAGAAATGAGAGAAAAATTGCCATGGGAAGCATAGGGTTCTTACAATATTCACAAATCTAGCAGGTGCTCTATGTCATATACAGTCTTTTTTCCCTTCGCTGTGGGAAAAAAGCAAATAAATGCTCTCTCATGAGCACATTTTGTTAGGACCCAAGCTCAGTGCCCACACTCCCCTGCTCTGCCTGTGGGTAGAGCCTGATGGGGCTCTTTCATCTCTCAGTAAACAAGTTATGATGAGGCATGAGTGGTAATTTGCTATCTTAAATAAACAAATAGGTGAGTGACGACTGTGGAAACAGGGTATGCAAGTTACGGTTTGCCTGGAGGGATTTAATTTCTCCACTGAACATTCTCATTCAGCATCTGAGCTTTATAGACTGGTGATTAATCTTCCTGAACACCAGGCTGCTTGTAACAGGTTCTGGAGGTTCCTACCTGGAGTGTGCAGCACTGCTAATTAGCGAATCCACAGAACGTCTGACATGCATGGTTCCTAAATGAACCTGGTTTACTAAGTATGTTTATTAATGCCTTTTGCAGTCAGATACACAGAAATATTATGGGTAAAGCCCTTGGCTGCACCTAGGAAGAATAACTAATCTTGTAAACAAGCCAGCAGAGAGTGGGATATAAATCAAGGCATCTGCTACATGTCACCTTGAGTCTAAAGGAAATTTTTGTTGTCTTTGGTTGAATGCCGTGTGATCCTTTAGTAAAGCTCATCATCATGTTTGCAGCAATGTTCAAATACTGTATGATATGGAAAGAATTAATAGATCCCCATGTATTTGATGAAGTAGAAGTTGCAGTGATCAGATGACTGTTTTTTGCAGACAGATACCAAGAAAAATAATGTATTCTACAATAATATAGTACTAAACTTTTGCCTAAGTGCGTGATGGATGTTCTACCTGCAGTATCTAGTATCTGACCATTGATGGATTGGATTTACCCATGTTTTTAATAGAAAGGACTACATAAGGACTCATCTATGCTAGAAGGTATTAACATAATGCCCCTGACTGCAAAAAACATAGAAAAGAATAAGAGCGTGATTTGATGCCACAGACAATGAAAATATTGTAAACAGATTAGGCAGATGAACAGAATAATAAAAGTGCCCAGAATTTGAAAGACAAAACTCTGAGTGTCTCTCTTATCGTGCTGATGGAATTCAAGTAGGAACCAAGGAGGCACTTTGGGATTCTTCCTATACAAGTTTCTTCTTACTATAACACTAAAAATAGTTCACTTATCACACCACCCAGCCACTGGTTCCGTAACTGTCCAGAAAGATGAAGAGAGAACTGTACAGGAGAAGTGGTGCTTCCCAGAATACACCACCAATGAACCTTGAATTAGGTGCTGGTCAAGTTCAAAGGCATGCTCTGACTCTGATGGAAGACAGGACCTGTTGATAGCTATCTGCATCTAATGTATCGGTAACTACATTTTGCTACATATCCATTGACAATCATGGATGCAAGGAAGCTAAACAACATCATTACGAACCGGAGTTATTTAGTGCCCTGACAATGGGAATAGGAGAGGTAGAAAGCCTCAAAGGAAGCTCACATTTCTTGATTCCTCTCTCTTAACACAGCCGGTGACTACTGGCAGCTAAAAAAGGTATGAGAATATACATTGAGACTGTTACTCTGTTTTGCCTTCAACAGGTTTGTGCTGTACATCTTCAAATTGCACAGTGACTTGTTAAATATGTACTTCTAATGCAGTAGCTCCAGTCCTTTAAACCCATCTAGCAGTACAAAGCAACTTGCAGCACTATATAAATATTTATACAAAGATCTCTTCAGAGGCCTCTTCGGACAGTAAAGCATGGTGGTAGCAGTCTGGCTCTGCTCACCATGAGAAGGACGTGGCTAGAAGCTTGTACACCACAGGTATACAATTAGAAAAATTGGAAGTTACTCTGGAGTATAGTTCAGCACACAAAAGTCACAGATCTGGACACTACGAAGTATTCCATCTCACAGCCCAAGTTAATACCCCAGGATAAAGACTGGGATAAAGACTCCAGAATCAGCCCGAACAGAGCTACCGCTTGCTTTTCTTTTATTTTGAGACAAAAACAGTTGGCATCTGTCGGCTAGTTAAGGCCATAAAGGACCAAACTTCCTGTCATCAGGGCATGATGGCTGCCAATGACAGTGAATGACAGTGCTCCTACTAAAGCTGTGTAAAAAACCCCACTGTGATGATTTCCAGAAACACTCTGAAGAGCGCCTGAATTCTCGCTGTCTGTCAGTGCGACCGTGAGCTTTGCTTTAAACCACAAAGAGCATTTACTGTCTGCTGAAATCCAAGAAGGACATGGCTTTCCAGCGCGGAGGCTGCCAGTGCCACTCCTGCCCCTCAGGAGGAGATCACACAGCCCCATCCCATTGATAAAAAGACAGTTGTTTGCCTCGGCTGCTTTAAACCAGTAAGCTTTTCTTGCGCCCTGTGGGGGGAGAGAGTCCGAGGAAACTGCATGCCGGTCTGTGCTTCTTCTCACAGCAGCATAACTCATGCTGTGCTCTTAAGCAGTTCATATCATCAGCTTACGTGCTTTATTATTTTCGGCACAGAGACAGAAGAATAGGAAAATCTTCAGGACAAAACCAGAAATATTAACTTTGAGAGGCGCCGGACCCCTGCCACTCTTCTGATAAAAATGAAGAACATAAGCCCTCTCTATCCCCAGTCAGATCCATTAGGAGCAAATTGCACTAACCTCTAGGCTGGTATTAAGTGGGGATGTGAATAATCTGAGACTAACTAGAATTTCAAGTATGATTTAGGTATTGCTTTCTGGGAACTTTCTATTCACTCTTACTTATCTGTCAGACCTCGTATAGTTCATAGTTTTCTTTGAATATAGTCAGCTGAAATGGATGTAATGCATTCATATACAATTTTACCTAGAAAACAAGACAGTAAGTATTTATTATTACAATCATGGCCTACACTAAAAGCATTAAATAGCATCTATGCAGTTATTTTGAATTTTTGAAACAATGTTCCACAGAGTAAAAGCATTCTAAGAATTATTAGAATAAATGTATATTAAGAATAAATATTCCAAGGATCACTCTATGCAGGTTTTGGAAGAAAGCAATGATTTGTTAATCCAGCTCAGCAGATGATTTCTAGAGCTTTACAGTGTCAGGATGTACATTCTCCTTCACAGTCTGGGCCACATGACAATTCATTTCTACTCAGTCTTCCCACAGCACGCTATGCATGTTGTACGCTACATCTTCCATTTGCAATTAAACAGCATCTGCAGTACCTACTGCAAATACAGAGATTGGTAAATACAACTCTTTAGTGATATTTAGATAGAAATGATGGCACCAAGCCACCCACCTTCTTTCTATTGATGCACAAGAACTCCTTAGTAAAACACTGCTAAGTGACAGAAACACTGGCCAGGACTGTTGCAGTTTTGAGTGGACTGCATTTCCTTTCCATTATCCTGGAGCACACCTTCAGCTCAGATACAAAGCCTTTCTCGTCCACGTCCCTCCTAGGTTCAATTCCAGCAAGCCATGCTGTCACATCAGCAGCTTTCTGCTCCTACCACCCACTGGAGTCTCCCAGGACAGACGAGGGGTCTCAGGGAAGTTCAATGTGCCAAGCTCCTCTCGGCAGGGACTGATGTTACAGAAGTCTGAGAGGCAGCAAAGGCCTTGTCCCAGTAGCACCATGCAGCGAGAAGTTTCCAGGAGTGCCTCCTCTTTGGGAGATGGATTGCGATGTGTCTCCAGGCTTTACTTTGCTCTCTCCGATGTCAGGATTTCATTTCCCGCACTATTCAGCTACTCCACATGTGGTCGATGTGATGCTAATCTGAACAAGAATTTCTTGAAGTGAGGACATAGCACACAAGGTTCACCGTGGGACTTTCCTTGAACTCAGCATCACTGATGTTTGCTTTAAAAAGTTAGCTTTCTACTTTTTTAATGGACCCTGTGTTACAGGTTGGAGGTTAGATCCACAGTACAAGTTTGATCACTTCTAACTTGCGCAGTGCAACTCAGAAGAACAAGGTCAGATACCCTGACATCCTTACATAATTAATAGAGAGAATCAGGCATAGTTCCAAAGGGCAATCCAAAAATATCCCATGCACTGCACAGAAAGCCAAGAAATTACAGTTAATTAAAATTTCCATCTCCTCCCTAGAGTTTAGACATGTCCATTTGCGATATCGAGTAAGGTGCCCTCTCCTAATGGAAAGTACCTTGAGATGCTTTCAGGAAGAGGAAGCCTTAGGTCCTGAATCGTGTCAAAAATACATGTTTCTGAGGAGCAGGTCCTCATGATATGTCTATACAATGCTCTGAGTGAGAGAAACATCCATGAAGGCTCTGCAGCTCAGCAGCCAAGAAGATAAGAGCCTTCAAGGCTGAGAAGAGGAATGTAAATACCTTACTTTGTAACCGACTGATTATGACATTAACCTGGAGGATGGAAGGCCTGGGCTCTGGTTTACAGGGTGAACAAGTCCCAGTGGTCTTGCCAAGTAATCTCAGAGTGTCTGGACTACAGTCATCTTGTAGGGCAGAGTAAATTAAAAAGAAATGTTCTGTGGATCTTCACAGCACTGGAAGGAAAGTTGTCTGCTGCTCTAAACCACATCTGATGCTCTGAAAATACCTTCAATTTCAATGATGTCTCACTGTGGAATACTCCGTCTACATCTCCTTTCCAAAGCAGTGTTGCAATAGTCTTTACAAACTGAAATACTTGCTTGAATTATGACAGAAAAATAAAATATCTATACTACTCTTGTCCTTACTGGATGTAAGGATACAGATGGATATTTGGACAGGATCAGTTTATTATACTGCCAGTAAGAAAACCTAAAATCAGAAAGCAATAACTGATTTTCACAGCAGCTCCAAAACTCTGAGTTAAATTAGACAGTCCCTGAATATGTGTGTTGCATTCTTTCAGTAAGCAGGATTGTTCTGCTTAAAAAAGAAAATCCTCATTTTATAAACTTGCAGCCAAAGCACTTCTTAGAAAAAAAAGAAAAGCATAACACTGCTGAAAGAGCTGATGTTCTCTTTGTTTGCAAGTGCAGTGAATACCTAGTTCATGGGTAGGCTGCAGAACATATTTTAAATTACCCCTACAGAGGCTAGTAAAGCAGCATTTTTCAGAATAAGTAAGTTTATATGAATTCAAAACCACAAAAATATTGATGCTTGTAACTTTCCTTTTCTCTGCAACCATCATTGATTTTTCATCTGTATACTAGGCGTATGCAAAGCAGTATCATGCAGGAGACTTTTTTACCTTTTTCTGTCTGGCTTTGCAAAAGCATCTGCACTCCTTAAATCTCCTCTTCATTCCAGCTGCATTCTTCTCTAAGGCAAGAAAATGGCCTATAAAATGTTTTGAAAGTTAATTTTGAACCAGTACCAGAATGGCTCTTAAAAGCAAGCCTGTACTATAAAATCCTGCTTCCAGCTACAATTTGCTGATGTCTAATGGCCATCTGACAATTAGACAGTCTGTACCCACATATGAAAGAAGTGGATTTACAAAGAACTCTCAATATTTCCATATCCCAGCAAGCAATAGCTCCAATTCAAAATGTAGCTCTCCAAACATATGTCAAAGAATGGAGAGGACGGGTCAGGGGGGCAGTTGTTTGCGTCACCACAGGTTTCGCTAGACAGAATGCATTAAGAATATTTATGAGTTGGAGGAGCAGAGTCGCCTGTAATGCAATTGCAGCTCATTTAATTGGGAAAAGGGAATGAAAAACGCTTACCTCAACATGTCTGCTTAAGCCGTCTTCTGATTTACTCCATTTGTATCAATACAGGAAGTCAAAGAGGCAAATTGAATTTATGGACCAGTGGAAGATAAACCAATTTTCTCTGGAGAAACCCAAGTAACACAGCTCATACCTAAGCTGCCTCTTCTGTTTTCACATCAGTCACCGTACATAGCATTTTACAAAGCAGTAAACCAATTTAAGTGATCCATAAATGTCAGCTATTGTACTGCTCACGTGCCATCCCTACGGTGCAACTTCGCTCTTTGTTCAACTGCTGCAGCAGCACAACTCACCATCTCTGACCCCTGCCCGGGGTGAGGGTCCCAGCACAGGCATCCACATCTGCCTCAGGTCTTGGTGGCTTCAGTAAGGACCTGCCAAGGTGCTGGGACCTCCTGATCCCCTCTTTTCCTGTAAGTCTGCTCACTTGCAAAGTGGTGCCTGGCTATCAGGGCTAACAAGTGCTCCCAGCCATCGCCTAGTACCAATTTAATGACAGCCTTGCCCCACCACTAGCCCAAGTCTCTCTCTTACGGTTAACAAACACGTGAGCCTTTCAGGGCTGCTTGTTCTAAGTGGCTTTTTCAATTATCTCAATCAATTCCAGCCGAAAAGCAACAGCGTGTCAAAGAAAAAACTTTAACGTAAATAGGCATGTAATTAAAAATACAGCTGACACTGCAGAAGTTTTTCTAGGCTTGGCATTTTTCTGACAGAAAATGCCAGATGTATCAGAACTGAAATGTTCTAGGGAATATGTTGACAAAACGTCCAACAGACTCAAGGATGATTCCCGTGGAAATCTGGTTTGTCTCTGGCCCATTTGCCCTCCCTTCTTTCCTCCCCTCGTCTCTCCAACGGCCAACACGGCGGGGAGTCAGGGAGCCAGGAATGAAGCAGTAAGCAACTCCAGAGTCAGGGAGTTATGTTCCTAGGGAGCCTGTGAAGTGTGTTTTGCTTTTGAAACAGTTTTTGAAAGGCTTTCTTTCGCAGCAGGCCGTGACAGGAATCTAACCCAGGACCTTCACATCCACAGCAGTTTCCTCCCTTTTGAGCCAGATGCAGGGCACTTTGGGCAGCGTTACTTAGTTGTCCCATAGAAGGCCAATGTGTATGGCAAATGAGAGTTAATCATCTCAGCCGCTGCAGAAACTCCTAATCCTCTCCATGATTAGTCAACTATGAACACACAAGAAAAACTGAGATTAGGTAGTGCACAAAGTTTACCTTAAACAGACTGGTGAAAATGTCCCGCATGCGAGACTGTGTGACACATGACTATATGTCCTGATAAGACTGGCTGCTCAGGGAATGATTTTTAAAAAATACCAGGTCAGACTTTCAGTTGGTATAAATCACCCCCAAAGTAAACAGAGCTATGCTGATTTATGCCAGCGAAAGTTCTCAGTGTACCTGCCAATAAACATTCTGATTTATTTTTCAATTAAGTTTCAATATGAATATCTTTGACAGATACCTTTATTTCATAGCTGCTCCATATTCTGGATACACCTGCTTTTATCCAAACCAGAAATACAGTCTTGTAACTTTAACTGGTGATTACCATCTGAATTTCCGGTAGAAAACACTGGATAACCATTATTCTATGCAAGATCTGACTTGGCTGTTTTAATCAGTGGTAAATGTTTCATGATGGCTCCAGTTTTGTAGCTGCTTGACTGATGTCTTATTCCTATCATTAGTGGCATCCTTAATGCATGTCGATAGCATGGTTATGATTTGTGCCTCATGTCAATTAAGAAGAGCTGCAGTTAGGCTGGGACTCAAAAGAAGGTTTTATTAGAAAGACGTTCAAAAAGATAGTATCAGTTCAGTATGTGCAGGACATTGTCATAATATCTTCCATAGCTTAGAATGTCCAGTTAAAGATAGGGGTAGTAAATAACACATCGTCCTAAAAGTTGCTTTCAAGAACATGGCTATGGTGCGATAACGTATTGCTTAGTAGCGCTAGTATACCAATTAGATCGTTACAGTCTCATTGTAAATTATTTATTTCCCAGAGTTTTTATTTAAAAATAAAATTTGCTGTTCCCTTTCTTTCCTTCCCATGATTCTCTCCTTCCACAACTGTTTGAACTCAGCATTTGAGCCACATGAGGTCCTGGAATATTCATAGAGCAAGAAGATAGTTGGTGTAAGTGAGCGGTCATAGCCCTACTAAGAGAAACAGTAAATAAACTTAGCCTTGATGCTGTGCTAATGTGGACGTGCAGTGTCTGGCTGGGTCAGGATATGTGCAGAGCTCCCTCTCCTCTGCTTGAAGACCACATAAAAACACCACATGGCAGATATACTCTCAATTCCTCACTCAAAAGACTAAAATCGTGGCCACAGTAGGAAAACAAAGGCTCTACATACATCAAAGTACAGACCACTGGGGAACCTGTCTCTGCTTTATAAAACCTATAAGAATTAGAAACTCTTTGTTTGGACTTTCCCCTAGCCATCAAGTGTGTTTTGGATGCCCAGCTTTTACTACTTTTACTGAAAGCATGGCCTTCTCTGCTGCATCTTCCCGCACGCCTTAGTATAAATTGCCTCATAGTAGGCCCTTGGCTGAAATCCGGCGCTATTTGAAAGTAACAGACCCAGACAATAAGCTACCTCCTTTGAAGTAAGTATTTTGCTGGCAGGGAAGGGCATCTTGATGACAAGGTCATTTAACAAGCGTCTGTTGTAACCAAAGCAAAGTCGCTTCAGGGAATGGAAAACTTAGAAGGTCCCCAGGCTCTTTCCCCTTGTTTCGGCCTTTTTGCACTAGAAGGGGAAGTGAGACAGGAATAATGAGCAGAGGAGTGCACTGGAACTCAGACGTTACTGGGACATCCATGGAGCTGGGCCAGCCCCTTGTGTTTTCGCTCTTGGAAGGGGAGGCTAAACCACAGCGTGGGCCAAGTTTCCTAAGAGCTGCCTCGTGAGTTAAAAAGGGCTATTTTGCCAAGGTCACCACTAAGCAGAGTGACCTCAGCTGCTTTATAGATGTGGTGTAGACCTTCTAACTGGGATTCAGCTGACCTTTGGATGTCAGATGACATCCTGTTTTAGGATGCGAATTCCCATGCTGTCTATGCCTGGAGTCAGGCAGAGTGCATCCCACCCATAGTGCCAAGCACTTCAGTATGTCTTTGCAACCGTATCAAAAAACTTTGTTCCACATGAACACAAGGTCTTTCTGTCCTTGGTATCTCCTGGAAGAGTTCCACCAAAATCATTATAGAGGGATGCTTACACGCCGTTCTCACTGTGCTCATTCTCCCTTTTTTTCCTTAGTCAAGATCAGGCACACAGGATGGTTATTCTCCTATTTGATAGAGTGTCTTTGGATCATTCCGGGAGGAGAACTAGATGACATCTCCTTGCCCCGTTGAAATTGTGTCTGCCTTCCCCACACCATAATAATACACAGGAATCTTGAGCAGCACAAGTCTGATCTACAATGGCTACAGAGTAGAAAATGTGTATTTCTACACTAGATTCTAGTCTTTTTAGTAACGAACAAAAAAATTGCAATGGGGACACAATTATTTTTAGTGTTCGGGATTTAGTTCCAGGATAAGAAATTACTAAAACATTGAGTTTTACCACCACCAGAACATAAGCTCTCAAATGGCAAAAAGCACTCATACACATGGCTTTCTTGAGTTCATGAATAATGTTGAAGCAGAAGGGCTTCAGGCTGATTTAAATTGGCCCTCATCTTGAGAGACATTAACAAAGATGGGGGGTTGATTTTGCTGCTTTTTTTTGCCTTTTTTTTTTTTTTTTTTTCAGGGGGTGGTAGTATAGTTATATAAAGTTTTAATTCAATAACGAGAACTGCCAAACTCAGCAAGGGAAATAAGACGTGACATGTAGGAGTTACAGAAGAAGGATGCAAAAACCATTACGGCAGTAGCTGTATCATTTATAAGGACAACATAGCCTGAAGGAAGACTGTGTGTGTTTTAGGAGGGTGACTCCAGAAGCTACACTTACATAGAATTAACAAACAAGCAAGTGTAATCTATTGTTTGTGACAGGTAACAAACTGACAGCCTCGACAACAGAGTTATTTATCCCTGGACCATGGACAGCATGGAAAACACCACCAGCAATAAACCGTTTCCCACTTCACACAGAGCTGCCCAGAACCCCAATGTGAAAGGATCACATCTGAAAACAGAGAATGTGACTCTGTCTCCATGTTCCTTTCTTGCTAACTAGATAGTAATCAACTGGTGATCAAGCTTACTAAAGCAGAATTATAATCTCTCCACACATTCTCCATTGCCACTGAAGTCCAAATCTGGACTTCAGTTAGCTTAACCTTCTTTCCTTAAAGCTCTCCAATAAATGTTTGGACTCACCATTTGGAAATTCAAAACTGGCAGGGACAAACACCAACACAACTTCTGTATCATACACAGAGATACATACATCCCTCTTCTTCCATGACACAGTAATTTTCTTTTTGTAGATCCCGTAGCTGTCCCACCTTTGAGGTCTCCTTTGCTTAGAGCTGCCTTTGCAGTAGACCTTGCAACCTTTTGTCCTTCCCACACCCTCCTTTTTGACATTCTTTGTGAAACCAGTGTCTTGGGGTTTCTTCTTACGCTTTGGAGTTTTACTTGGTATTAACAGTTCCACATACACCTTTTCACATAGTTCTTTGTAAGAAGTCCTGGCCATGGCCAGCTAATAGCTGGGAGGCTCTGTATCAGGAAAACAGAGCTTGACAGTAGATTTGTAAAGAGATATTCTGTTCCATAAAACTGCCCCTGAGAAAGAAAAATAAGTCGCTGCTCCCCACCACCACCACCCACCCAATGTCTCTCAAATATGCCAAAATAAGTGAGAAAGACATGCCCAGCCTCATTCTGCAGAACGATCAAGGTAGGGTTCCTGAGCCTCTGAGAGGACGTAGTTACAGAGCGGATATACATAGAAACATGCAAATTTTGAACCGACTTATATCAATTTCAGCAACTTCCCAGTTTCTCTTGTGCCTCCTTCAAAGTAGCTTGAGTTGCTTACGGAAACTTTTGTCACATGAAGTGATAGATGGCAAATTAAATTAAAACCCCACCACCTTTCACAAATGCCAGCCTTAACTTCCTAACATCGTAAAGTCTTCCCACTGATAACAAATCCTCATTTGTTAATAGCCTCTGGCTTTTTTTTCATTTTTGGGTCACACTTACAAGCAGTCTCAAGATTTCTGAACAACTGCCAGTCCAAAGTTTTCTTTTGCCTTCTATTTTGGTTGTATAAGAGGACCTCATGTGTTTGGCTCATTAACTTTACGCTGTCTGAGAAGTGAAGGCAAAAGCTCTGCTTCCAGACGTAATTTGCATGTAGCTGACAGCAGCAATTTATCAGGTTCTTGGATCTTCATATGTAAGAATCTAGGCCTCGGTTTAATTTCTAAATCAAGTAAATCTGCAAAGCTACAATCAGGCAGCATTTTATAAAAAAAAAATCTTATTAGTTAAGATATTATAATTGTCACGGTATCATTGCATTATGTAGACTTTAAGCAGGCCTATATGCATCTAAAATAATAAAAGACTCATTGCTGTACGGTAACCCATGAGAGAATAATATGTATGGTCACGTACACACATATTCACGCTTTGATACAGGGCCTCAAAGACTACCTGGAGGAGAGTCTGGGATTTCTTATCTGTAAGATATTTTTAGGAAGACAATTAAAAAATTATATACATTATGAACATTTAAATTAACATTTTTTGGTTCATCAATCGTATAATACTACTTTGTATTTTAAATAAGCAATCTGTCTCTACAAACAAGTTCGAAATCACCTCAAAGAGAATTCAACCTTTCAGCCAGAACATTAAGCATAGGGGAAAAAAAAAGCTGAATTCCTCTCTCAGGTAAAGTTAGTGGGAGTTTTGCCCTTGATTTTGATTCAGGTACATTTTACCTGTGCAGATCGACTTCTACAGTCCTTTCTCAGCTGAAAGTCTCACTTTTTCTTTTCCCCCCCAAAGAAAACTTATGTTTGCTCTAACTGTCATGTATTTGACTGACTTTTATTTGCTTTTGGAGGCTAAAGTGTTAAATAAGGCTTAAACTCAGTTGCTGGTTCTGTCCTACATGATTTGGTCAGGCTGCTCAGAGCCAAATGTGGCCAAGAGCTCTGGCTCAGAGCAACTGGAATAGGAGGAATTTGGTCACCAGCATCTAGAAATGCAGTCCAGAACCCCCCGCTTGGCAGCATTAGAAACTGCTTAACTGTGCAGCTGTCACAACTGCGTATATGTTTTTGTTCTCTACCATAGAGGCCCTGATTTCCAAAGTCTCAGAGATGGTCGGGCTTAACCCCGCTTTGGCAGACTGATTCAGACCTCAGACCTAGGTCCTGCCAAGGCCCGGCTCTGAAGCATTCCCACACCTTCCTCCTGTCAGCCCACCGGTTCAAAACACGTCTAACACACACTGGCAGGTTCAGGTTTTTCTGGAGGTCAATGGAGTTGAGGCCACTATTTCTTCAAGAACGGTCCTGGATTCTCCAAAGCCCACAAATTTTACCTTGTTTGGTGGTTTATTTTTTTTAAATACAGCTTACTCACTGAAGCCTAAGATTTGTGAGACCTGCGTTCTAGCCCTTTGTTCACCTGAAGTGGTTCAAAATCACCTCAGCTATCAACGAGGGTGTTGTGTTGAAGCTGTGCCTCTGTGCTATGGCCAGACGCTGACTCTGCACTAGCCAGGGTTGCCCTAGGACACTTCTTCAGAAAGGGGGAAGTCCTGAGCACCGGCCACACCTCAACAACTGCATCAGGATTTTACATTATACAGCCATCTGCTAAAATATACAAACAATATCCAGAGCAAGGACCGGACTCCAGCTTTTCTTACCAACCTGCAGCAATAGTCTCCATACTACAGAGTAATTTGTTCCTCCTACACTCCTGCCCTCGGCTGATTATCGGAGTACAATGGGTCCGTTTCCACAGAGCGAGAGGAGAACACCTCCACCCAGAATAACGTCCTAGCTGTGGACACGGCACTTCTGGAAAGCAGTTTTCACTTGCGATGAGGCTCAGCTGCGTTTGTAGGCAAGGGCTTTGGTCCTGGCCCACATCTTACAGTTGCGACAAGTCCCAGAACATTTCTGCTGTTTCACCATAAACCGAGGACTGTCGTGGCAAATGCTACTTACGCATTGGGACACAGGTTAGCTGAGGTTCAGGCTTGTGGTCTGAGCTGCACAGTGTACGTGGCAATGTCTGGATTGATTATGCTAGGTTTTAAGAAACCTGTAATTATTTTCAAGTGTCACTGTTAATTACACTTTCCCTTTAAAAACATCAGAGCAGGAAACCTTAATGCTGTAATCAATACTCATTGACAATACTGTGTTTTATTCATTATTTGCTTACTGACAGATGCAAAAAGAAAAATGAGGCTGTCTGTAAGCTACTTCAATCCTTGACTATAGTTTTGGGGTTTTTTTACCCCCTGTGGGGACATAAGCGTATGATTTGGAATGGTCGGTTACAAAACCCGTTGTTTAAATCGTTAACTCTTTCATGTTTCACCTTTTGTTTTATTTTATTTAAAGAAAACAATATAAAAACCAAATGTGTTACTAATACATTCAAATTTGAAAGAAGCTGGAATTAAAATATGTAGGATGCTTATCTATGTTCTCTAAGACCTTTGTACTAAGCAATTAGAATGTCTGGAGCCACTGATTTAGAGATTTTTTTTTAATCAACCACCTATTTAGAAAATGTTTGCAGCAATTTCTTACATCATTTATTTATTTTTATGAAAACTGGAATAGGAATTTATCTGATCTTGCAGTTTGTTCTTTACTTCAGGCTATAATCTGGAATTACATTCATTTATCTTCTTTGGAAGTTTACTTAAAAGGAAACAAACTGCACTTTCAGGAAATGGTATGACAGTTCTTTGTGAGGGCAAAAGTAAAAAGAATCTATTTTGGAGATGCAGCTTAAGGCACTGTAATTAGTTACTGGAATGGAATTAATGGCTTGTCACTAAAAAGCCAATTCTCTGACTGGAACATCTGGCTGGGATATGACAATTGGCTGCTACAGACTTTATGTTGGTGTCACATTATGCGATAAGTAATAGGAGAACGTAAAATCTCTAAGAGAATGAAGATCTAGTTTTATGGTCCTGTTCCTACCAACTAGAAATATGTGAAGAAAACCACACAATGTACCTGTTGTCCAGTTTATAAGTGTAATTGTTGCTATCTTGGATGATATCTACATTTTCTTCTTACTGTTCTTATGAGACAATATAAACTATTAAAACAAACCCAAATCTATTCTGCAGTCAGATTTTTGTTTTCATTACGCTTTCCTATGCACTTCCAATAACATTAGCGCAATTCAAGTTTTACTCACTGCTCAAATGAGCAGTCATAAGGTGTGTTTTCAGTGTTTTCAAGTCCATGGTCTTGATTCGAAATAAAGTTGTAAAATCCAAGAATTGTTTTACTCAGTATATGCAGTTACCCCACGCATCAGCCATCTTTCCAAGAGAGTTTCCCAAATTAAACAAAAGCAAATATCGCTATATTGTACTCTGTGCGAATTACTAGAAATAAAGCTTCTGTCATTGCAGAAACTTAATTTGTTTAATGAATGAATGCCACATTGTTTTCCATGTCTCACTCTTTTGTGTTCTGTTTCTGCCTTATGTGTGGTAACCTTTCAAGTGAAGCTTTCCCTGTTAGTTAATACAGTAACCTTTCAGAAAGCCAGACTCAGCAATGAAAGACAAAAGAAGAAAGTGAAAGCAATCCTGATAAAAGGAAGCTGTTAATCCCAGAAGTACACATTTTTCTTTTCTGTTTTACTGAGCCAAATCAGTCCTTAAAGCTGTCCAGATGCTATAGTTTCAGAGGAGCACTAAAGTAGAAAACACAGAATTACTCTAATTGTCCCAGAGTGATTAAATTCAGAAGAGGCAGTGTACGCATCAGTTGAGTTGTTAATTATTTTTTTTTAAACACAAACAGGTCAAACTCTGAAGCATACCAAGCCATGCTTGTGTATTCTTGGTTTTCCTTAAGCAACTGCAGCACAGTTATAAATTCATTCTAGTTATGCTTTCTGCTTGGTAGCATGCCAAAAGGTCTCCTCTTCATCCACTCTGCAACGTTCCCGTTTCCTTTTGTTCTGCCTCAGTAACTTCAGAACTTGCTGTCTAGGTACACACACAACAGCAGATGCATATAACTACACCCTTTACAGAAAAACTTCTGTCTCCAAGGTAAAAATAGAACAGATTGATGGGGTCAGTATTAAACTGGCTCCCTCTAATGAGTTAAAGACTCCCATCTGTTCCATATACTAATGTGGTTGAAGCCTGCAAGGAGGAGAAAAAAAAAAGATCAATACAAATTTATGGGCTCTTCATAAGCATTAAATTAACAGCAAGAGAAATGCAGGGTTGTGTGGAAGGGATGCTCATGATCCTCCTCTGAGGCTTATAAAGCTAACTGAGCACAAAATGATATAATTATGGTGTTAAATAAGACTTCTAGGGTAAAGTTCCTAGAGGATAAAAAAAGATGCTTGCTACAGCCTCGACAATTAAAGAAGCCTTTCCAAAAGGAAGTCTGCACCATCAGCCTACCTACTGGGGATCAGCTACCCCCTCACTCTCTCCCTCTTTCTGTCTTTCCAGTTCCTCATATTAATCCTCAGCATTTCCAACTCCCCCATCTAATTCCCTTCCCCTGTCTGTTTCCCCAGATCTTTACTTCATCAAGATTCAGTGCTCCAGCTGAAAGCTATTCACTGGAGTTGGCCTCCACGCAGCCCTGCTGCTTCTCTAAATTCACTGTGGCTAAACTTCTCCTCTTGGCCATCCCTTCAGCATCAGCCATTTGCTCCCTCATGATTTCCCATCAACTGGCAGAGCCAGCTCCCTTTGTTCATCTGCCCTTTTTTCCCTCTTTCTATGAATACTATGTCTGATGCTCTTCATGCTTCATTAGCCTCCTTTCTCAACCTTTTTGTCCTGTTCCTTCCCTGTTAGGCCTTACCCATAAACCCCACAAATGTGTCTTTAGCACCTGCTTGTACATTACACCTTCTTGTAGAAATCCCAGTCCCCTGCTGCAAATTCAGTTCTGCCATCTTCATAGCTAAATGAATCTATGCCACCAGTTTTGTTGAAGCTGAACCAACACTTTCAGTGGTACAGTTCTCTACCTTTGGAATGATCCTCAGGTTCTTTCTTCCTCTTCCTGTCATTTCCCTCTCTGTATAGACAAGGTCCCAGATTTCTTCCATCTGACCTCCCTTGAACTCACTCCTGTATCACCCCTTACCAGACTCTCCAATTTCTCAGTCATCTGTGGTTTCTTCTATTTACAGTGTAAACATATCTCAGTCCCATCCCTCCGTTAAGCTATCAGCTTGTCCCTTTCTCATTCTCTTTCCCTTTTTGCCTTTGACCACTAAACTCAGTGGGGGCACAGACTGTAATAACCATCTTGGTGCTCCTCTCCTCTCTCCAGCCTGACTCCCCTTAGTGGCTTTCCACTGAGCTGACTGACCAATGCCTCTGGCAGTTCTCCTCCTGGCTTAGGATCCAGCTCCAGCCTCCCTCATCGCTTCAGATGCCTGCAGTGTGGTCTGTCAAGTGCTTCCCAATAGCGTGTGCTCTGCTCTCTCTCTCTTCCCTCTCTTCCTTCCCTTGCAATCATCTTTCAGCATGTTCTTTAGAAGATGTTCCTCTTCCCTCTTCATCTTTTTATGAGGATCCCATAACCTTTGGCCATGCCCTTTTTCTCCCTCTCCAACTTTTTCTCAATAACTTCATCCTCAGACACAAACTGAACTGCAGATGACCACTTATGCACAACAGCTTTTTCTGTGTACCCTCACTGCTAAAATTTCTGTGCAGACTGTCACGTCACTGATTATTGGAACAACTTTTTCTTCTGATCTTGACTGTCACCCAGTTCAGTGTCTGTACAGTCCTCTGCAGAATTCCCTTTTCCCGTCACATGAGATAATAATGATGGCAGTCTTTCAAAGGTCTTTGAGCTTGATATCACCCATCCTTCACTCTAATACCTTGGTTTAGAGAATGAGAGAACTTAACAGTGTAATTCAAGTATTGCTTTGCCAGTTGGCCTCAATGCAGAGAACAGCATCAGGCGCATTCCATTCATTAGTTCAGAGATAGCCAAGTACCTTGAAGCTGGAGGCCTGAACTCTCCCATACACACCTCAAATCACTAGTCGACCTAATATCTATGCCTTTTCATAATTATTTTTCTCATCACCAGTCAAAAGGAGAACTTCTGCAAAGTCCTATGCCTTTGCACGGTTGTTGGCTGCAGTGATTACTGGTATGCAGGCTCAAAGGTCTGCCACTTTCCCCTTTGGGCCTTTTGCCCTCTTTTGCAAAGATACTTGTAAAGTCCTAAAGATTTCCTCTCTCCTCCAGCTGTTAAGTGAGACAGTTCCTTCTGTACTGCAAAGTAACAATGTTATTTATTGAATCTATTGACATGTAAAAAATTATCAAGCAAACAAGCTAAAAACAGTTTTGGTTCCTGCTGAATCAAACCAAAATATAGGCAAGCAGTCATGCTGGCCCAGATCCCCCCAAATTCAAGTCCTCGCTCTTTCCTATTTTATCCAAGCCTGGGAACTAAGTATCTATCCAGTCTGGTGGTTGTCCTAGACACCAGCCACAGAGCATCTTTCTGCTCACCCAGTGGATCTTGCAGAGGATTTTCAGCAAAAAGTGGCCTGTTTCCAACAGGTGAAGAGTTGATGATGCCATGACCTAGCTTAATCTTCTAATTATAGCTTCTCCTAGGAGATAGGACATATAGGTCTGAACCTTCTCAGGCTTGAACGGGAATTGCTCAAAAGGCAGAAATCGTCCCATTTCTTGGCAAACGGTCCAATCACTGGCAAGTTAATTAGAAAGGAACACGATACCTACTTCTTGTATACTGAAAAAAAATAAATGGTAGTCATGACTGCATTTTACAAAAGGCCTGTGGGAATGTGCCTTGAGTTTAATAAACAGGCTTATCAGATCAAGCCCTTTGGAGGAATACAGGCAGAAGAATGAATCTTTTCCAGCTCCCAGCTGGTCTCCTGTGAAGTCTCTGTCCTGCTGAGCCCAGGCATTCATGCAGATGTGCAGAAGAAGAATTGCCAGACAGCACAGCTGCCATGGCAGCTCACAACACCCCCATGCTAGGTAACGGAGCAGGATTTTCAGGATCTAAATGCCTTCTCAGTCTCACTCTCCCCAGCAAACAAGTATGCTGCACTGCAATGTTCTTCCTTGACAATGAGTCAGGAGTACTTTTACGCATATAGCTTCAAGTGTTTCTCCTAGCTGTCAGGGGCATGAATGGAATTTTAAATGTTAATACATATAATTAGAACGTTTTCAGGAGTCAGTATTTTCCTTGTTTTAACAGAACTCTACCGACATAAATCTCAATGCAGAGGACTACATTCCACGTGGAGTCACAGCAACAAAATCTTGGAAAACACCATTGCTTTTTGGAGATAATGTAATTTTAGAGAGGGATTTTATTTACCCTTTCTTAGTAGGTTGCTGATAAATAGCGTCACCATTTACTGTAGTCTAATTACATTTGATGCTGAAGACTAACATACAGATTAAAATCAGCTGTCTGAAAGTGAGCATCTTCTGATTTAAGAAAGTGAGAATAGTTAAATACAAAACTAGTATAGATTACTATAATTCAGTAATGGGAATTTATTATATTATTGACAATATATGCATTTATATTTTTAACATACCTAACTGGGCTCAACTTTACCTTGAAATCTGGCAATAAAAAATGAAAGAAGCCATTGTTTTAACTGTGTGTCTGCCAACTTGGAAGTGAAGGAAGGCAGCTTCTCTACATTTGAAACAAAGCAGTGTTTAGTTGCCATTTGTTGCAGTTTCGTCCATTTTTAAGTTGGTGCTGCCTACAGAGGTAGTAGAATGTCTTTGGCCTAATTTGTAACAGGACTTTTTTTAAAGGTAGTTCTTGGACTTTTCAATTGAATCCATTTCTTTTCCCCTTACCTGCTTTGCAAGAAAGTACTAGGAATAGTTATCCATTCTTCCAGGTTTTCAGATCGCAGAGGAAAAAAAAATATATATAGCTTCAGTGAGAGCCCTGGAGTCATCTCCGTAACAGGTCTGCATTAACTGTGTAGAAGTCAGAGAGGAAACTCACAGAGAGGGTGGAATAAGTTACGAAAAACCTCTAAGGACATCAGAAAAACACCCCTGGTAAGCCTTAGTATTCAGAAGTCTTTCATCCTGTCAGATGCTCCACATGTATGAGATTCAGCCTGGCTAAAAATCACCATCACTTACATAAGAAGCTTTTTCAACATTTCCCAGGTGCACACAAATATGCTATGGTTATATGCAGTCTAATGGTTTTTCTGCTGCTAAAAGACAATGAGTGAATGAGTCCTGGTGACCAGAGGCAGAGGGAAGAGTGGAAAGTTTTGTATTGCTTTCCATATGCTGTTATGAGCCATTATATGTGTCAGTATTTCTACTAAAAAAAAAAATGACTGGGAGCCAAAGGAGATAAGTACAAAACATAACATCAAAATCAAATTACAAGGTGAACATAATTTGTTTCTGGATATGGACATAATTGCTATGTTCTGCTTTACTGGAAAGCTCTTTGAATCAAGGCATCCAAACTCTATATTGAGATATATTTACAAACTTGAGTGAGTTTTGCTGTTCACAGATCTTTGACTAAGTTCAGAAAAGCTTGTCCGTGTATTTACTGGACTCTATAAAAATTAGGAAACAGCTCTTACAGGGTAAGTGTATAGTATGGAGGCAACCCTCCCCACTCATGGGCAACGGCTTTCACTCCAAGATGAAATCCAATGCCAGGAACAAGAAGTTCCTGTAACTCTGCTAGTAGGTGCAATCAGAATGGGAGATAATTTTCTGAGCACAAATGAGCTTGGGACTACTGTCAGTCTCCTTATAATCCTTCCACATTAGTTCTGGTAAAGCTATTCCCATAGCTGAAATCCTAGGTCCCTGGCCCAGTTCAGATCTTCTCAGCTGGGCCAAGCTCAGAGCTAAGACCTTGAGCTGGGTTAGCAGGCTGCACACTGACCCAGCAGAGAAGCTTTGAGTGCTGCATCCAACAAGGCTCTTCCTGAAAGCACCACAAATCATTCAAACCTGAATTAAAGGTCTTCCTCCTTCCAGGAAGACTGTTTTATATGCATGCACCTACCTCCACGTATTGTTAGGTTTTAGGAATGTTCCAACTCCTTTTGTTGGGTCTTGTCACCCCATCACAATTAATGAATAATAACAAAGTTATGAGGTACTGAACAAGCTGTTTTCCATACTAGCTTCAGGAGTGCTGCACAGACTACCCCAGCCCTTGGCTGCCTGGTCCCCTTGTGCTTCTACCTGTGCCTCCTCCCTGTTCCCTCTCACCAGAGCTGGACTAAGGTCTCTGCACAGTCTTTTCACTACAGTTTGCTCTTTTACCCCTTCCCGGCCGCAAGTGGCAGCAATCTTCCTTCTCCACAGCAAGCCATCAGAGCAGAGCTAGTGAACAAGCAGGGTCATATGGGGAATGTATGGGCGGGTGAGGCGACAGCTATGCTGATACAGCAAATCACGTGCTTCAGGCCAGTGATGGAGATGGACGGAGTCCTGCTGTCATCCTGCTCCACCATGGGGTGAAGTTCCTGTCAGGAAGTTCCTATAGCCCCTCTCGCCATCCAAATCAGATAGAGGGGTGGCTGGGACTGAAAAAGGGGAGAGGTTCCTGTCCCCAGTCATGCATCTGAAATTGTACAGATTCCTTGGCTAAAAGGTCTCGTAATACTGAAATACTAACCAGTGTTGCGATAATACCACTTTCAGCACAGTCAGTGATGCTGAGAGTATCACTCTTCACTAACACAGGACTTTCTTAAAGGCTCGTCAATCTTTGAGCCAGAAGGAACCATTAATCTTTTTGTCTAACCCCTGGAACTAGAACTTCACCTAATGTATTCCATATTAGCTCTGAACTTTGGCTGATTTTGAATCAAGTATTTCAGAAACACATCCAGCCAGGTTTCTTAAAGCTCTAGCAATGGGAATGCACCACATCTACCTTGAATTGCTCCAGAAGATAGGTCGTATTCACCATTTAAAACACCTGCACCTTGTTTAAAATCTTGATTTGCCTAGCAAAGATCCCAGTCTTGAGTTTTCTGTTGCTGCATTAAAGAGCTGTTGGTTTTCTGAAGCTTTTCCTACGTGTAGGTATCTGTAGGCAATGAGGAAATCACATCTGCAACTTGAATAATTTAAGGTAATTGTGTTCGGGTTTCTACCTGTTTTCCAGACTACAGTTTAGACTCTTTTAAAACCTTTTCAATTTTTCAGCAAAATTCTCAATATTAGGACCCAGGAGCTGAAGTGTTCCAGTGATAGCCTTGCTAGCAGTTACCCAGATGGCCCTGCCCCTTCTCCTACCTGTGCCTTTGCTTATACCTCCACAGGTCACATTAGCTCTTCGGCTAACTATCTCAATGGAAATGCCTACCCTGATAGTTGTGTACTTTTCTCTTAAGATCTTTTCGATGTCACAACATTACAGTGTCCTATCTCAAAAGTGGAACCCACATTCTTTGTTTCAAAATGCACAGTCTTAAATTCAGTTGTCTTCAAAGGCCCACCACTCAGATCAACCCACGTTACAAAACAATCCAGCTCACTCTGTAGCCTGTCCCTGTCTTTGTTTACTTATCCAGTAGCTTGAGGTCATCTGCAAATTTTGCAAGCAATTATTTTCTCCTTTCTCCCAGCTGATTGATATAGGATGCCTTTAATTTACGCACAATGTATATGTAGTCTCCTGTGAGACAAAGGTTCTGGATCTTAGTCAAAGGAGAAACATAGAAATAACTCTACTGCTGTTTTCTCTTTCCTCATTAAGAATGTCTTTTCCAGTTATTCTTGCCAGACATCTTCTCTCGAGCCCAAATTGCAATAGAGCTCATCTGCAAAATTTGGTAGTTTGGGAACAGTCTCTGAAATAAAATGGATTAACAATGTCGTTCACCTTGGAGGCTAGTCAGGGTATCTTTCTATCACTGCTGAGTTTTCATTTGATAAGACAAAGCACATTTACAGAGGTGATTTGCAGGAAGAGAGACTGACATCTACTTATAATCGAAACCAGCATCATGATGTTCAGTGCACAAGAGAGAGGACCAACACAGGAGAAAGCACACCCTTTTGCTTTTACTCTGCACAGACCATCCCGTTCAGACGCTTCTGACAACAGAACCCTTTAAATTCCCAGTCCCTCCACCCCCCCCGCATAACTACTCTACAGCAGTCCCTCATTCAGAAATAGCTTTTTATCTTCACAATCGATCTTCTTCCTCTTTGTTTAAAGGAGAAAATGCCAGTTTCAAAGGAGAGGCTCAATTCCATCTTCTTTAAAAACAATGGAAACCTTCCAGATAGCGCAATGGATACAGGATGAGATTCCTGAGATCCCTTATTCTTTATTGTATTTTTCCAAACGTGTGTTTGGAAAGTGTGTACTTAATTTCAAAGTTGATTATTCAAGCAGGACAATTTTAGTGTCTCTGGTCCCAGGAAGAGGTTCTGATGAGAATTTCACAAGCCTAAAGCAGGAAATATGCAGACAAATTATAGGTCAGCTAATCTGCCTTTGTCATTTTTACTGCTGTGCGCAGGCAGTACACAGGGAGTTTGAAAACCAGTTGAGGACACCAAATAGGTCAGCTCTGGAGGCAACAAGCAATTGCCACCTTTCAGTCCCAGACTCACACAGCTAACTATGCCGCCCATCAAAGCCCCCCAAAAGTGATCAGCCCTTGAAAAGCTGCTCTTTCAGTCTACCACCCTGCACATTTGTCCATGGGGCAAGCCAGCCTCTGCTGGGTTATCCTGGATGTAACAGGAGCATTTACAACAAACATGGCAATGATTCAGGCATGCTGATGCAGAAACACATGGTTCTTTCCCAAAGGGAGAAAACAGACTCCAAGCTTGTAAAGCAAGCAATCAGCTTCTCTCATGGACTTGCAAAAAGAGAAAGAGGGGGAACAAAAGAAACCTCAGCAGATGTTCAGTGTCACTAAGGGATAAATCATGAGACCCTTTTTTTCTGCTAGAAGAATATACTCTGTACTGTACAGCAGAATCAGAGTACACTACTATAAACCATGGAATGAAATCAGCTAGTCTGTCAAAAAACAGCATGGTTCTGCACTTTATTCCCCTTTCCTGAGCTGAAAGTATGCAAAACATTTTCTTTCCCTCCTGCCCAAGTTTTACATAAATATTCACAAATGGCCTGAGGAAAAATATGAAAAGTTATAGATATGTTTTAAGTAAATAAAGTAGTGGACTGATTCTTTGTAGTGCATGGCAGGGAGGTTAGAATGAAGATGGAACGCAGAAATTATTAGAATACTGGCAAATAGAAGGAAATAATTATGATTAAACACTGAAAAAGACTCCCAGTAGCACACATAGTAACAAAACCATTTATAGATTGCTAAGAAAACATTCCCTGAACTTAATTTTAGGCATCTATCATTTTGTGGGTGCAAAATTTGGAATCTCTGCAGCAAAACCTTAAGGGGGCAGAGTTCAATCTCTTTCTAGTTGAATGAGGTGTCAAACTACCACATGTTCTTGTAACAAACTGCTGGGAAAGCAGAAAACACATTGCAAGCTTTCTCTTTTCCAGGAGAAAGAATGGTTCATTCATGGTTGGTAGCTCTCTATTTTGAAATCTTATATTTAAAGTAAATCATTAACATATATTTTCTTTGTACAGTATTTCTGCCCTCCTTGCATTTATTGTAGATTTGTATTTGGAGTGAAAAGGGGGGTTGCATATTTTTATTATTATTTTGTCATTTTACACAGTCTTGTCTCTCTGATACATTATAGTTCTGGTCTTCAGTAGTCTTATGTTGCTATCATGACTCCATCCAGACAGTGATAGAAAATTGCCATGTTGTGTATGAGAAAGAGGGTTAAATCTACCCATCACCCTACAGAGCAGGAGATAAAATTTATCATCTGGAGTACAGTCCAGTTGCTGGCACCACTAGCTGTTCTAAAGGTAAAGTCCATAGCTTCACACTTGGCATACATCCCTCCATTTCTTCTAGAGATCATTTTTTTTACAAATCAGAGTGGGAATTGTGGGAACCCCTTTTGTACATCAAGCGTAGGATTCAGTCAGCCAACCTCATCTTCCTTGCTTAACCTTGAGAAATCACCAGTGGTTAAGAATACATTGCATCATTTTTGCACAGAGATATGGGAGTAGCTGTTTACGATCTCCTTCCGAAACGACTCAGGTTCCAGCATGAGTTTCTTTCTCAAAGGTGCTGTAGTAATTACAAGTGTCAAAGGTTTGAGCTGACACAGAAAAAAAATTCAGTAAGTCATTTTTTCCATTTATTAATCTGTCACAGATGAGAACAGCAGTAACCCATTCTGTGCATACTATAAAGCTGAGACATTCTTCCCTCAACTACTTTACTACAAAAAGGTTGAAAGTAAGGTAAAGAAAGAAATGCATACTAACAGAGAATTGTTTCAATCAGAGATTGTAAAACAAAACAAAATGCCAGATAAACCAGGTCTTGTTCATCAATAAGGGCCATA
This sequence comes from Fregata magnificens, assembly GCA_013389945.1. Lineage (NCBI taxonomy): Eukaryota > Metazoa > Chordata > Aves > Suliformes > Fregatidae > Fregata > Fregata magnificens. The sequence goes on from WAAD01025012.1 coordinate 606,089, forward strand.
GTTATGCCATTAGCTTTTCCTCAGTACAATTTGTTCAGGGCAATGGGGATTTCCATGTAAAAAATCAATGGTTCGATCTGGCCATATGAACACCAGGTATCGCAGCCATCTACAGCATTCTGGCAGTTTCAGGACAAGATGGATGAGATTCTCTCCTTGAAATTTGCTCTCTGAAAGTAGAATAATAACCAAGGGGTGGCACACTAAAAAGAGCACAGTGTTAAAAAAAAAAAAAATTCTCTAGAATTATTTGAAAAGTCAAGTAAATCTCTTACTTTTCCCTAGTGCAAACTGATGGTCACTCCCAGCATAATCTGTATCATCTAAGCCAAAAGAATCATCAAATAAAACAGCAACTGTGATGAACATAACCTCCACAGCACAGTTGTGCTGCCTCATAATAACACACCACTAAGGCAGCTCTTTGCAAGCAAATGTAAACCCTCTGGCTTCCATGCCAGGGGAGGTAGCAGTGGCTCTTCCTAAGAAACTGGGGCAGATCATGATATGTGCAGGTGAAGACTGCAGGTTAGGAAAGGGAGATGATGGCACTGATTTGAGTGTTTAAGCATAGACTATCACTCCGCTCTTACAGAAAGGTAGAAACCCCTGAAGAAGTCACTGATTGCTCTAAGGGCACTGTGAGAGCTCTGGACATCACATTGTCTCACGAGTTCCCTGTGTGACATCCTTTGATGCAGTAAATTTCGTTATACTAATAACAAGGTGCAGGAAGTGTTCAGTCTCAAACTCACATTTAGGTGTCTTAGTCAAGCAGATAATAAAGTGATCTCTACTGTGCTTGACTTATGAGACCTTCCCAGAGAGAAAGGCTTATTAAACTGTGATTCTTCCCTTACAGCATATAGACGATAGATGGTCCTCTGCCTATACATCCTCATTGTCTTAAATGCTCTATATAATTGCTCCAGAATTACTTATATACAAGCGACAGATTACAACTCTGTAGCCACTCTCACCCTTCTGTTTCTATTTAATGGTTAAGAATTTAATACAGTACTTTTCCAATTTAATTTTAAAAAAAAAGAGAAGGAAAAAAGTTACTGTTCTTCAAACTGTATAGCATATTACCACATAATTTGTGTGCTCACAGCAAACTGCAGATTCATCTATAAATGGCACGCACAATGGCATCTTTCTGGTAATATAAAACTTCAGGTATGACTCACAATAGAGTCATGGCTCGTAGACATAAGAGAAATGCTTAAATGCCTTCCCTTGTGCTCAGAAGCCTGCTACAGTCATGGTGTGCAATGCACCAGCAACGTTATATAGTTTGCAGCCAAACAGGAGTGCTGTAGTATGCCTGAAACAGCAGCTGTACTCTTTTCTCATTCCGGATAACGGAAAGGGAGTCTTCCAAAATAGCATTGCCCTCCAGGCTGTTGTATGCAGAGGTCAATCCAAAATGCACAAACTTAGGGCCATTGCATCCTTTTATTTGGCCATGTCAATCACTCAGTTGAATACTCCATGGACATATTGCCCAAAATCTGTTGTGAATCAAAACCCTGTGTGGTTTAGATGTCCGTGGGAATTTTGTATTTTTGTGTAGGGGAGGAATAAGTAAGAAATACAAAATTTGACCCTTTATGGAGTAATGGAGAGTAGCGGAGATGAGTCAGCCTGTAACGAACTGATGCAACTCCACATTCAAGGTCACCATAATGAAATTATAGTGTACAGTTGAAAAGTAATCAGAAGGCCACTCCAATGTTCATTTGGCACAAGACACTCTCTTATCAAAAGAATCAAACTTTGAGAACCCTAAATGGACTTCTCACATTTCTGTGCAGCTCCAGTTTAATCCTCTAAATTGCTCATGCTTGCCCCACAATGGCAAATGCAATCAAATAAATTAAGCTTATTCTCTAATGTAATTTACCAGAAGCCAAGTTCCATAACAGTTTCTATGCTACAAGAGTATCCAAGTACACAGAGTATCTTCTGAACCTGCATGTGACTTTGAGCTACTGTCTTGATGTTAAAAAGGGAAAAAGAAAATTCATACTGACTTGTAAACTAAATGAGAAATGGCACAAAATGCCTAATGCAAGCTCCGCTCCTTCCACGGTCAGTGGAAAGAAACAGAAGCTCAGGACTCATTTCATCTTAGAGACATCTCCTTAGGCTTTTCTCAGAGGTGAGCAATGCCCAGCAAGAGGTTGGACTAGCTGACTTCCAGAATTCCCTTCCAACCCAAATTTTCTATGATTCCATCTAAAAACCAAGTGCCTATTTCTCACCACCAAGCATTTTGCTCCAGAAATGCATAGTGAACTACTGCAGCTCCACAGCCAGCACTAATGAAAGATGTGATGTCCTGACAAGAAAATGAGACACATAAAAACTTTTTTTTCCTGCTAGTAGGAAGCAATATATCAGAAGGCATTAAGTCTCTCACAGTGGTCAAGAGTTGAATTGTTCCATCTATTGTGGGACATCACACACAAAAACACCTAGTTCTGCAGAAGGCTTTCTATATTGTGGCAACACTCTTCTAGACTGGGCATTTAATAGGGAGCCAGGGGAAAGAGAGGCACATCAAAGTTATATGCACATGCTGGTTATTTTGCTAAGCATCCCATACGGGACTTTCTTTGGAAGTGACTGATCTTTTTTCCTGCGTAGGAGCTGTAATAATTAAGTCTGCATATTTGGACTAGAACCACATAAGGTGGACATCTGCCTGATTTAATCTTCTGATATCTAAGAGACATGATTTATCTCACCTAAACCTTACCTATGTAAGTCTGAGTCATATTCAGTTCCTTATGCTTTAAGTAACAAGAAAGAGGCACAAGGAAATGGTGGCTTATCGCACAAACTTCAGTTACTTGCCTTGTTTGAAAAGAAGTGTTCTCTGAAGATTTTTGTTTCTTTCCTTTTACAGTAGTCAGAGCTTCCTCAGGTAGTGAAGAGATAAAGAAAAAGCTATGCATCTAAGATTAGTAGGAAGGAACCCCAGCTGATGAGCCTGAATGTGTCCTGCACACATTAACTGACCTAGCAGATGCAGTAATTATAAAAGTAAGTGCCTTCATTGTGAAGGCTATTACAAAAAAGACAAATTCCCTCTTTGAGTGAATATGAATTTCATAATCTTTGACTCCTGTTTTAGGTAGTAGTTCTGCATCCAGATACGAAAAGAATAAGATTACTGTTACTTAAAAAAACCCATAATTTTTACTAGAGACTGCGTGTTTATGCCTCAACTTAGCATTGGTTATGAAGTTGTTCCCCAGAACTTGTTCATATAACGAAATGGATTTTTTTGCGGTAATGCTGCTTTGACTTTCAATGTTGGCACTTTATTGCAGCAAAATGACACTTCATTTTCACTGATGTCTGTTTGTAAGGATGGCAATGAAACAAACAAACAATTTGGTGTTGGATTTGAGTCACAAATGTGTATTATGTCTCAAATGCAAATGCATTTTACCCCTGTGACTTTCTTGTCTGGAGAAGAGAAGTCTTGGGAGAAACCTAATAGCAACCTTCCAACAGCTAAGAGAAGGTAACTGAGAAGACAGAGTCAGGGTCTTTAACGAGGTGCATGGTGGGAGAACAATAGATAGTAGTCACAAATACAAACAGGGGAGGATCCAACTGGATATAGGGAGGAAAAAAAAATGTTTCATTACAAGGAAAACTAGCATTGGGACAGGGTGCCCAGCAAGACCATGGAGTTTCCAGCTTTGGTGGCTTCTGAGATCCAACCTTTGACAAAGTTCTGAGCAACCCCATCTGAATTTAGTGTTGATCCTGTTTTGAGCAGGAGGTGGACCTGGAGGCTTCCTGAGGTCTCCTCCAACCAGAACGACTCTATGACTCTACAGTCACACACCTTACATCACATTTCAAAAAATATCCTCATTTATATGAGACCCCAACCAACTACAACATTTCTAGCTTTCGGTCTCCACAAAATACAATGTATGAATGCCCTGATGACAAATAGGTCTTGAAATTCCCACACAGGTAGAGGTGTTTTCTGGCTGACCAATAGCTGAAAACCATGTATGCACTTTCTCTGTTGGTAGAATTGCTCTTATAAAGGATCCAAAATAAGTCACAAGAATTTATTATTATATTTATAAACATGTTATGTCTTTTTTCTGCTAAGAGGAAGAAGAAAACTATTGCTTCCACAATGAAATTGCTCTTCCTTGAAAGGGAAAATCCCATATAAAATAAAGCCTGCTCCAGAGCCCAGTTAACTTGATGATAAAAATGCCTTCACTCCATGAGTAAATGCCTAAAGGAGAGCAGCAGACTTTTTGCTGCTTTTATTGATTTTGGGCTTTGCTGTGCACTGTCTAGCTTGCACACAGAGGCAGCTTTTCACTTTACCTTTTCTCTGTGCCAGTCTAGTGGAAGCCATTGTACAAATTAGAACAGAGCTCCTTAAGATTAAGATCCATAGTTATGGGCTTTGTCAGTGTCTTCAAGTAATTTAATAAAGCAGTGTATCCGTCGGATTGAATGGACGTTGTTCAGATAAGGAAAGCTCAGCTTTTGAAGAGGCACCTGACTAATTTCTCCCGCAAAGACCACATGTTGCACGGAAAAAAAGAAAGTAAAATTCATAAATGTTTCAGGAAGTCAAAATTAGAGAAGAGATGTGGGAGGGGGTTACTGTGAAGGAAGTTTATTTTGTATTCCATTTCTTCAAAAAGGAATCAGTCCTGGTAATTGAAAGATATATTTCCTTTTTTTCTTTTTTCTTTTTTTTTTTTTTAATCTATCTCTTCCACTTACCTGAAAGCACACAATATTTTCTTTGTATTGCTTTACTGGCAGCAGAGCAGAAAGGAGGATAGATGGAGCAGCTGCATTAGCACTCAGCACAGTGCATGGGAAGCTTTGCTACACCAAGACTGGCCCAAGGACAGGGTCAGACCTTGGAGGCCCAGCATTCCAATAGTAGGATTTTGACCTTTCCCACCTTCCACCCTTTTGGTAAGGTACAATGGAGAAAATTTTGTCAAAGGTCTATGCAAGATGCTTGCTCACATGCACAGCTGCCTCCTGGTTAATCAAGATTCTGGTTTCATTATGTTAACCCCATCGGTTCAGAAAACTAAACACTTAGTCTAAAAAATGTCCATATTAACACAGGTATTATGGTCCCTGCAAAGAAAGCATTTAAGTCAAAATAGGGCTTGGAAACAAAACTAACCATCGTTTGTGGGCAAAGGCATTGTAAATGCATTAATAATCATTTAAACCACTCATGCAGTGCAATCCTTTCAGTGTGTTCGGATGACTGTTGCATTTAAAGCAATCAAAAGTTTTGACTGATTAGGCTGTTTAGCCACAGTTATTTAAAGTGTTTTGTAGATTCATGAAGGGGAAAAACAAATGACACTGTGTTAGACAACTGACCCCTTGTATTTTCGGTGCCAGGTGGTAAAGTTTCCAAATATTTTATACTTGCATTTTGCTTTACACACTCTTCTTAACAACCACGCCTGTGCCTCTCTGTTCAGGGAGCCAGGAAAGTTCATGGCCCAGAGTCTGGGAATTATTGGTCTTTTACCTTGATGCCTCTGGTTTTCTTCTTCATAAATCTGAAACAATAATGCCACAATTTTTCTGCAACATTTTTAATAATTCTACAGGCCAATGTATTCTATCCTGGCCCCACTGAAGTCAATGGCAAAGTGCACACTTATTTCAGAGAGGACAGATTTTTCACTCATTGACTTGAACAATGGACCAGGCCCTGCTGTTAAGTCAGAATTTAACAATTATTACTACTTTAAACTTTCTCGGTATTTACTCCAAGCACAAAACCACTTGTCGCGTTGGTCCTATTTCGGCCGCAGATAAGCACAGGCCTAACATCTAAGTTCATTGGCAGAGTCTGTTATTTCAGGTAGGTCTGTTCACAAGCTGTAGGTGAGTGTCTGTTGGTGCAGCATATCCATCACACAAATGTTCTAGAGCAGCTGTAATGGGCAGCAGCCAGTGTTTTCTTGAACTAATGTATTAAAGCTGCACGCATTCAGTTGTTGCTTACTTTAAACCCTAAGAAAACAGCTTTTCTAGAAAGTTTTGCCAAATATTTAATAACTTTCTAGGCTATGATGTAGTTTCAGCACCGGTGCACGGCAAAACTCTTTCAGCAATTAAAAGGATCTTGCATAATCACTGAATAGGTATTATTATATTCTTTTATATCCACTGAGGTTCCATAAAGTTCTGTGTCATGTCACACAACTTCATTTTAGACAAATGAAAGTTCACCATTCTGATTTTAACAATGTATGGTATTTAGTGACTTATCATAAACGAAGATGAGTTTGCCTCTGTCAGGCTAGAACAAATACAAAGAATGACATTGCTCAGCATTTATCACCATAAGAAATTTTATACTTGATAGAAACTATTTTGATAATGATTCGTTGTGCTAATTTAGTTATTAATTATTCTCTCTTCCTTTTACAGGGAGGAAATATCAGCTTTCTGGCTATCAGCAGAGAAATAATAAATTGTGGCGATAACTCTAACAGGAAGAACATACTTAAAATCTTGGCCAGCATTTTGTGGCCCGGATATCTACAACTGGACAGACAAAGTCATACCAGAAGCCTCTGCAGAGGTACAAGAAGGACCTGCACTTCCTCTTTACTCCATTGGCTTTTGGTAACAAATCAGCATGCTTGAAAATTAGGCCTTTTGTATGCAAATATCATCTCAGGACAAATATAAATGACCGATTTTAGGAATATAGTCATAGCAAGCATTATCAGGTTTTTCTTCTCCTCTCACTGGAAGACAAGCTCCTGTCTGGACGATCCCAAGGTTTCTGCAGCAGCTATAGGCTGCAGGTCTTCAGAGTCTTGGATGACATGTTGGTTGTTCACCCTTGGGAGATGGGCTAGATATGCTACAATTCTTCATACTGGAACATGGATCTCCCGGAGGAGGTGGTCAGATGGGCCAAAAAGCCGTGAAAAGCATGGAAAAATGAATAGCAAACAATTATTTCCTATTGCTTTCAACAAAACTATGAACTACTCGTTAAATGTTCAGATAGGAGGTGTCAAACCAAGAGATTGGTTACCTTTTGGCACAGTACATAAGCATATTTTGAATGCCATAGAAGCTTCAAGTGGGATCGGAAATGGTTGAATCAATTCAGGGAAGGTTAATCCACTGGGAGATTTTAAATATAAACAACCTTCAGGCCAAGAAGTCCCACTACTACCTATGCTCAGAATCTGGAAGAGCATACTACAAGAAAGCTTGCTGTTTCCCATCACATTTTCCTCAGCATTAGCAACTAAATATGATGGTGGAGATTGAATAATGGATATTTAGTCTGACCCAATTCTTTTACTCAATCTTGAGAACAAGAGAGGAAAAAAAGGAAAAATGACTAAACCAACGAAACTGCCGGTAGTCTCAGCCTCCAATGCTCAGTGACCTTCTCACTGCCCTGAACTTTGTCCTAATTTGTATGCACTGTTTTTTCATCTGAAATTTTGCAAAATGTTTCAGAATTAAATGCAATTACTTTTAAAGGATCAATAATGTTGTAAGACATCTCAGAGTGCAGAGTGTGCCTAAAATAAATTCTTAACTTCTTTTTTTGGTGGGAAAGAGGTTTGGAATAGGCTTGTGTGTACATTCAGAAATATTAAAGACGTCCCTGAATCAGATTAAGTGCTAGCTCTTTGAGTCCTAATATCTTGGCATGCTGCCAGATAGCAATCTTAGTGATTGAGTCATTTTGTATAGGGAGACTTTCTTCAGATAATGCCCAAGTGAGTCATGAGACCTAATTCCATTAAAAAGAGCCATGAGGGCCACAATCTTAATTACATTTGTGCTGCTAAGTAGAGGAATACTTAATGGAAGAGAACAAGAATAACTCATTTTGAGCCCCTTCCAATGGAACCAGAATAGAAGTAGCATTGCCCATGCCTGAATGTATGAATTTGCCTCTGTGTAGCCTGTCTGTTACAAGCTCCGTAAGCACTGGAACGGTCATGATACCATTAGTGCAATTAGAAACATGGGGTGAGGGATGTGGAAGATGCTAGAAGTGACAGTCTGGCATTTTCCAGAGATTGTAACCTCTGCCTATCTCGCTCTGAGTGAAATTCTCTTAGATAAGTTCACATGGCAAGATAAAACAATTTAAAAACTGCTAAGCCTAGATAAACATAGACTCAGGCAGCACTTCCATTATTCATACAGGCAGAATCCACGTTTTCCTGTGCTAATGAAAGAGTGGGCTTGTTTTCTGTGTCAGCTGGATGTAACATAGATGGGTTTTTACTCACACAACATAAGCAAGGAAAGAATTGTATTCTACACCCTGTTAAAATGCAATTGTTTAGAAGACCTGCCTCTTATTTTCACAGTTTCTTGAAGACTTTGCCTAAACAGGTATTCAGAGATGGGTATTTTTTGAAGTCAAAATAAAAATACCTTTCCTAAGACTTTTACTAGCTTTTCTACTATGGCCCAAGCAGGAGGTTAATTAATCTGCATATTATTTAATGATCAAATCTGTATTCCGGGGTTCTTGAGTTTCATATATGACAGGCAAATTTCATTCTGCAGCCCCTCCCTTTTGTTTTCATTCCCGAGTACCCCAGAGAAACCATAACAAATGCCACTGACACAATATACACCACACGGAGGTAAAACCTCTGTAACCCATCCCTTTCCTGGGATGACACGTACAGAGCAGCAAGTCAGACTGCCTGGCACATATGGCACGAGCTCTGCTCCATCTGCATCAACAAGCAGCACAGCACAGCACCAGGGTTGTGGAGAGGGTGCTGAGGAGCCCCTGCCCAAACCTTGTGTGTGTCAGGGGGTTGCTTTGGGCTGCTGCTGCAGCTCCAGGACCCAAAAGCCCATGAGCAGCCAGAGCTCACTGGGTGTGCTCCTGGAGCACAGCTTTCGGTGACATGCCAGCAAAATAACTGCAGCATTAGTAGTTCCTTTGGAAAGTGATGACATGAGGGACAAATGTTCAGTTAGCACTTCCATTAGTCATGTAGTGAATATACTAATCTCTAAACTCCTGAACTACAACGTTTAACATAATTTCTTTACTGCTTGTTTCTGCAACTAATTAAAAAATAGTCATCATTAAAATCGGATAAAACATATTTAATTTACTACTTCTCACCTTGTCTTGACTGAAAAGGAGGTTTAATGCCTTGACATAACTAAATTGGTTGTAAGTTCCAGACTGCTGAAGCAAGCCTCCTATAACAAGATGATCTGTCTTCAGGTCATTTTTGTCTTGACAGTTGCAGACAATGATTTCATCAAGTCTAGCATAAAAATGCCCTATTTTCTTTCCAAACAAATCCTAATCTTGTAATCCAGGGAGAAAAATGAAGCGTGAAAAGGTAACACTTCAATCAGTGGATTTAAAAAGGCTTCAATATACAATGTCTAATTTGCTTCAAAGCAATTAAATTGTAAGAAAACATGACATAATGAAATAGAGGTTGTTATTTAAGTCATTGACGTCTTCTTAAAAATCATCTTTAGCAACTAATTATTTACCAAAACTTTCTTCAAACCGGATTTAAGTTTTCCATGCCACTCTGGAAAGTATGCATATATCCATATTTGATTTTCATTGTGCATTCTGATAATGAGAAGACAATCACACTGAGCCACAGGCAACCAGAGCTGAGACTATGAACAGAGATGGGCAGGAGGAATGACAGTCTTCAACCCGTTTGGTGTCCCAGGTACCTAAAAGATATGTCTTGCAAGAGTCATGGAAGATATTTGTCCACCTTGCCAACGAGAGCCTGCAATAGAGCCAGAAATGAAGCCTGTTTCTCTCAGTCTCACTCCAGTATTTTAATAGCATCCTTCTAGTCCAGTTTTTGCACAATTCCAATTTACTACATCTGAAAAACAATGGCACGTAGATGAAAAAAAATCAGACCAAATCACAGGTTATACTGATATCAACACAGATGTCTGCCTTTGTTCCAGCAATGTGTTATCACCTCCTCTTCACTTGTTATCCAAAAGCATGTTTCCTGCATGCTTATAGAAATGAGAGCAACATAAAAGCAAATAGTAATTCAAACTACAGATGTAAAGCAGTCTCTGCATTTATTGATACTTGATCACTTGATACTTATTTGTATAGTTGACTGTAACCTAATGAGGATAAAAATTAAAAAAAGAATATATTTGTCTAAGGATGCTTAAATGCATCTGTTACCTCATGCACTTAATTACAGTAGTTTGAAAAACTAGTTACTGAAATACTTAAGAATACTTAAGAAACACACTACTGTGTTTCTCAAATAGCTTGACTAGATCATCAGTTCTGCCTTTTCAGGTAGATATTTGAGTGGCACAGAGAGGCCAGAAAGCCAGATGTGGAATCCCATTTCACACAAGAAAACGATAGTAAACACAACCTAAAAACCTTAAGAACAGTACACCAATTCTACCTTCACTTGGGTTATCCACTGTGCTCCTGCCAAGATGGTGAGCTCCATTGCACTCTTTTACTATGACCTTTGCAGGACATCAGAGCAGTGACAGAATACCTGCCACAAACACAGCCACGATGTGCTTAAAAAGCAAGGTAGAGGCAGCAGTCAAAAATTTGGGTAAGCATCCTACAGAAATACACTACTAAAGCTCCAGCGCTATTTTCTTCTTTCCTCCAACACAGTACTCGCTGAACAATAAATCATCCTAATGAATTTATCAGATAAATGGTCATTAGTTAATCAAGGTACAACCCAATCCTTGTGGCAGTTCGCAGGAAAAAAAGTAACAAGAATGCAAAGGGCTTAAAGATTAATAACAATAAAAAAATTGAATTAAAAGGCTTGTAAGAGAAATCTCTCTAAGCAATCTTCATTTTGGTCTGCTCCAGCAAATTCATTTTTTAAAACTAGCTATTAAAATATAAAACACCCTGTGAAATATTTTCATTGTCTCCTCACAGCCCCTTTCTGAATTTGTGCCAGCAGAGCTATTAGCAGTTATTGAAGCTGAGACAGCCAAGAGGAAATTCTCCAGAGAACAAGACGAGAGACACCTTTCTGCCCTCAACCCATCAACTATAATGAATGATAGGCACAGTGCATGACAGGGACTGAAATAGGACACTGTGACAAAGACAGGCTCAGGAGTGCTTCAGAATAATTCATTCAGTTGCATTTGGCAGCAGCAGGTCATAATATTTTTTGTGTAGCTACGCTGTCAGTGCAAAAAAATAAAATACAGAACGGCATTTGCATGCTGCTTCCATTTCAGTAAGGAAGAAAGGAATAAGGAGTTAATCAAATGTTTAAGTTAAATTCTCCCTCCTGCTTCCCACTGCCCGTAAGCACACAGGGCAGCATGAGACAGCCGTATGAGGCTGAACAGGGAGCAAGGCCTAATTAGCAACGTATGGATTACAGCTACTTCTTCTCCTCTCTCCCTCACGTGATGGTCCATACTAGAAAAACCCAAGGCTTTATGCATCGGCCATGTTTGGAGTCTTTAATTTTCTCCCTGCTGAAAGAAGAGTTGGAAAGACGGCATTGCCCTTCAAGAGAAGAAAGGGAGTGGCAAGAAACTCAGAGAGACATCAAGTCCTGAGGTGGAAATCAGACTCCTAGAAGCAAAATTGCAACCCCAGCTGCCATCCCACGGGTGTCACCTCGCCTTCCAGACAGTCACTCTCCGTCCACACTTTATTTGCTGAAATCAGTGCCCCATCAGAGCCCAACGCCTCCATGTCCACACGGGCTCACAGGCACAGCTACTTGTCACAGCGGGGCAGGGGTCCATAGAAGCAGCACGTAGCCCCAGCCTGAATTCAAGAAACCCACGTACCACAGTTGGTAGAGGACTTCTGCAAGGTGCCGCCACAGGTGGTGGTGGGGGCAGACAGTATTGGCATGTTCAAAAGAAATTAGATCCAGAAATGGACCCTGAAAGCAGGTGTACACTCTAACATCTCTAACATCCCTAACACAGCTGCTCTGGACAGCCAGGAGCCTGAGGAGAGCGGACTGCGGGAGACCAGGCTCCCAGCCTGAACCCTGGGCCCATGATCCCTGTCAAACCTGGCAGGGCATCTCCTATGTTCTTTGGGTTCTTCTCCCTCTGTCTCCAATGGATTTGAGCTAACAGGAATGCACCAAAAATGCCCATTTCATGATGCCCAGTGCAGATGCTACACAAATTCCCTGCAGTTTAACTCCAGTAACCAAAGCATTCTTCTGGGATATGGAAAAAAAAAAAATATCATTTTATTCAATGATGCAAATGGGTTCAAACTTCCATTCCCCACTCCTTGGTTGTCGCTAATGTAGAAGCCATTCTAGAAGACAGACAACTTTACCTGCTCCTCCTTTGGAAACACCAGCCCAGAGAAATGAAGCAAGCATCACGCTAGAGTTAAACAGAGCACTCGCTCTACTCTGAAGCTTGTTTAGGCATATTTTGAAATTATAATGAACAGTCTTTATACAAAAGGTATAAAATGTTTTTTTGCAGCAGGGACTGGTAACAGCCAGTGGGCTATGCGGGGACTTTCCTAAAGACGGAAGATGTGCCTTTGAATTCCCACCAGACAGGAGAGGGGATTGAACTTCTGTCCATCACGTCACAGACGACTGCACTGAACACTGAGCTTACCACTGGGGAAGAGGAAAGACGCTTCCTCTGGTGGCATTATACAACCATGACCCCTTGCTCTACTTAGAATAAAAATGAGCACGGGCACCTACTTTCAGGAGTTTTGATCAAGGAGTCCCCAGAGGAGAAAGGCACTTTTTTGAGGCAGAGGACAATCTGGCTCAGCAGGCTGTTTGCCAGTCTCCTCTGTGTGGGGTTGTTCAAGATCCCCATCCTCTGCATGGAGGTTGTCACCATTCAAACTGAGCGCTGGTGACCATTTTAGGAACTCGGCACCTAACGCTCTCCCAGGACATGGTCCCCAGTCCAAGCTGTGACCTCCTGATAGAGACAGCTAACAGCAAATTCTTCCTTCAGCACAGTAACACACTGACTGGGACAATCTGCAACCTCCTTGCTTTTTTCTAGGTAAAAAGATAAATGACAGTGAATTACAGCAGGTAATTTATTAGCTTTTTTAGCATGTTCAGTTCTGTCTGGGAATTTGAATTGTATTTCCTACACAGTCTGCTACCAAAAAGCACTAATGAATTTGAGCTAATAAAACAAAAACACCTGAATATGAAAATATGGCAAATTTGGCTTCACAATGTATGCACACAATGTATGCCAGGCAAAAATACAAAAAAAAAAAAATATGTAAGTAATAAATAGGCTTCAGGAAAACTAATTTCAATATATTAGATGATGTTATTGAAGCCTGAAAAACACCCAGCATGCCAGTAAGATACTTACATTCAGCTTTCAATGTGCCTACATGGGATGGAAAGAGACCTTCTAACAAATGCATATTTATCAGTAAACACCAGTGTTTACCCGTCAGCTACAGTTGCCAGATCTCACCACTGGCTTTAGTGGGAGACACAGCATGAATGTCAGTAGGAGGTGGAGCTGAAGTACATCTGTAAAAACAGCATAGCTCTCTTATTAATTGTTTCATATAATTGGCCGAGGAAAACTTTAAAATGGCACAACAAAAATGTTACCGCTGATGGCCAGTTAGCTTGGAAATGCTGTACAGAGACAGCATTTCTAGTCTGTCATGGGGATACTATGAGGGGTCTGACTCGTGGGTTTGATGTGGATGGAGAAAGTTCAGTATGTGTTTTCCACATACTGAATGCAACAAATGAGAGAAGATGAGTGGTTACCAGACACTATGTGATGAGTGTTTGAACTTTCCAAGGCTCCCGCAAGCCACAAATTCCTTAGGTTCACTCATTAGTAAGAAAAAGTATTCCTCAGACTTGTGAGTTACCAGAAATTTGACACTTTAGATAGACTTGAAAAGCGAATTTGAAACCTTCTTTTAATTACGCTTCAAACTAAGCATTGTGTAGGATGTACAACCCCATATACAAGTAGGTCTGCCTTCTCTACGTTGATTTGAGGTAAATGTAATCCAAAAACTGAATATTGAGAAACTGATTAGCAAAAGCATATGTTTAGTTTGGAATCAATGCATTATTCCTCCCAGGTTGCTCGGGTACTTGTTGAGCCTCTACCTGTGCTCTGTCCAGGAATTTGTGAAGAGCTGCAACAGATAATTAGGATAGTGGAAAATATTCATAGCTGATCTGACAATTTTGCATTCTTGCAACAACTGAATAAGAGTCAGTTCAGAAATGCATAGGTGTCTGAGGTGGAATAAGGTTGTCCTACACAATACTGTCAGTTCTGAGTACTATCAGTTCCCGCAACTGATTCATAGTCATTCATATTAACCATGGTTTTTCACAGTAGCCGTGAAAGCTGAAGTCTTGTATCAGCCTGTAAATAAAGAGTACAGACCTGGCTTCACTGAATTCAGCAGAAAAATCTGTGTTGCTTTTATAAGGTTTCCCAGTAAAGAAATAATACAATAAGAAGGCATCAAAATAAGAGTATCAGTTAGCTGGAGTACAAATATTCCTATTGGAAAACTGATTAGGTGAGTGCAGTGAGGAGAGATTACAAAGCCTGATTTAAAAATAAATGTGGTGATCATTTGGTGACAGCAGGAACCAGTTTATATTTCTTTTTTAGCTAACATTTCGCATCCATAACAGAAACCCAGTTAGGTCTGAATCATGTTAGTGTTTAAGAATTAGAAATTTGCCTGCACTACATACTGTGAGAAAGTGACTGGCTCAGTTTCCTTCTCCCAGCTGAGCCAGGGTTTGGCATCACAGGCAGCTCTGTGCAAGAGACAGTGCACAAAGTACTCCAGACTGAAAGAAACCTCCAGGGATGCTCTAATTCATGAGTCATGGAAACACAATAACCACCTGATTTTCCTTTCTGAGACAGATATTTACTTTCCAAAGACAGATAGCTATTTCCATTTTTCAAGGAATTACTAATCCAGCTCTTCTATGTTAGTGATTCTAACTGAAGAGTGGAGTATATAGGCAACTCACTGCCTACCTCCTTTCAGAAGTGGATAAACTCCTTACTGCTACATGTCTGGAAGCAAATATAAGGCTCTCCCACAACTAGCTAACTTCCATACAGTCTAAACCACAGCCTGGTGCAGTAGAAAGTAAAACCAGAAAGCACCAGTACTACCCAGTAGGTTAGGCTTTCTCCTATTTTTAATGAAATTATTAACATAGAAAACAACAGAAGTAAAATGGCTGCAATCTCATGAAGGAAAAAGAATGTTTAATAGTCTCAGATTATTTAATGCCAGACTATTATTATCACCCAGTAATCAAACAAGGTATATGAAATATCACAACTGCGTTTTATGAAGTTGGAATCCAATGCTTTTCAAACTCAGGTTACCTTTGAATCAAATCATAGGTTTCCAGCAAACCAATAAACTTACTCATTTTATGTCATTCTGTTTTCAAACAGTTCAGCATAGATTCCCTCAAAACAGGGATGAGGGCTTTGCCTGAAAAGGTCGTCCTGAACCTGCTTATCAAACCTGTTTGAACTCATGCATAAACTCAAAACCAGAAGAGTCCCTGCCCTGGCTGGGAACAAGTGGCACAGGCTGCCTGGGCTCACAGTGGCTCCTAATTCATCAGTGAAAGTGGGTAGAACAGGAATATGTGGAAATGCTTGGTAAATAATTACCTTTCTGTAACAACCACTGCTCTTTCGAAACTGGCCTAATTCCCTCACATAGATGGTATTTCCCATGAAGCAGGTAAGAAACTTTTCTGAACCTGGAGGGGTACCTCATTCTACAAGAAGTCTTACTGATTTCAGGGAGGATATTTGCAGAGCAGGGAGCTGCCTAACACTAGGAAGAAAGTCAAATGTGATCCTGAACAAAATGAAGAGAGATGTTTCCAACTACGTGTGTGTATCACTGAGTGTAGTGAGATACAGCAATCACTATGACTGGCTACCTGAACAGCTTGGTCAAATTAGCTCACCTGGAGCCAGACTACGGGTACAGTTCAGTTTAGGATGAAGCCACTTAAATTTAGGCATTTGCATGTAAATATATTCATATGAGCAAAGATTTGAAGCAGCCATTTGAGTCGGTGGAGACCTGGAGCTTGATTCAGCTGCCCAAGCACCATCCCTTTTGCAAAGCCTTGCTACTGAGATCTCCCTCGGGGGTTGGTAAATACAGCAGGCACAGGACCTGCCAGAGACCCCCTCCCCTCCGGGGCAGCCACCGGAGGCCAGCAGGATACCTAGGGCATCTCACCTACGCTTAGGCAACTGAACCATGCCCTCAGTTCACATGTAAAAAACTGCATGCCTGTACCTAAATGTAGGTATCTTAGACTGGAGCTGATTAAGACTGATTAGGAACTACCCGTGGTACGTCTGCACTGGAGGTACACTCCTGCTGTTCCTTCTTCTGTGTGCATATGGGACACATATGTCCCCGTGTGCCGTAAGACGAACCGGCGGGGAAGACGACCGGCCTGGCTGAACAGGGAGCTCTTAGTGCGGCTCAGGAAAAAAAGGAGAGTCTATCACGCTTGGAAGAAGGGGCAGGCTACGCAAGAAGAGTACAGGGAGCTCGTTAGGTCATGTAGAGAGGAAATCAGGAAGGCAAAAGCCCAGCTAGAGCTCAATCTGGCCACTGCTGTACGAGATAATAAAAAATGTTTCTACAAGTACATTAACAGCAAAAAGAGAGCCAGGGAGAGTCTCCCTCCTCTGGTGGATGCCGGGGGGAACATTGTCACCAAGGACAATGAAAAGGCTGAGGTACTTAATGCCTTCTTTGCCTCAGTCTTTAATAGTCAGACCAGTTATCCCCAGGGTATTCAGCCCCCTGAGGTGGAAGACAGGGACCGTGAGCAGAAGAAACCCCCCACAGTCCGGGAGGAAGCGGTCAGCGACCTGCTGCGCCACCTGGACGCTCACAAGTCTATGGGGCCGGATGGGATCCACCCGAGAGTGCTGAGGGAGCTGGCGGAGGAGCTTGCCAAGCCGCTCTCCATCATTTATCAGCGGTCCTGGTCCACGGGGGAGATCCCGGATGACTGGAAGCTAGCCAATGTGACGCCCATCTACAAGAAGGGCCGGAAGGAGGAGCCGGGGAACTACAGGCCAGTCAGCCTGACCTCGGTGCCCGGGAAGATCATGGAGCGGCTCATCTTGAGTGAGCTCACCGGGCAGGTGCGGGACAACCAGGGGATCAGGCCCAGCCAGCATGGCTTCATGAAAGGCAGGTCCTGCCTGACCAACCTGATCTCCTTCTATGACCGGGTGACCCGCCTAGTAGATGAGGGCAAGGCTGTGGATGTTGTCTACCTGGACTTTAGTAAGGCCTTTGACACGGTCTCCCACGGCATTCTCCTGGAGAAGTTGGCAGCTCACGGCTTGGATGGGCATACACTTTGCTGGGTAAGAAACTGGCTGGATGGCCGAGCCCAGAGAGTGGTGGTGAATGGAGTGAAATCTAGTTGGCGGCCGGTCACGAGCGGTGTTCCCCAGGGCTCGGTTCTGGGGCCGGTTTTGTTCAATGTTTTCATCAATGATCTGGATGAGGGGATTGAGTGCACCCTCAGCAAGTTTGCAGATGACACCAAGCTGGGTGGGAGTGTCGATCTGCTCGAGGGAAGGAAGGCCCTGCAGAGGGATCTGGATAGGCTGGATCGATGGGCCGAGGCCAACTGTATGAGGTTCAACAAGGCCAAGTGCCGGGTCCTGCACTTTGGTCACAACAACCCCATGCAACGCTACAGGCTTGGGGAAGAGTGGCTGGAGAGCTGCCCGGCAGAAAAGGACCTGGGGGTGCTGGTCGACAGCCGGCTGAACATGAGCCGGCAGTGTGCCCAGGTGGCCAAGAAAGCCAACAGCATCCTGGGTTGTATCAGGAATAGTGTGACCAGCAGGAGTAAGGAAGTGATCGTGCCCCTGTACTCGGCACTGGTGAGGCCGCACCTCGAGTACTGTGTTCAGTTTTGGGCCCCTCAGTACAAGAAGGACACTGAGGTGCTGGAGCGTGTCCAGAGAAGGGCAACGAGGCTGGTGAAGGGACTAGAAAACAAGTCTTATGAGGAGCGGCTGAGAGAACTGGGGTTGTTTAGTCTGGAGAAGAGGAGGCTGAGGGGAGACCTTATCGCTCTCTACAACTACCTGAAGGGAGGTTGTAGGGAAGCGGGTGCTGGACTCTTCTCCCACGAAACTAGCGATAGGACGAGAGGAAATGGCTTCAAGTTGCGTCAGGGGAGGTTTAGATTGGACATTAGGAAGAATTTCTTTACTGAAAGAGTGGTTAGGCATTGGAACAGGCTGCCCAGAGAGGTGGTGGAGTCGTCTACCCTGGAGGCGTTCAAAAAAGGTGTAGACGTGGCACTCCAGGGTCTAGTTTAGGAGTCATGGTGGTGTTAGTTGATGGTTGGACTTGATGATCTTAGAGGTCTTTTCCAACCCAATGATTCTATGATTCTATGATTCTAAAAGCAAAACTGTTTCTGTGTCCACAGGTACTGACATCTGTGCCTGTGGTATGACAGATCTCTGTCCCTATTTTAGCATTCACAGGAATACTAACTCTGGGCAGAAGAAACAACAGTCTTAATTCAGGAAACGTAACAATAATGACAGGCTCTTCTATGTATACATCACTTTTTTTTTCCCAGAAGATACATTAACAGGTATCCACAACATGTATACAAGCTACTCATCTCCTGGTAAACACATCCTTTCATTTTTCAATACTTAGCATTTTAAAAGGTTTGACCAGTCTAACAGCATTTCTATAAGCAGAAAAAATACAAAGTTTTTTAACATACAAAACTGAAATAATGATCTCATTTTGCATATTGATTCCTCTCAGAATACTTTGAGGCCTGCAGGGAGCTTGCATAAGAAATTCTGATGAATGTATTTTGTCATTCTCCTCTCAGAAACAAAATGGCATAAATAAAATAAATAGCAAAGTAGTCTTTCTCTACTGCATGACACACAGGCAACAATGGCATAAATCATCTTTAAGATGTCCATGGGGAAAGTGCTTTCAGAGCTCTGTTTACCTATCAGTTTACAAATGAGAGTTTAATCTTTGCATGTCAAAGGTAACAAGTAGGACACAGGAAAGGTTTATTAAAAGTCATAGTTAGTTTGCTTCAGATCTGAACAGTAACCTGCTTCTTGGAACCTGTCAAATGAAGGCCCAGCTGTTTCATTTCAAGCCTAAACAGAGTGTACCTCAACACGGCATTACTAACTCCTCCGTTTACACTCAATGCATTTGCAGCTTGTTGCTGCGGCAGGGCAGAGCCAACATTCCTGGTCTTAGTGTCCCCAGACGTCTTTACTTATAAACTGAAATCTGAATTTTATCAGTCTACTACTTGCTTTAGAGACAATTACACCATCTAATGTCTTTTTTTTTTTCTAAATTACTCCTGTGTAGTCTCAACCTTAACTGCATGCTGATATGATTTGTATCTTGTAAACTGTCAGAGGACTGATGTTTTATTGCGGATGTGATGACTGCAATGGATGTGTGACTCATTACCACATCTTTTATTGATGTCGGACTGCAGGACATCAGCAGAGGAAGAAAGATGATTTGCAAATTAAACTCTTGCAAAGAATAGCATCTTGCAGGAGGCTACGGCCATGAATTAGTTGCCTCTTGGGGGGGGTTGGTCTTTTACAATCATGTTCTCACTGGCTTAGCATTTTTCAATCTTCAGTCTGATTTTCTTTCTTAGTCACAGTCAACTCTCTTTCTCTTTGCCCAGCCATGTTCTCATTGCTCAGCCATGTTCTCACTGCTGTATGACAAAATGAAACCACTTAATACAAAACACACAGTCGTAGGCAGTTCACTATTTGTCTCTCCTTGAGAGCCCTCTCACATATAGTCAGTCGATGCAGAAGTAAATCACTGCTCCCAAATCTCTCTTCTCCAAACACCTGGATATCCTGATTTTCTCACCTATTTTGTTTTTCTTCCCCAGCTTTCTAAACCAAACCAACATCCAGGCACTAACTCTGGCCAAACTCTCATATAACAGATATTACTTCCCTTCTGTGAAATAAAAATAAACAAACCCACAGCTTGATGAAGACCAAGGGTTTGACAAAGTCCATGCATTTCTCATGAAGTAACAAGATCTTCCTCAGCTCCCCATAAAGCCACTCTCCCTTAAATTTCCACACACCAAACCAGCAATGAATGAACAGAGCCATGTAGACCTACAGTTTAAGCTGGCAACCTACAATTATCTCAGGTGAGGCTTCATGCAGACTCTCTAAGACAACAAAGGGCTGCAGGTAATTTTAAATTATTCATGCTCCCTTCCAGCACTGAGCTGGTGCAGGGACTGTGGGATACTTGGGAGTCAATCAGAGAAGTTGCAGTTCTGGGCTTTGGCTAAAAAGAGTTATTCATGAGAGATTTTGTCAGGAGCTGTTTCAGCAGTCTGTGAGAGACAGAAAGTGAGTTGGGGGGGATCGAGGATGGGACAGAAGAACTGGAGACTGCACTTATAAACACTGTGCTCACTGAGCTGAGGGAGAAAAAAAACAGGAGTAATTGGAGAGTGTTACAACCTTTCCTCCAGAAAAGTGAGGAAAGAGAATTGTCCAGGAAAGCAGGGAAAGCACCTTTATTAAAGATAAACCACAATATCATATGCAACAATCTTATCATGGGCTACAGCTGCAGCAGGACAAATGATCTTACCAATCTGCTGGGAAGACACGATGAGATGTATGACTGTAGACCTGTTGGAGTTTCTCTTTGTTTTCCTTTCTCCAGTTACCATCCATTTTGTTTACTCTTTTATTGACATATTGCAAATCCAAATCAGGGTAAAGTTAGTGTATCTTTCACTAACTAGTCATAGGTAACCTCTTGGGGAGAGTGAAAGAGAAACGATTTCAATAAAGATAAAGACATCAAACTGAAAATATTTTCTTCCTCCATTAATTTTTTCTGTTGTCTTGGCAACATTTGTGGCCAATGACTGCCACTCGCTCTTTGCCATGATAATCATGGTCCTATTTATACATCTACCTCTTCCTACCTGGGATTAAGAAATGTTAGCTAAAAATCCACTTAAACTAGTTTTAGTGTTGCTGGGAGGAAAATGTCCAACATATAAATGTGTCGGTATTTCTGCATTTGTGCATGCTTTGCAAATATATATACATATATATATATTTTTTTGCAGGCTGCAGGGAGGGAAGGGTTTTAAAAGTCTCAAACCAATCAGTGTTCATCTAGAAGGGAATGAAGTAAGTAGCTTGCTGCAAATAAAACACCCCTGTGTTTCAGGAACGTGCGTTGGTAATGCTTGTGAAGTAACTTGTTCTTCAAGTCCCTTTCAGGTGACAGGTGGGACTGAGATCACTTTTCTTAATCTGTGATGGCCATCACTAGTTGTTGGCAACAAGAGAGATCTGCACATCTGCATATTTCGAATCCAACAATAAACTATCAAATATTTAACATCTGGCTCTCTAGCGCAAGTAATCTATCACTTCAAAATTTATTTTTCTGTTAAAGAAATAACAAGTATTTTTGCTCACAGTCACTAGAGCTATATTTTTTTCCTAAAAATACTTACAAAAGCAGGACTTGTGCTACATTTGTTCTGTACTCCCTCTCACACTATTTAGGGGGAGAGCAATACTGAACTTGTGGCAAGCTATTCTGGACTGAAACTTAAAGATAATACAAATCTACTTAATGCTTCTGACCATTTAAATTAGGTGGTAAATATTAAATTGCAATCTGATGAGTATTCTGAGACCAGACAAGGATTCAGAGATCAAATAGGCAAAAAAAGCTCTTGTAGAGCCAAAGGCAATTGCCAGGACTCTTTGGTGTCACCATATATGCTATTGCTTTAGAAAGACCAGACACAACTTGACCTTACCTAGGAAGGGTCTTCTTTGGCTTACAGAAGATGATCCCTCAGGTCCCATCTTGCAATCACTTTAACCGGAATAAATTATACTAGGTAAAACCAGTTGCACTGTCCTCAGCTTCACCCACTGCTCACAAAGAAATGAACAATCTGGCTGCATCTTTCTCTTCCTCACAACTGTGATAAAGACACACAGCTCTTTAAAAATAACAATATTGAATTTTGCCTTTTTTAAATTGTTTATTGATTATTTGATTTGGGGTTACCAATACACTTCATTTTTTATTAGCGTACTTTTGAAAAGTTTTGAGGAACTTTGCATAGCTGACCTTCCGTTGCCTAGGTGGAGTCTAGATAAATTCATAAATACTTTGCCAGTATATACTAGTGTCCATAAAAGATCACAAACCATCTCGACTAAATAATAAGCATACTGAACGTCTCCAGTAACTGAGTTGCTAGTAGCATGCAGAGAACTCCAAAAGCTATATTTAAAAAGCAGAATGAGCAAGTTTTATGCAAAGGTACTCATAAAAAAGAAGAAAAAGAAGGAGAAGACGACAACATTATTTAACATCAATTACTTTGGCTATGCCTGAATGAGCACGCAGAGCTAACCACCAGAGGCCATCGCTAGTTTTAAGCATGTGCTGACACCACTGCTCAGTCTGTTCAGTGCATTGCTACAATTGGCTTGTTTTTGGGAAAAAAAAAGGTTTGCAGGGTACCTTTAGCAGCTGTGGCTGAGTTAACAGCTCATCAAAGTAGTGACACAACAAAGACTCTCTTCCAGGACAATGAGATACTATCCACAACTTCTGTAAAATTAAAAGTGAAAAACGTGGCTCTGAGGAATCTCTAAGGCATTTCCTGCTGAAACAGCTATTCTAATAAAGACTATCTTCTTATCAGTTGAGGGTATGTGGCAGATTAAACATATGTTTCAGAAACACACTGGAATGCAACCAGCCTATAAATGACACGCAACCTTCTATTTTTTTCTGATGCTGCCAATGTACCACTCTTTAAAAGCTTTCTAAAGAACGATTATTTTAACCTACAAAGGGTTTTTACTGCTGTTAGCTTCCACAAACACTGCACAAAGAAAGAATAAACCCACTACACTCATTTTTTCTGCTTTTGTCCTCTGATGAGCTTGGGGAGGGCAAAAAGAGAAAGAAATATCTTCTACAGGCAGCAAGTATATCTAATAAGTGTGCTTGTGTTCCTCTAACAGGAACAATTCATTCTTAATTTTAATGATAGTTACTTCTTATGTGCCCTGTTATTCTCACAATTTTATAATAGATTTCAACACTCACAGCAATGCGACCAGGAGTCCTTACCCATGCACAAAATCCATGTGTGAGAAAATTTAAATTATTTCACAGCTTCCCTTGCTGAATGGCATCACATTGAGCCATGTTTTATTCATCAACCACAAGCCTGACTTTTAAAAAAAAAAAATCTTCCCTGCTGTTTAAAACAGCAAAAAGAGCCTTTATGCCAGTCATTTGCTCTATAAACTGTAGCTCTGGGCCAGACTTTGGCCTGGAGTAAAACAAGAGCATCTTCATGGAAGTCAATGCAGACACTGTATCAGAAGGCTGCTGCAAACCTGTATTCAGAAACAGGATGATAATGTCAAGTGCTTTCTGCCACAGAGGATGCAGCTTTTCTTACCAGAATAGAAATCTTTTCTGGAAAACATGCTGTCATTTTTATGGTTAGTGATCTCTACATCCACATTCATTTCATCTTGTATGCTACACTCTCATGTGGCTGCATACACCTGGGTTTCCTCTTCTTATGAATGTGTCCAAAGGCTTCTGCAGCAAAGTCTTTGTTGCAAAAAACTCCCTTTTGTCATCATCAGTACAAGTTATTTTGTTAAATGTACTGTGGTAGGTCAAACAACAATATGGACTTTGTACAGTTTTGCAATAAAAGCACTGAGAAATGCAACAGTGAGAGAAAACGGCTCCTCTGTACCAGGCTGAACGGCCAAGGATGGATCTCTGATCTGAGGATGCAGCTAACCACCTAAGAAATGTGTCTTAAGCAGTCACAGCTGCATCCCGCTTGTCTCTCAAGGCTTGCTAATGGTGTAATTGTTATTTAGATTACCGCTGTCCTATGTGTGCAATAAATCCGTACCTTTGCAGTCATGGCTGCCGTGCGTATTCAGTTGTATAGGCAAAGACTATGCATTCTACAAGCGGCTGGCAGAAGTCTCTCGGTCGCTGGCCCTTGTTCTCGTGGGGGACTTCAACCTGCCGGACGTCTGCTGGAAATACAACACGGCAGAGAGGAAGCAGTCTAGGAGGTTCCTGGAGAGTGTGGAGGATAACTTCCTGACGCAGCTGGTGAGCGAGCCTACCAGGGGAGGTGCCTTGCTTGACCTGCTGTTTACAAATAGAGAGGGACTGGTGGGAGATGTGGTGGTCGGAGGCCGTCTTGGGCTTAGAGACCACAACATGCTAGAGTTCTCGATTCTTGGTGAAGTCAAGGGCGGGGGGGGCCAGCAAAACCGCCACCATGGACTTTCAGAGGGCAGACTTTGGCCTGTTCAGGACGCTGGTAGAGAGAGTCCCTTGGGAGGCGGTCCTGAAGGGCAAAGGGGTCCAGGAAGGCTGGGCACTCTTCAGGAGGGAGGTCTTAAAGGCGCAGGCGCAGGCTGTCCC